>SMDT01002266.1:0-462758 GCA_005392925.1 Aquilaria sinensis | reverse complement strand
TGGCAGCGGCAGACGAACACAGGCCTAGGGCTCGAATGAAGTTCCTGCAGGAAGAGAAAGGCGAATTGAGAAATAAAGAGCAACCATGAGCGGTGAGCCAGACATAAAACAAATAATTAAATCTACTTACCAAAAATTGAGAATGGTGAAACAATGAAAAAGCCCCAAATTCAAAGTGAGCAGCAACGCAATCGGCAAGAGGGAACCCAGCGGGATGACCGATTGGTGAGACAATATGAGTAAAAAAGGAGTAGGTTGTAAGGTCCTTACCGAGGTCCGACGGGAAGACGATAGCTGCCGTCGTCAAGCACCACTCTTCTCATCGGCGAGAGGGAAACCGAGGGGGACTACCGATCGGTGAAACTATGAAAGCCGAGAAGGAGTAGGCTGTTGGGTCCTTACGGAGGTCCGCCGAGGAGATGACAACTGCCATCAAGTTGTCAAGAGCCACCATCGAGTCGTCAAGCACCGCCGTCGAGTCATCAAGCACCGTAGTACTCTGTTTCTGTTTTTGCTGAAAGTTGAAATGCGAAAGCCGAACAAACAATGAAACAATTAATTTGTTTAGGTTTCAATTTCAAATTTTTATAATTTTATCTAGCGCACATATTTTATTTGTTTTTTTTGTTATCTTTTTTATTGTTACTTTTCATTTTCCGCAACAATACAAACGATTCAAACAAATTTGCACTTTTTATTTGGCGCACAAATTGAAATTGGCGGATTGGTTTTTGGTTTTGGACAAATTGAGTCAGTAAATTAATATTAATTTATTGTATTAAATCAAAGTATTTGTAGTTTAATTTATTAATATGATTCTCTTCTTTATTTGAAATTTAATTCAATTAAGTTAGAGTATTTACAATTTTATTTCTTTTATTTGTCTTCATTATATTCTAATTACCAACAAATGTAATATTTTTTTTCTAATTATTTGCCTACAATTTTAAATACACTTAACCCTAAATTTATTAACCTTAGACTATAAACCTCAACCTTAACCTTAACTTTAATCCTTACCTTATCCTAACATAACCATAAATCCTAAGTTTAGACCCTAAACCCTAAACTTACTAAAACCCTAATCCCTAAACCTAAACCCTAAAACCCTAAACATTTACTTAACCTAAACTATAAGCCCTCAATTCTAATTGTAAACCTAAATTCTAAACACTAAATCCAAACCCTAATCTTAATTGAAACATTAACCTTGATCATAAACCTAAACTTTAGCCTTAACCATATAAACCATCAATCCTAACCCTAAACTCCTAACTCTAAACCTTAAACCTAAACCCTAAAACCCTAAACATTTACTTAACCTCAACCATAAGCCCTTAATTCTAATTGTAAATTATATATCTAAATCTAAATCCTAAACACTAAATCTAAACCCTAAGCTTAATTAAAACATTAACCTTTAACATAAACCTAAACTTTAGCCTTCACCATATAAACCATCATTCATAACCTTAAACTCTTAACTCTAAACCTTAAACTTAAAACCTAAAACCCTAAACATTTACTTAACCTAAACCATAAGCTCTCAATTCTAACTGTAAACTATATATCTAAACCTAAGTCGTAAACACTGAATCCAAACCCTAAGCTTAATTGAAACATTAACCTTTACTATAAATCTAAACTGTAACCTTAACCATATAAACTATCAATCATAACCCTAAACCTTAACATTTAATCTTATTCCTAACCCTTATCCTAAACTTTAACACATAATCCTAATTGGCTAACCCTTATTACCTTCTAAATTTAATAAGTCTCACTCTCAACCTCATATTTAAGATTTACATATTTAGTAACTTCTATTTTTTTGAAACATTTATATTTATTAAGTTTTATATTCAAAGTCTTCCATATTTAATAAGTTTCATTCCATATTTGGGTTGCTCTAAATCAAGTAACTTTCATATTTAGTAAGTTGGATGATTTTGGTAGCAATTGTCAAAATTACAATATCAGTCCCTAAACTTCTAAGTATACTGTAATAAAGTACCTAAATTTTGAATATTTTCCTTTTAGTCACTCATAATAATTACAAAATGGGTCCAAAAACTTTTTAAATCTTTTCATTTTCACCTAATTTTTTAAAATTTTACATTTTAGCCACTAATAGACTAGTAATAGAATAATGGTGAACTAGAGTTATATTTCATAGTAACATCAAAAGTTGGATATTATAACAAATTTGTCGAAACATAATTAAGAAAATTTTTATGAATTTCTTAATTGAACATACTATTAATTGCACCAAAATCAAATTATTTAATTTCAATTTTAACAAAATTTGGGGAAAAAATTGAATTGATTAAGTGATTTCAACTTATATATCAAGGTCTAGTAACCCAAATAAACCCGACTGATCAACCCGAGTTTGGCCCAAAACCCGAATAACCCAACCTGAACTTACCCGAGATTGAAAGTAACCCGACCTGTATTGAACCCGAACCCAACTAAACCCGGCCCAACCTGAACCCGAACCCGAAATCTGACAACCCGAAATCAACCCGAACCCAAATGACCTGACCTGAACCCGACCTGAACCCGAAATCATGTTAACCTGATTAAACCCGAACCCAAATAACCTGACCCAAACCTGACCCGACCCACCTAATTGCCATCCCTAAAAGAGGCATTGGATGGTCAAAACTGTACATTGAGCCATAGTATCATGGCTTATTTCGGATTGGCCCTGAAATGAAATATTTGCTGTGTGACTGAGGAAGAGAAAACCCCGCCATCAGGAGAAGCAAGTCTTGCTTAATGAAGAAACAGCATCCATTAACTATTTCTTTACAAGATATATTGCAATGGGCATTGTCTTACTAAACTAAGACCGATTACGCGATTTCCCGCTAACTACATGAATGAATAATCAAAATCAGTTAGCAGTTGCTATTTGTATGTAAAACAATTGAGCACCTGACATCTAGTTCTAGTTTAGTAGAACAGGACAGTGTAAAACAATTGGTTCCATGTATCAGGCAACCCAGGAAGACACCAATGGCTACAATCTGCAGACTGCCTGGGATTAGCTCTCTGTTCCGCATTCAAATCACCACTATAAATTGAGGGATGAGCATCTTTCCTCAGCTCAGATAGCATAGTTATGTCCAAGACATACACAGGAACATGCATTTCCCCAATCACTTCGTCTACCACCCTCATGATCTGAACTGGGTACCCACCATCAGGGTACATGGTTCCAATTGTTGGAGATGTTTCTCCATAACAGTTTCTGGCTGCCACTGTTGCCATTCCTCTGGTGCTCCATTCAGTTGGACTGTTGGTTTGGAATCACCAGGGCAATTACATTACTGACTATTTAGATACATCATATTAAACAATTTTTATGTCTGAACATGAGGTAGCATGAAAGCTTGCCTACCTACAAGTAAACAGTAAACTGTTGTAGAGATTAAAGAGAGACCAAGCCAGTACAATGTTGCCTGATGCTGGCAGTGCTTTGTTTTTCCTTGTCGATCTAGGCTAAACGAACAGAACAGCTCTATACATTGCCACAAAAGGTCGACTAAGATGTGGAACTTGTATTTTAGCTTAACCGAAGGGCTATGAACATTCATAATCAGTAAATCGGAGGCTTAACTTTTCTACATTCAATTAACTAACAACTAGAATTCAGAAAAAAAATTTAAAAAATTTAGTACATTTTGCATTTTTCAAGTACTAGACCAGCGACAGAAAGGGGTGATTCAAATTAGACTTCTTATAGTGACAGGGCAGTACCAAAAGAATAAATTTGTTGCTCTGAGTCCCAAATACGAGTGTCCCAAGATTTTGTCACTCGAACATATATTAAACTCACAGCTATGGCCTTTTCTAAAAGCTTAGAGCATATATTGCTACGATCTTATTACAACATCTAAAAAGGAGTGACCCTAGATCCATATGCAAGGTGGCCCATTTGGAATGAGTTAGCCCAAATGGTCTAGAGTGGGTATGCCAACTCGAACTCCATGAAGTCTTTTACCCTTTAGAGTCTTCATTCTCTCGTCTTTTCAATCAACCATCGTGTGTTGGAAAAGGTAGAAGCTTCATATTGTTCTTTCCTCAAATATTTTGCTTTGCTTGTCTTTGCCAGTAGACATATTTTCTTTTTCTATTTCTCTTTTTTTTTTTTTTTGTTTCGATTGATTAAGCAGAACAATGTACAGAACATGACAGACTTGCTTCACACAATTGCCAACTTTCTCCTATAAGTTTCACTCCTAAAACTTTCATCGGATTGTGGCTATGTGCACTATACTCATTCATTATGCACCTGTATCTTGTCCGTTTACAATGATTGTGTGATGACTTAAGAATTCACATTCCTTTCCAAATCCTGATTGTCATGGCGTAGACCTAATTATTTCCCTTCAATTCATTTCTCGACTCAGGAATAGGATGACAGCTAACAAGGGGAAGGACCCGACTAAATTAATACAGCCAACAACAGCTAAGATTGGGCTGAAGTTGGGTATGGAACCGTCTAGTCCTATTCAATTACCGGAAAAAAGAAGAGAGAGAGGGGCTTACTCGTAATGTGTGGGAGAAATAGACTGGAAAAAGACTCTGGTCGTGGTTCTATCAACATTTGTATCAACCCAGTTGGCCCATGTCCTTAGCCCTCTCTCCATAGCAACCAACCGGTCCATGTCTTGATAATATGTTCCCCCAGATTGTATCACATCCCACCTGCTCATTTTCATTTTTCACACGTTGTACCAATTAGTTTCAAGTCCTCCCATGTCATAAAGATTCCAACCAGAACCAGCCTCATGTGATGTACCAACCCAGGATACAGAAACCGTTTCACAAGTTGGGCATGAAATTGAATTCGGATTCATATCATATAAACTGCGCTTGTGGTTATATATACTACTTAAAGTACCAAAATGGAAGGCAACGTACCCCTGAAGAGAGCCTCTATGGCTCCACCAGTGACCAGTGTTAAAGACGAGAACATGAGCAAGCCGCCAGGAGTTGCCATTGCCTTGGACGTCCTCCAACTTCAATACCCTCTTGCCTCCTACCACATCAATGTCCACTAAATATGGAGCTCTGTAGAATGATACTGACATTTCATACTCCTGCATCATCAACAATTCCCTCCCATCAATCACACACTCCCTTATCTTCCCCCAAAATATCTTTGCTTTAAACATAGCGAATCAATCAGCGGCTGTCTTTTTTTTTTTTTTTTTTTTTGTTTGCCTTCCACTCAGTGGCTGATAGTTGGCAAGCATCAATCGGACTCGGGTGAAAATAAATATCCTAAATTGACTTTTGGGTCCCAAAACGATGAAATCTGTCTACGTAAAATCGTAAATTTGTCTCCGCCTGCCTTTGAGGCCTATCGCCGAAGGGACAGAAAATTACACAAAGTAAATCCATGAACAAAAAATGCAGGGTGAGATTTTTGAAAAATGGAAAACCATCGAGTTAGAACTAAGAAGAGCGAAGGAAAATGAATTGCAAGCACTCGACGACTTGGGGGGGAATAATTGTAATTCCACCGAAGCCGGGGACTTTCGCATAATTAACCCAGAAAAAGGCGAACGGTGAAGCCAGTATTGGTGAGCGAGTGTTCTTACAGACCAAGAACTTGAAAGTGGAGAGAGGATCGCCTCTGGAGATCTGCGTCTGTGTCTGCGGAGCCGCAGCGGAAATCAGGCAAATCAGCGACTCCCACTGATTCCTCCCCAGCGAATCCCCCACAAACATCACATGTTTCCCTCTCATCTTCGCCAGAAACTGCGCTCCGTCGAACCTACCCATCCATCAATTCGCTAAACCCACAATCAATAAAACACAGAAAGCAAAATTACCAATCAAAAACCATAAAAAAAAGGTGCGTCTTGGTACCTGGGCAGCTGGCAATTGAGGGGCTGCCACCGGTACTTGAGGTAGTCGGAGTCGGGTCGGCCGTAGGCCTGGCAGTTGAACTCCGGGTCGATGATGGGGCAGGCGGAGGACTGGTAGAGCGGGTAGGAATCGTCGTGGATCCAGGTGCCAGCAAAGATGGCGCAGGTGCTCTGATTGGTCTGGAGCATCGGCCGGCGGTGCTGCCCGTGGCTGTGGTGGTGCCTCCTCAAGCTCATTATCAGAGCCGATGAGGCTGGGTGGGATCGGAGTAGTAGTAGTAGTAGCAGTGGTAAGGAAGCCAGGAAAAGAATGGGCAAGGAAGGAGCCATAATAGTAACTCAACTGAAAATGGGAACAAAAATGGGAGGGAGGGAAGGGTCTGCGGTTTTGGTTTTAAGATCCCTCACTGTTCCGTCCTCTTGTCGCTTTCGTTATACCGTGCTATTGTCAAAAATTTACTTTCCAAGCAGAAAGTTTTTTTTTCTTTTTCGTTTCTTCATTTTGGATGATGCATGAGGAGCGGGGAAGAAGAAAACCTCTTCGGCGGCCTATCGATCAAGCATCTGTTTGATGACAGCTGAAGTTGCACCCTTTTCACCAGTAACTGGGGTAAATCTTGAATAAACGAGTAATTTCTGTACTCACTTTTATGGTGATCACTACCCGATTAAATTGAAAAAGAAAAAATTGAAAAATTGAAATAATTTTAAAATTCAGTTTTGTTAATTTGGTATTTCAATTTGGTTTCAGTTGAGATTAGATACAAAAAATTTAGTTTCAATTTTGTTTCACTGAGGGCTATTAATTAGTTCAATAACTGAAAAAACTAAAATTTTTTAGTTGATGATTAGTTGGTTCAATGAGTTAGGGTGGTTGATTACAAAAACCTTCACAATCCTAGCAAGGTGGTGGCACTCGTGCTCAATCCTAGAAGTCCTTTGGTAGCACAAGCCCATCTATTAATCGAGTGAGCATAGACTCCCCTCACTTACTAAGAAATGAGGATCCCAAGGGACATCCTATAGGTGGTAGAGTAAATTGTTTTTGCTTCCTTCATATTACCTCTAATGAAGGAGACCCAGGATCCTATGAGTAGTCCATAGAGAGATACTTGGAGCATCGACATTATCTCCTCTCTAAGGGTCTCCTTAACCTCTTTCCTGCCGATGGCCTCAGCATTGGCAAGCATGCCCTTGCTCGTAGTTGAACTACTAAGGCGAGGGGAAGAAAGTTAAGGACCTTAATGTTGGTACAGAGATCTTGGTTCACCTTCAAAACAAGCAGAAGATTGTCATTAGATTCATAAAAAGAAAATCAAAACACTTGTGTAGACATGCTCACTAAGGATAACACTCTACTAGTAAAGGGGGTAAGGACTTAATAGAGGGCTCCCCTTGTGTAAAAATGGCCTGAAGTGGGATTGCTAGAATGATGACCTCAATTTCCACCTCCTTACATTCAGAAGGGAAGTGACCTGTCTGCTCTACCTTCACCACTTCGATGTGGAGATTTGGCTGCTTAAAGCCCTTTCATGCTTGCCTTAATGCATCAGAGTTGTTAGCATGGCCTCATCTTCATTTTCAGGGGTTTTGGGGACCTTCTTCTTTCTCTTCTTCATTTCCTCCACATATTTCTTGGCTCATTGGAGGTTCTAAACACTATTTGCCATCTCCTGAATGCCCCCTTAGACTTTTTCTCCAAATCTAAAAGCACAAACAAGTACCAATATAGCGATATTAAGATAACAACATGGGAAGAAACACGAGACTTACCCTCTAAGATCTTGCCCCATTTTAGGTCATCAATTAGTTCACCTTGCATCTTTGGGAGCTAGAGATCAAGATTAAACTTCTCTTAACATGGGTGATTAACCTTACATGTCTTTAGGGTGACCTCATCTAAGTATTGCCGTGGAAAAAAGAACAACCTCCCCGTCCTGCGATCTTTTGCGAGGCCAAGAAGATATGAGTCAACGTCTAAATAGGAAGCAATGCTCTCGTGGACAAGGTTGTTTGTCCATTCATAGGGGAAATCTCAATTCAGTTAGAGGGCATGAAGAACTTTTCCTTCCACACTTTCTTACTCCTGGGGTGGTTACAAAGGGGAAGGCTAGGTTGTGCACAAAGTAGTTGGGTATGAGATTCAAAAAGTAAGAGTTGATTTCAGTAAAGGTAAGAAATTAGTAAAAGAAGATGAATTCAAGGAATAACCCCGCTTCAACCATGAAATACACAAGCAGAAATCCATTAAGGTAAAAAAAAGAGTTAAGGGCCAATTGGGAAGGGAAAATCCTAAACTAGTTGCAAAGCATAGAAACTAAATGATGAATGCTGAATCTAAGCCCCGTTTTGGCCTAGTCAAAATAAATAGTTAGCTGGTCCTTCCTAAGTTGGCTTACTTTCTTGGTGTCCCTTGGGTTGATCTTATCTAGCAAATAGGGCCCGAAGGTATCCTTCAAAATAGTATCAAAGTTTGGGGGCTCAAATTGCTCCTTAAGTTTTCAACATCCTTAAAATTGAAGGGCTTAATCTCCTTAGTCCTGGTGGTTGTCTTCCCCTTGGTGCCTGACGTTTATGAAGCACAAAAAAAAATGAGAGGTTAGATAAGGAAAGAAATCCCACCCCCGAAGAGGGCCAATGATCCACTCATGGCAAGAGTAGATTTGACTACAAGACATAGAAAAAAAGATAGAGAAAGAGAAAGAGAGAGAGAGAAAATAGATGAATCACATACCTTTTTGGAGATGAATGCAAAGAAGGATCTTATAGAATAGTCGTCTAGCATGGCAAAAGCAACAGTGGAAGCAAAAGAGTTTTCTAGAGTCTTTAATGCGTGGAAAGAAAGCAAAAGGTTTGTTTTGGGACAAAGCAAAGGATTTAAAATTTTTGCTTCAGAATGACAATCTCGCAACTACCCCTAAGCCACCATGTGCCCCCACACTTTATTAATTTCTTGGGCAATTTTTAATGCAAGACACTCTCTTCCCTTCATTTCACCTCAGGGCTTGTTAATACCACTGTGTATTTAGGCCTACCTCTCTAGTAGCCCATCAAAGATATTCTCATGGATTTAGCCCATTGGAGGCATTCTTATGGGTCAACCCAGTATTAATTGCTAGTATTGATGATTAAATTGGAAAAAGTAATGAAATCCTATGAGCTATAAGATTTTGGTTCTAAGGAAGCGGCGATTCTTTTCCTTATAAAATACTTCATCCAACCTATAAGAGGCTCTTCATGGGTCTGGTATGTTCATTTACCCTACTGAATCCCTCATACTCTTCTCAAGCCATTATTGACTTAAGCATCCGAGGATTTTCCTAGGATAGGCCAACTAACTTCGTCTTTATTCAAGGTCTAGCTTGTAGTAGTGATCTCCTTTGCCCACACACCTATACCGGATATTAAATGCAATTAACCATCAAAATCTAGTTCCTTGCTTCTTGATATTCAATTAGTGCAAAAAAAATTAGAGAGCTGGAAATGTGTCTATACCTACCATGATGCCAATGGGTTTGCACATGAGTTAGCTACTATTTGTGGCTCTTGATATAATTGTTGCTGTGGATACTAGATTTATTACTAACTCCTAAATCTTGAATGGAATTTCCTATTAATCAAAACAAAAAGAAAAAAAACACGTAAGATTATTTTAAAATGTCAATAGGAGTAGTATATATGTGAATGTAAAGTGTGTGATGTGTTCATTAGTTTAGATTGGTTTGAAATCGATTCAAATAGAATAATCCATCAATTTTTAGTTTATATAAAATTCATCTGAACCATCTAAACTATAATTTAATTTATTCAATTTTCTAATTTAGTTATTCTTTATTGGAACTGAGTAATTGGCAATAAAAAAAGATAAAAATTGAAAAAAAAAACACAAATTTATAATATTACATCACCTCAAGTTAAAGGATTATTTATAACATATAGTCTAAAATTAGAGAGGAAAGGCATTATATATGTGGATGCACATAATATAAAAGGGTTATTTATAACTATTATCAGTTCACGCTATATACAGCTCATGAACGTTTGTTTTTATAACAATGCTATGTACTAAATGGTAATCTAGTAAAAATATACTAATAAAAATGATTTTATGCAACAATATTCTTGTCTTTTACAACAAACAAAATAGATTAAAAATCACAAACATTCTAGTGGGCACATGTAGTTATTTAATCCAATTGATCAATCATATATATTCCTTACTTCACTAATTAGAATACATAGGATACAAGGATACTTGTTTCATTAAGAAAATGATTGTGATTTCCTACCAACTTACATTACAATTTAGACATTTATCTTTTGGAATCATATGTTCTTTGCTTTTGCTTCACCCACATTCTTGGAATTGAACCTTCCCCTCCCTCATGATCACAATCCTCACCTCTGCTGCTTAGCATTCTTCATCATAAAATCTTTTGTTACCATTTTATTACTATTTCTTTAATTTATACAATTTATGATCAATCGCAAAATAGTAACACTAGTGGAAAATATAACAATAACTTTTTTGTTTTAAGAAAAATAGAATGCAGCTTCAATTTGATGACTTTTTCTGACAATTGTTAAATCTTTATGAGAGGGGAGTGTCAAATAATCCTGAAGTTCCATAATATTTATATCATTTAAGTTCCATAATATTTATCATTCTTAAATTTTTTTGGTATCCCACTATATGTTATATGTTTAATTTTTCATATTTATACATGTTTTCCCTATTCAGTTCACGCTATATATAGCTCATGAACGCTTGTTTTTATAACTATGCTATGTACTAAATGGTAATCTAGTAAAAACATACTAATAAAAATGATTTTGTGCAACAATATCCTTGTTTTTTACAACAAACAAAAGAGAGTAAAATCACAAACATTCTAGTTGGCACATGTAGTTATTGAATCCAATTGATCAATCATATATATTCCTTACTTCACTAATTAAAATACATAGGATACTTGTTTCATTGAGAAAAAGATTGTGATTTCCTACTAACTTACGTTACAATTCAGACATTTATCTCTTGGAAGCATATGTTCTTTGCTTTTGCTTCGCCCACATTCTTGGAATTCAACCTTCCCCTCCCTTGTGATCACAATCCTTACCTCTGCTGCTCAGCCTTCTTCATCATAAAATCTGTTGTTACCATTTTATTACTATTTCTTTAATTTATACAATTTATGATCAATTGCAAAACAATAACACTAGTGGAAAATATAACAATAACTGTTTTTTTTTTTATTTTTAGAAATACAGAATGCAGCTTCAATCTGATGACTTTTTCCTATATAACATAGTTAATTAGTCACTGAACAATTCGCATCCTAAAAGATCGTCAATCTACATCAATCAATATATGCTAACTCACGAACAAGAGAAATTCAGACCAAAACTCGTCCGTTTATGAGCGTGTCTTCTCAATAAGTTGGTGTAGGCTTAGTTAATTATAACCATAAATCATGTAAACCATGTCTTTGTCATTTGGAATAACTAATTCATCAAATAGAAGATTATATCTACTTTGTTGGGATCAAGGGTTGCAACGGCTAGTCACACTGAACAGGAAGACATCACGTGAGAAATGCCATGTCTATGCAAGCCATGAGTTAAGACTACACACATAGGTAGGTTCAAGTTGGAGAAGCTAATACTCAACTCTAGTAGTCTCTACAATGTGGCTACCGTGTAGAACGCCAATCTCAGAATGAGTCCTTCACTGCTTATCAAAGTAACAGTAGAATTACAAAAGATTCTCCGCAAAAGAGCAGCATTCCTATAATTGATGCTGCAGATTTCAACTAGAATCATTGATTCAAGTGTATCATCCATAATTCTCAAACCCCCCCAGTTAGAGTCTTCACATCTATCCCTTAATTCGCCTTTCTTGATCATCTTTGTAAGTTTAAATGTTGGTCAATTCATCTGCATGCGGTTATGTTCTGTACAAAATAGGCCAGCTGCTCAACAAGGATGCTCATTGAAACTGCTCGTATTCAATTTTATACAACTGCAATCTGACTGACTGTTTTCCTCCGTCTGTAATACTTGATGATACCACTTTTCCCATGCCTGATTTCCTTGTTACAGTCAGCTCTCCGACGACTGTAGTACTTGGTGACACCACCCTGTCCGTGTCTGATTTCCTCATTATGGTTGGCTTCTCTGACTGGAAAATCTGGATCTGCTTTACCTATAATGCAGGAGTAACTCATGACAGGAGAGTTGGTAACAAGATCAACCGGCTTTTCAAAATCTGGCCCTGCATCAGAACTGGCGAGAATCATCATGGTTAGCTACAAGACAAGTTCATTCGAATCAGTGTTACATTGATGTCATCAGAGATGGTTCAGACTTAGCACAGCAGAGTTATCTCTAAGTTTCTTCTTTTAGTTTAGGGGTTTTTACATCAATATATTATGCTCTACTAAATTCTTCTCATCCTTGCAAACTAACCACACTTCAGTTTTCAGACATTCCAGTGCTATTCGTTTTTCTTCTTTTAAATGGGTTCTACTCCAAAGTTTAGTTTCCCCTTTTAATTTATCTTTCTGCATTTTAGATCAAGCAAAGGGTGAAATATACATCAACTGCCCTTGATTCTCAGTTCCACTTTCACCAGTCTGTCCTTGACATACTTCAGACACTGCACTAGCCCAATCATGATCAAGATTTTCAGCACCTTGTTTTAGTCCTGGCTTTGTCCCTGAAATCGAGCATACAAGAATATCAGTACAAGTAGTTACACTGTTGAATAATCTTTAGTCAAAAGCGGATTACACACCTCCTGGTGGATCACATTTATGTAAAGGCCTCTTCATTAGAAGTTTCTGGCACATGATGGTATCTTGAAAATCAAGGAAAGTGTAATTTATGAACTCTAATCTCTCAGAAGCCATCATCTCTGAGAACCCAAATGAAGTAGTCCAAGCATGAAGCATGCTAGGGACAGCAGGCAGTATCAGCCTCTCTACTCCTAATTCCTTGAGATTCTGAAAAGTTCACGAAAGGAACAAGTTTTATAAATCATTGCGGTCCACGTATATAGTTTATTAAATTCAAGAATCCGGCATAAGCAAGCTGCAACTCTTTCTGTTATGTGAAAATGACATCCAAATTTTGCATGAGCCCAGCCTCACGCTTAACTATCTTCCAACAAAGATGCCATATACTTCCACAATACTGAAGCTGGACATTTCTCTATCACTATCTATTTTAAGTTATCAAAAATGGATTCAGATCCTCTTCAGTGGACTGGATGGTCCAGTCTTGTTCTTTTTTTTTTTTTTTTTTTTTTTGCCTTTGGTTCAACATTGCACTACTTCTGAAAAAAAAAAACTGTCAATTCGACATTGAAGTTAAAGAAAAAATGCGATTGGACGTTCCAGTCCACTGGAGGTGAGCCAGATCCCTCAGAAAGCATTTTGCTTTCAAGCTCGATATGATGCCTCATAAAGCACTAGCAGAGCCAGGAAACAAATCTGAGTTTAAAAAAAAAACATTTTTGTCCACCAGCCAAATATCTATGGTTGTTTTGATCCATGCAGTGAATGAAAACAAACAACTCTAGATCTTTGTTTATGCGAAGCAGCACTGCAAAGAAGATACTGGATTTATAATTGATTCTGAACCAGGACAAGATCCTACAAAATAACAAGTACCTTTTCCAGTTCGTTCATCAAGATGCTACACATCCCTAATCGACGATATTGAAGCCTTGTACCAACCAGAGGTAATTCAGCCACCTTTGCTCCATAGATCCTTGAATCAGAAAGCAGAAGGACAGTTATTTTTTTCTTGACATTTTTATTTGGAAAAGAAGTTGTAACAGGATTGCCAATAAAGGCTCTAAAAAAGAACTTAGGACTTAGGGGCACTGGAGAGTAAAGCAATTCAAGCAGAGGATGAAGGAAGAAGCTCAACAGTTAATCTAGCACTGTACAAGCATAAAAGCTAATCAGTTAAAGATTACCTTAGAGAGGCAACAGAAATCAATTCATCATTCCTCTCTAAAAGTATAGTGTGAAACCCTTGAAAGTTCAAACGGTTGAGCTTTGATCTGCAAATTTCAAAGTAGAAGGATCAATATCTAAACCACTTGTACACCATAATTTCTTAGCACTTGTTTTTTTCTAGCGAAAACCATTGACTAATATCTAGCATCCAATAAAAAAGGCAAGTAATGCAGTTCTTATTCTCACTCAACTGCTGTTGATCTTATGGAGACTCCTGAATTTACATAAGGGTAAGAGAGCATTTGATTTCCTTACATAAGTAGTCAGACACGACTCTGTCTATGTATTCTGTATGGGCATGGTATAGCAGTCACACGCCCAGGAAAACAAAAAGGATTGCAGTAGGCTTAGAAAGAACTGAATGGTGGGGACACATAAAGTTCAAAATGGCATCATAACACCATAGTGGATGCAAAGAATCACAATGGTAGTCTTTTAGCATGTCCTTTCAATATCTAATATGTAGCTCAAAAAATCCAGCCATAATCTTCAAGCCATAAAACTTTAAGGAGTTCATGCACATGTATTAAGCCCAGCTAACTTGCTGCCAAAAACTGAATACAAAGTGGAGAACAATATGAACATTTTAGCATATTTTACCATTCCATACTAAATAGTTTGGTTCTTAATGCATATGACTAAGAAGCCCTAACCTCCATTCATTGTTTAGGACTAAAGAATATGAAAAATTGAATGAAATACTTTTACAAGTTCTAAACTTGTCTCACAAGGGGAAGAAAATTACAGACTTACTTGCAATTAGATGGCATCTCCCTAATACAGGTCGAAAATACACCACGCACATATCTCATAAATATGCTTCAGTCAGAATAAAAACACTTACCGTTTACTAAATATAACATCTTCAAGAAGATCACTCCTGGTTCCAGATTCTTTCACAGGCTCAAAACACTCGTGCATTACCCCAAGGGCAACATTAAGCTTGCTGTACCTTTCAGCAAAGGCCTCAATTTCAGAAGAGTCAAGATCAGTTGAATCAGATGGCATGGCTTTTACCAGTGTCCATGTCAGGTTGTCGACACCCACTGGAATTGGTTTCCCTAGAAGCTCATGGAGACCCATAAATACCTGTAGAAAATCCAAGACTGTGAGTAGAATGTCCAAAGTGCTACTCAGCTTAATAAAACAGAAAAGTTAATTCTCGTCTAATGTTAGTGTTAGAATGCTATGCATCATAACAGATCAAATACACCATCTCCAAAGGATCTATGATACTATTTGACTGATGTAATATGAGAAACTTTCAAGTGGGCTTTTTACCCATTGCTATTCTCACAGATTATATCTATGAACAGAAAATTATTTATGAGCAAAAAAATTATAAACGGCATCAAGGGGTTCCAAACAAGAAGAATATGCTGTTTTTGCTGCTAGTGCGTTCACTACAGCTATGAGAGCACTGGGGATTGTCACTAAGACAAGGGCAACAATCATCTATTATCTAAAACAAGCTCAATATTACAAACCAACTATTTTGTTTTGGGGCAGGAGGTGGACATTATTTTCTTGCCCAAAATCAAGTAATCACTGTAGGAAAAAGGCAGAAAGATATTTACCTTTACACATTTTTTACTGCAAAACCAATCTTTCTTCGAAGAGGACATCATCTTATAAACTCCTCTGCTACCTTGGCACGCAACATGATCTGCATAACATAAAAGTCATGAGATCTTCCAGAAATGCATTTGACCAGCCAACAAATAGGAAGAGGGGGAAACAAAGAAAAAGATCTTACATTTTTGCTCACACTGGCTGCAACTGAGAATGGTGCTGTCAACTGAACTTTCAGTATCCTCTCTGACTTTGATTTCACCACAAATGCCACAGCAACATGATGGGCAAAACCATTCACCAGCGGGGACATTCTACAAAGACATTCCAACAGCAAAATAGGACTCAGTGGAACGTGAGAGCAGAAATACAGAAGGGTGAAGAGTGAAATGGAAACAATGGATGACCTCTAAACCAAGGCAAGTTTGGTGGAATGATGATGGACATTGATCACATAGAATTAGGTCACCGCCATAATGACAAATCGAACAAATGTTGTCATTGTCACCTTGACACCAACTACTATTCCACATGTCATTTTTCTTTGCTTGGCCTTTTCTGGTTGTATTTCCATCTTTTATCTGCAGTTGGCAATCTAACAGAGACCTGCCATCTTCCAAGAACAGATTGGCATAAGCTTTGTGACAACTACTGCCAGCATGAGCTTCAAAGCCACTAACAGTATACAGTTTACCACAACAAGAGCACTTTATCCCATTACGGCTTATCTTTCCTTCTGCAAGCAACTTCTGATCACTCTCCCTACAGTAATGTACTTTTGCTCTAGGCATTATTACATTGTTGTCTATCAGCCAAGATAAAACTGTTCGTGGCTTACCATCTGAAGAAGGAGTTACAATTGGTTGGACTCTTACACTCGATCTTAGCACATGCATTGATCGACTACCTTTTAAAGTATCCTTTAATTTTAGCACTGCTGCAGATGGTTTTCTGCACTTGAATCGTAGAAATCCAGTACCGTGAGCAGGTGACTTAGCCGATGGATTAAGCAAGTTATAAGAAAGATCCGATAAATTATTCTTTCCCTTCATTTGGACTTTTCTGGTAGCTTGATCTTCTGCTCCATTGATCTGATCAAGCTTTGTTGGCACTGATCTGTAAGAATTAGAAGGAGCCAGACTTCTATGGAAGTCCATTTCAGAAATTGTAGAAGAGAACGTTTCACTAGGTAACGTACTTTCAGCCTCCTTGCACACTTTACTTTTCTCCATACTTCTACCAGCTGAAAAATTCTTCTGATATGCCCCACCTTCCTTTACAGTGGATTGACAAGCCTTTCGAAGGGAATAATATTTCTTGCCTTCTGGTGAAGTGTAGCACATATAGCGCCTTTTGTTTGGAGCCGTTATCATTTGAAATGACCAGCCAAGTGTAGAGAGATGTTTTTTGACTTTTAATATCAACCCCTTTTCGTTGATGCAGCACTTAAGTACGTTATCATATCCATATTTAAGCCAATCATGGACAGCCTGTGGGCACCATTCAGGCTGAAGAACAACTGCATGAAACTGTGAAGAGGCCTTAACAAGGGGGTGATGGTCTTGAAGCTGATTTTGTTCATGTTGGCCAGCATCTGTCTCCATAGGAAGAACCTTGAAATTTCTTTGATCATCTTTGGGAACCAAATATGTAGTATCAGAGTCTATAATATCTTCACATGCCTTGAGAAGAGAATGATAACACTTCCCAGCAGGTGAGAAGTACCGAAATCGGTTGAAGCCTATCTCTTCCTTTAGCTCAATTCTCCATCCCAGGCGAGTAAGATGCTCCTTGACCTTTTGTCTTAGAGTATCCCTACACATTTTAGCAGTGACAGACTTCTGTTTATTATGAAAATGAGCATAACTAGTAATGGCATCTGCGCATGACTCAGCTCCCTCAACAACATTCAAGTGAACAGGCCTCCATGCCGGATTTCTCATCTGCATTCCCCTTTCAGGCAACCTGCATATTGCCCCTAAGTCAGTTCTAGAAGATTCTTCACTGTTGGACCTAGAACTGATGCAGAAATCTGAAACTGTAGGAGAAGGCAACACTGACAGCGGATGCACTAACACAGCTGTTTTCTTGTGATTAATCGTTTCGGATTCGGTTAAAACATTCATATCATCATCTGTGAGATATGCTCGCTTATCATTATCAGGTTCCTCTCTGTGTCCATAGTCGATAGCAGAATATGAGGCCAGAGAAATTTTCCTTTTGGCATGCAAATTATCACTGCGAATTGGTTTGGCAGACTCTTGTTCAAAGGACTGTGAACTATCCAAGGTCTGGCAGAGGTGATTAGCTGTTATTTGTAAGCCATCTTTAATCACTTCCAGCACTAATTCTTTCCACAGTGATTCAGAATAATAAGTCCAATTTTTAATGCATTGAAACCCCTTTTTCTCACGCACATCATACCAAATCTGCTTCACAGAGGCAACAACATACCATTCCTGAGCAAGTTCTTCAATCAACTGAAGAAACAACCACATCCCACGACAGTGCCAATCCTCCTCAAACTCATCCCAATCCTGAGTAATGCGTAAGGAGTCAAGTCCTGCCTCCATCTCATCACCTATATCTGGGAAGAAAATCTTCCTCTTCTCTGAACCATCTTTGTGGTCAAAAATCACGCCTTCCCACCAAGCATCATTATGGTTGACATCAACACAGGTGCCATAGGGAAGATCCAATTTGCTAATCTCTAGTGGAGGGGGCAATGGACGTATTACGCCACGATAACTTAGCTGATCCTCACAGGGCAGACCTGTTCCTTCAATTACACATGAAACTTCTACTCTATCTACAAGTTTAGATGAACCATCATCTTTGAGAATATGATCATATTTCACATAGCGTGCTCGTGTAACACAAGAAATGATGGTTCCCGGGTGCCATGAGCCCTGAAACCCATCTTCCTCACTCCTCACCTACAAAAGCTTGAACTTTTTAGACAAAAACCCAAAACTTCTCATTCATGGAGCAAGAATGGAACACTATAAATAGCAATTGAACTGAAACCGGCCTGAGCACCTAGTTTGGGACAACATAAATGGAAAATGTGCAGGTTGAGTACTTTAATCGGTAACTGTTGTATCTGATGTGAATAAATGATTTTCAATGATAAACTTTAAAGAAAGAGAAAAAGTTTCAAATTTCGAAATTAATATCGGCCATCAAACGAAGTCCTCGAGAAATAATTTCTCTTCTCAAACATTGAAATAGATCCGACAATAAACGGACAAGCTCACAGTACTGTCGGATAAATGGGTTTGAAGGTGGGTTTACACTGCCCACCACAAGCCCGAGCCGACTTGATGTCATACCAGAGCAAAAAACACAGAGTATATAAAAGGATGAAGAATTGGGGAAGAGAACTCAGAAATGTTTCACGATCATCACTTATTAACACAAGAGCCACGGCCAATTAAACAGTGGGTGAAGTTTGGACTGATTCTGTCGACCATCCATTAACATGCCGAAACCATTTTTGTAACAACGAACAAACTGAAACCAACAATGTGACCCAAATGAACCCAAAAACAACCAACCAAACTCATCATACAACATTATAATGAGACAGTCCTAAACGGGAACAAGAACATAAGTAGCAATAAATAAAAATAAAAAAAACAGAACGCACCCAAATCCATAAAACGGAAGCCAATTAAACCCAACAGGTGAACGGACTACTGAACAGAAAGAATTGAACACCCAGAAAACACACGACCCGAGAAGCGCCATTACCTCCACTCGCTCATTCAAAAGAAGTTTCTTACGCCGACCCGTTTTGCTGCGCTTACTGTTCCTCTCAGGGACTTGTTTTTCTTCTTCCTCTTCCAACCCGCTCACCGCCATTGCCGAAAAAAATAGAAACTTGGAAATTTCCGGGGGAAAAGGGCGAGAGGGAAAATTAAAGGAGGAAGTCCGAGTCCGAGACGGCATAGGCCGGGCCAAGCCAGTGAGCGCTCAATGCTTTCTCTCCAAGGAATCGTTCTAGGAACAGTGGCAGGCTTCTAGCGATAAATCCAGCCGTCGGTTTAGTGGGTCCCACGGAATCAGAAGGATCCGACCGCTCTTTTACTGTGAGGGGTGAGCCTAAGGAGTGTGATGAGATGATGTAGCCTACTGCTCTGCTGTTGCCTGCTTTTAGTGGACTTCCAATTCAAATCGTAAATATTTACTGGGATCAGGTGAGAGCAATCCTTTCATGGAACTTCGACCGCCAAGGGTCAAGGACAGTCTCCACCGTCCACGTGTACGATTGATCCGTTTGCGTCGCTAGAGATTGTCGTTCGTTATAGGTGAGTCATCCAAACCACTTTCTGGTCTCAGGTCTCAACTCAACCCAGTTTCGGAAGAACCCCTGACGTTTAAAATTGACATTAAAAAAAAAAAACAAAAATGCAAGTGGGTTGTTCCAATGGCTTCCCTATCATTAAACTAGGTAAAAATATTTACATAATCATAATAAAGCACTATTTTGAAGAATAAACTAACAAACGCTAGGAGTACAATTATATGGTAGATATTTCTCCCTAAACGATAACAATAATTATATTCAACTAATCTCAATTTTCCCTTCTTCCCATATTCGTTGCTTCAAAAAATTTTCCCTTTCTTTCTTTTTTTCTTTTTTTCATTTTTTTCATTTTTGCCCTCACCAATCCTAGGAGCTTTAGACCGTACGTTTCCTATAAAAATATTCCCTTCACTTTCTCCTACCAAACTGGAGGCCTCATACTGCATCTGTGGTGGAAGCAGTGGTGTAGGATTCAACGACAATGGCAGTCTAGATAACGACGGATGGGCTCAAAACAACTCCATTCACCTTCTTTATGCCAATAATCTAAATTCTTGATCATCTCCTACTGCAAGATCCCGTACACCAACAATGGAGGAAGTAATAGTGATGGATTCAACGGCAAACGTTGCAGAGACAACAGTTGACGGATTAGGCGAGGACAAAGGCGATGGGTCAAGGTGGAGGACAACAGTTCCATAAAAATCGAAACCTACCCATGTCCCTAATCCGTTGAACCAAGCACCCAAAGCCTCTCATCATACCGAATGAAATTTGGAAAGAATCAGATGAGATTTGGAAGAAAAAAATAATCATACAATATTGGAAGAAGAAAAGGATGAGCTCGCATTCCCAGAGTCAGAGTGAAATGAGGGTATAATTGTCATTTTAAAAATAAAAAATGTTGTAAAGAATTTAAAATAGCCCAAAATGATAATTGTTACAAAAAATGTAAGATAGAGAGAGTAAATGAAAAATAATAATTTGTTACATCTAAGATAATAAGTGTCAAAATTGAGATAGTATAATGTTTACCTCATGTATGCATTCTCACCTTTTGTGAAATCACTAATTAGGCATTTTTAAAATAAAATTAAGCATGAAATATCTTTTGACATCCTAAAATGATATTAGATACCATAGTATTTAATATACATATTTCAACGATTGAAATTAGTTCGTAAGTATATGATATTATTTCCAAAAAGTCTAATATGACAAATATAAGAGTATATTGAGAGTACATAAGAATCTTGTTTGAAAATTGTTGGGTATCTCATACACAAATTAATCCCACATTGGAGGAATATGAAAGAGGTTAGCCACTTATGTGTGTGATTGTGGAATCAAGAATTTAAAAATTAAACTTTTGGATTCAAGTGAGGCTCCACAAATATATGTGGCTTACTGCCCTGCCCACATCCCCAACAAGTTCTATATATGATGGGTGGCCACTTTTTATTTCAAGTTCATTATTATTTGTCACCAATAGGAAACACATTACTAAATTTTACTTTTAAATAGAGGAAATGCCAAAAAATAAATAAGGGAAAGATAAATATTAGTAATGAAAAGTGCCAGCTAAATGCCTCATGAGCAAAAAAATGGACCATCTGAATTACCTTTCCTATTTAAGGTAAATCACACCATTCTCATTTCAAAGATGAGATTCGCATGAATATTGGAACATTAACCCAAACACTTGGAAAGGGAAAAGAAAGAAGAAGAAACAAAGAAAACATAGCTAACTACATTCTAAGGAGTCAAATAAACAAAAATATATTCCATTTTCCTCAAGATCTCATATTACATCTATGGTGGAAACGGTGGTGCAGGATTCGACTGCAATGGCAGTGGAGACAATAACGGATGTGCTCAAAACAACTCCATTCGCCTTTTGTAAGCCAGTAATCTAAATTCTTGATCATCTCCTAGGCATATGATACTTTACACCAATGGCAGAGGAATTGGTAGTGATGGATTCAACCGTAAACATAGAGGAGACAATAATTGACATATCAAACAAGGACAAAGGCGACAAGTCAAAGGTGGAGGACAACAATTCCATAAAAATTGAAACCTACCCATGCCTCTAATCCCTTGAACCAAGCACCCAAAGCCTCCCATACGAGATAAAATTTTGAAAGAATCAGGTGAGATTTGGAAGAAAAGAAAATCTATATAATAGTGGAAGAAAAATCAAATGAGCCCACATTTCCAAAGTCAAAGTGAAATGAGAGTATAATTGTCATTTTGAAAAGAGAAAATATTGTAAAGAATCTGAAACAGCCCAAAATGGCAATTGTTGCAATAAATGTGGGACGGAGAAAATAAATGAATAAATAATAATTTATTACATCATAGATAATAAGTGTCAAAATCAAGATAGTGTAATGTTTACCTCATCTATGCATTCTCACCTTTTGTAAAATTACTAATTAGGCATTTTTAAAATAAATTAAGTATACTTTGATATCCTAAAAATGATACGAGATACCATAGTATTTTGATATAGTTGTTTCAGTGCTTGAAATTAGTTTTTAGGTATCCAATATTATTTCCAAAAAGTCTAATATGACAAATATAATAGTAAATTGAGAGTACATAAGAATCTTGTTTTGAAAATTGTTGGATATCCTACATGTAACTTAATCCCACATTAGAAGAATGTGGAAGAGATTAGCTACTTATATATGATTATGGAATCATGGTTTTAAAAATCAAGCTTTTGGATTTAAGTGAGACTCAACAACATATATTTGTGGCTTATTATTACCCCCTTCCATTCCCTAACAAGTTCTATATATGACAATTGAAATTTTTTATTTTGAGTTCAATATTATTTGTCACCACTAGAAAACATGCTACTAAATTTTACTTTTAAATAGAGGAAATGCCAAAAAAAAAAAGATAAGGGAAAAAAATTAGTAATGGAAAGTGCCAGCTAAATGCTTCATGAGCAAAAAATGGGCCACTTAAATTACCAAACCTAGCTAGCTAGGAACCACATAAAGCAACAATATCATTTCCTATCTAAGTTGACTTGTGTTCCAAAAAAATGTACCAGGATCAAATTTGCTGAGGACAAACAGAATAAGGACTTAAAAGGCAAGCACCTTGAATGTGTATATGAAGTCCTACGTTGTTCGCTTGGTAGGTACACCACCTCAATCATACTATTCTCATTTCAAAGACAAGACTCGCATGAATATTGCAACATCAACACAAACACTAGGAAAAAGAAAAAGGAAGAAGAAGAAACAAAGCAAACATAGCTAACTACATTGTGAGGAGTAAAATAAACAAAAATACACAAAGTTCATTAGGAAGATATAAAGTAACTGTAGAATTAAAGACATATCCTTATTGTAAAATATATGATATTCATTTTGGGAGATCCAAAAGTATGGAGAAAGTTGTCTAATTCCCTAATTAATAGCTATAATTTGAACCTGTCAAGGCCAATTTTGAGGCCAGTGGCCTTCAAATCTTGTTGCACTTGAGCTCGGAAATTAGAATAAGTAAAAGGCTTGTACTTTGAGCTATGGATCACATGATTGTCGTGGGGGAAAACAAAGTATCCGATCGATAGTCTTTCCTTGTGTTTGTTCACCTTTACCCTGTGTTTCACACTCATATATTTGTCATTGCTCATGGCCTGTCACCAAAATCACCATAAAGATTGTTTAAGTCCTCCAATTTTCATGATATAATCAATTTGGTACACAATGTTATATAATATCACCTGCATCATGTCACCGAGGTGGACTATGAGAGTGTTGGGAACTGGTTTGACGAGGAGCCAATGCTTGTTGTCCTTGAGGAACTCCAAGCCCGAAACCTGATCTTGGCACAGTATGGAGAGTACAGAGCTGTCTGTATGAGCAGATATTCCCCATGTCTTCTCATTGTCACTAGACGCAGTTGGGTACCTGTGGATACGTATAATTCCCGTCTCTACTGATAACACTGGGTCGGATTGGTTCAGATTCGAGTTAAGGGTTTCGACCATGGCTTTGAATAAAACACTAGCTATTCTTCTCATGTGACTTCCATAATCTTCTAGCAAAATTCTACCACAAAATAGTAACTATGTTACGTATAGCAAAACTCAGTATTAAGATATCTGTTCAAAGTGGTCTTAATTTTGCATTGTACAATCGATTCTAATTCATTTATAGTCTAGTCTACCCATATTGGTTCAACGAGGAACAATATCTACCTTTTTAGTTAATCTCATATTCATTGTAACTATTACTATATTATTTTAAGTAATTCCAGAGTCACTGTAATATTTATGTATTTGGTAAGTTTTTTACTTTTAAGTTACATATTAGTCTTATTTCAACATTCATTTTGAATCAAAATATAATTCATACTTAAAAAAAAAAAACTACAATTCAGTCCTTATGCTTTAAAAAAAACCTTCATTTTTTGTTCTTATTAGAAAAAACAAAATGAACCATTAAATTTGATATAATACTCTCAAATGAGTTACTATAGTTTCAAAAGTTAAAAATACCCACTAACTTTTTCACGAGACAAAAGTTGAAAATGCAAAAAAAAAAACTTTAATTTCAACACATATAACAATTCTTGTGAGGAAATTGAAATTGAAAAAGGATTAGCTTAGTAGTATACTAGGTGAATCATAGTCGGGTGTTACTATGGCAATTTGTTGCGCTCTTACAAATTGATAATTAATTTTCATCTAAAAAATTGAGGACTAATATGATATAACAACATATATTAAGGGCCAATCTCAACATCATGCCTTTTATTTGCTTTGGTCATTTTTGGGTCTGGTAGATTTAGAATAACACACACATATTTAGGTAAAATCCACATGGTCAACTAATTCATTTTTGTATCCTAAATTAGTACATGACCTTTTGGTTGGCCTATCAAGGGACCTTAGCTTTTATTGTGCATCTTAACTGGATATTTTTTGTTCATTTCAGTATTAGTCCAAATAGAAGATGCTAAGGTGACATTAATTAACACTAAAATATATTTAAAACAACAATTTTGGTCCTCACAAGTTTCCAATGAATAATACAAAACATTGAATTTCTAAATTTACTGTTTACACCCCAACCTTAGTCCTCCTCTTCACCACTACCACCCATGCCCTCCTTGAGGCCATGGAGTCAAGATCGACCCAATCTACTTTCCTTAACAAATGCACAAATTTGTCGCTGGAATCTGCAGATGGGTTGCTTTTTCTATCCCTGCTTCCATTGAGTCAATTGTTCACCCTCAACAAAAAGCGAGATCAAGCAGCAACATATCTCCTAGTCATGGAGATAAGGATCTTTTGATTTAGAAGAGGGTGTAAAGAAGAAATGGTCTTCATTTCTAAGCATATATTGGTGTCTTAATCAGTGAAGATCTACCTAGCTTATTGTACAACCGATATAGAACTAGAAGCCGCAACCAATTAATTAAACAAAAACCAGAAAAGCTTAAAAGAATATCCAAAAATAGAGGAGAATTAGGAAAACTAATGCAAAAATCGAGCAATTTTTTTTTTTTTAAAAGCAGTAGAACGATATGTTATACTTAGAATGAAGAATAAGGGTTTGTTAATGCACCTTGGATAGCTGAACTTTATCGGGAAACTAAAGCCGCAAGAAGATAAAGAAGATAAAGAAACACCTAGATATGAACGAGAACCAAAGAAACAATTGATGACTGGTCCTGGGTTTGCTCCTAGATGACTGTTACAAAATGTTCACACCTTTGTTCTTAGGTAGATGAAAAATAGGTTTTCTTCTGTTGAGTTTAATTTTTCGGTGACTAGGGATAGCCTAAACATTCTCTTGGATAAAGCAATGGAAGCGCAAAGGTGGACAAAATATATGGATGAAAGCAAAGGGAACGAAAGCAGGGTGGTGCTATCAAGCGATGGCCATGACAAATGCCATGATGATAGGTTGAACAACGACGACAATGATGTGTTCGGAATTGTCAATGCTCTGATGCCATAGATGTAACCACTTCGTTATGATCTGGCTCCGAGATCAAGATTCATTTTCATTGCCCTAATTGCCATAGTGGCTTCATAGAAGAAATTGAAACGGCCATTTGATTCATTCCACTACCGATTTGTCGTCCTTCCCTTTAGAAGGTGCTACCGCTGTCATGGCGCGAACTGCCCAAGTTATTAGGCCTATTAGGCTCCCTGGTGGATCTCCACCCAAATGCCTTAATGCCAAAGAACCAAGAGTTGTAACCAAGGAAGGCAATTGGAAAATGACTAATGAGGATGAAATGAGCTAGACCAACCCAATTTCGATTGATAGTACCTAGGGGAGTGAAAATGCGACATCGGTAACGGCTAGGTACTTTAGCCACTGCCGGGTAACTAGGTTTTGGCAAGCATTTATCGATTATTCTAGGCAAAGAGATTTATTTTGTTGCTCTTGGTTGTTGTGGGCAAACTATGGGCAAACGATGGGCCACTCCTGAACGAAGCTAATGAAATTGTTAGGAAGCAACATGAAATTAGGGGTGTCAACAATATATTTAAGTTTAAGATTTAAAATTATTGATTGAAAAATTTTGAGGATCAAAATAGTTATCTCAAAATTTATTTTAGTGTGAATTAATACTATGTTAGCATTTTCCATCATGATTTAACAACTAAATTGATAAAAAGTACCCAATTGAGACACATAATAAAATGTAAGATATTTCGATAGACTAATTTTAATGTCAAAAACCTATTTAAGACACAAAAATAAGTTAAGTAATTTCATGCACTTTGCCTTCAAAGCAGGGGACTTAAAGGTATTGAGATCGACTTTTTCTGTTGGGCTGGTGCACTTTTTAACTACCAAACCATGAGGGGAAAAGGAACAGATGTATTGTATAGAAATTGACTCTCTATAATAATTGTACCTTTTAGATTTCTTTCTGATAGGGCATGTTATTTTTTATATTCTTAACATAAATCATGAAGCTCGATATGTACATAAATAAATAGCCTAATCACCCCAAAGGCCATTTAACTTGGTTAACTTGAACGAATTAGTAGGGATGAGTATTAGTTGAGTAAAACCGAAAAATTCAAAAAAATTTACTGAATTCGGATAAAATGGTTCAGTTTTACAGTTATTCGATTCGATTTAGACCGAAACCGAAATTTTTTTTGGTTTTTGGTTATGTTATTGGACAATAAAGCAGGAATCGAAATACCCAAACTGTGATTTTTCAAACTATAGGTGCTAAAGTGTAACCTGAACGAAACTGCAAGGAATAAGTGTCATTACTCAACTTTTTAACCTAGGTATATAAGTGTTCTTTTTGCCTTCACTTGTCTGCAGCCCTCAAAATCCATTCCCACAGCTCAATGCTCAACTTTGGCTTCCTTATCTTCTTCAAATCATCGCCATCTCCACCATTCTTTGTCTTGTTGTTATTCGACAAAATAGTGATTGAGAAGCCCATAAACCCGATTATATGATGGGATTTTATCAAGTGATAGAGATACAATGAAGTCAACACAATTGCAGAAAAGAACAAAATCGGTGAAGTGCAAGATGGAAGGGATATGTTGATGGGCAAGCTTCACAACAGCGAGGACCAATGTATTCAAAATATTGTTTAGATTTTTCATTGTTTTGCATATTATCTTTCTTTTTCTTTTACTTTTTAGATTTGTGCGTGTATGAATTTGATATATCGTTGGTTTTTTTGCTACAATTTGAACTTATGTGGAAAAAGTAATAAAGATTTGTCAAATCCTTTTTTATGTTGTTTATCACAAATTCCATAATTTTTTTTTCTGGGTTTCAATGATCTTATTTTTTTGGGCTATTTTTTAATATTTAATTTTTTTTTAATATTTCAAAGAAAGGTAACTAAAATGTAATAACCGAACCAACCAAATTCTAATTTAGTTGGTTTGGTTCGATTATGATAGCAATTTTGATTGGTTCGGTTGTAAAATATATAGACCAAAAACCAATCGATTTTAAGTATTTTGGTGAGTCGGTGTCCGAACCGACCGAATACTCACCCCTACGAGTTAGTCCTTCAACTCGAACTCATTTTATGTTGGTCCTTTAACTTTCAGTTTAGTATATGTTGGTCCTCGAACTTTGTAACCTGTTATAAGTTAGTCTAGTCATATCACATAGTCATAAAACCATCACTATTTTTGGAATGTTTAGGAACATTGGGGACTAAAACATAAAATAAGGGAAATAACAGGAATTAGCATCACATTTAGCAAAGAAAATTCTAATGGGCTTAACTGATGATTTTGTTAGACCAACTAATGATTCTTTTTAATCCAAGGTAAAGGGAAAAAAATTTCAGCAGGCTTTGAATATTAACCTTTTATACCTAATTATGTAATTTCCTTTATTATTTTTAATCCATGTGTGTGTGTGTGTTTGTGTGTGCGCGCACACATACACACACGTAATTCACTTTAATTCAATCAATTCTCTTTCTACTTCATAAATTAGTTAACAAAAAGAGTTTTTAAAACAACCGGGATGGAGGGAGTAATTATCATTTCAATTTTTATTTTTATTTTTCTTTTTATTTTCATACAAACATACAAGAGAAAAATTAAAAACAACACATAAATTTTTTCATCTTTCTTAATTTATGTACTATTTATTGATAGTGCGAACAATTGAGATATAGAGAGTAATATTTATTTTATATAATTATATACACCTTTCATATCATTAGTTAATAATTATATTTTTTAGGCCTAAAAATAAATGATTTATTGGTTTCAAGATATGTAATTATATATGTGATGATTACATTTAATAAATTGAATATCATTAAATATAATTCTATTAATTAATTATAATTTTTACTGAATACATATTTCTATTTATTATTATACTAGTATTATATTATTGTAAATAATAATAAGAAGAAGAAGAAGAAGAAATTGCATGAATTATATATTCCAATTTTTTTTGACAAGCAATTAACTAGTACTGATGAACAATTACATATTTATTTTTGAAAAAAAAAATAAGCACACATTTTAAGCAAAAAAATTCTCTTCTGTAAAACAAGAAACAACAAAAAACAACTCCCATGGAAAAAAAAAATGCTTTAGGAATTCATGTTATTTCTCTTATTGTGCATTTCAATCCCTAACACTACATAACATTAACAAAAAAAAGTGATAGTATTATGATAAATTAGGTGACTAAACTAACTCGTGATAAGTTACAAATTAGAAGAGCAATAGAGACTGAGCTCAAGTTAAGAGACTAACCCGTATAATTCAGCCAAGTTAAGGGGCCCTTAAGGTGATTAGGCCTAAATAAACAGGTGAAATATCCTAGTTTCAAGTTACAAATTTCATTACCTTGTTTTAATGTACTTTTGATAGCTTAATTAGTAAAATTATCATTTACCCAAAAAAAAAAAACAGGGATTGTTTCGCATATAAATAAAAAGGAACAATAATAGGAGTATTGAAAAAAATGATTCACTTCAAAAATAAAATATTCATGTACCTAATTATGTACACTATTATTATTTTGTTATTCCATCCATCTAAAAACGATAAATCGTTTTTTTTAATGTGTCATAAGAAGGTTGGACTATTTTCTTTTTAAAAAGTTTTTAACATTTAATTTACCATTCTATCTTCAAATAAACTCTTATTGTACAAAATCTTCAAAGAAATTTTTTTTTAATTATTGATCCCTTAAACTTTTACTACATAAAAATTTTTTAAAAATATATTTTTAAAAAATTTAATTTTAAGGGTGAAAATTAAAAATGCTATAAGTTATACCTATTTCAATAGATGCACACAAAAAAGGGAATTTAATATTAGTATAATAATTTTTAGGGAAAATTACCAAAACCTCCCCCCTAAGGTATAGCAAAACCTACACATGTGTTCTCCACATTTCAAATGTCTACAGCCCCTGGGAAGTTAACTTCGTCAGTTACTGTCAGCACAGAAAAGGGAAAATAACTGTCTTATAGCCCCCCTAACCTTCATCCACAGAACCTTTACCCCCAACTTCTACATCTAAACAAAAAATAAAAACCCGTAAACAAAACAAAATTTAAACCATCCCAGTTCCTAGATTTGATTTCTATCTCCACCGCCGCCAGTCGCCTTTCTCTCCACAGCAAACGCCGTCGTCACCCTTCGTCTTCCCTCCTGCCGTCGTCGCCCTTTGCCTTCCCTATCGCCTCCGTCGCCCTTCACCTTCCCTCTCGCAGCCAACCCTGCCTTCCCTCAAGTTGTTTGGCTTCGGACTGGCCGAAACCCTCCTTCCCTCAACCACGACGTTTGCGAGAACTTGGTCTGGGAAGAGGGACTGGAAGTCGAACAATCGGGTTTCCCAGGTGCAATCAGGATTCATTCAATCCATCCATGAGAACCTTGATAATTAATCCGATTTGTCCACGAGAACCTCAATGATTCATTTAATTTGCCCACGAGAACTCATCATCTTCCTGGTGGGATTGAGGGGTTTGATGTCGCTTCATGCTTTGTGCGGGGATTGGGGGGTTTGATGGGTCGGACAGCAGTGACCGTCAGGGTTTGATGGGCCGGAGAGCAGTGTCCGTTGGGGACATAGAAGAGCATAGAGACCAGAGAGAGAGAGCAGATGAGATGGGTTTACTTGAGGGTAAGGGTTTGGTTATTAGATGCAGAAGTTTGTGAAGCAAAGTTTTTGTGAAAAAATGTTAGGAGGGTAAAATTAGATTTTTCTCCTTTTTCAGTCTAACAGTGAATCACAGTGCTAATTTTATTGGAGGTAAGTGTAGGTTTTTGAAAAATGTGAAAAAAATGAAGGTTTTGTTATACCTCAGGGAAGTTTTGGTCATTTTCCTAACTTTTTAATAACTTTTTCCTTTGCGTTCGTGTTCTAAACAGATACTCCATATGGTAATAAGGGATTATACATCACCCCACATGCTAACTTCTGAAAAGCTATTGATGCTGACGGGGAAAAGACAACTAGAAAGATGAATGATCAAAATTTAAAGGGAAATTTTCAAAAATCCCCCTAAGGTTCAACCTAACCTACACTTACCCCCCCTTTATTTTCAAAAACCTACACTTATCCCCCTGAATTGTAAGTTCCACCACACTCCGTTAATCCGAAAAAAGGGAAACGGCCAGCTTTTGCATTGTTCTTCTCCATCTAGGAAACTTGACTCCCTGAACTTTCGCATCTAACAAAATAGCTACCATCCCCAACTTTATAGCTTAAATTCTGATGTTTATACTTCCAAAGTTTGATTAGCATTAACCGGAACTATTTTTTGGATTAAAAAAAGGGGTTCACAAGCAAACTAAGAGACTCCCCATGCAGAACTTTTGGTGCTAGCAGAATGATATGTATATTGATACTAGACTATATCATACCCTACAACCTGTTGAACCGGTGAATGAAGAAAATGGAAGAGGAATAGCCAGGTCGCAATCCGGGTCCATTTGATTCTAAAAAATTCGGTGAATTCTAGGGCAGCCAGAGGCCTAAACCTATTTGGACGGTGAAGGGCAGATTCTTGGATGGGGTTATCGGATACCTATAGCGACAGAAGGCGGCGATCAAGTTCAATGAAATGGCGGTCTTCGATTTAGGGACCAATGGTGACGGCTGGCCAAAAACGGTGACGAGCGGGACGTTGTTGGAGCCCAGACAGAAATCTAGAGCTTAACGCTCACCCTCCTCGGAACTCCCGTCGCACTTCTCTGGTCATAGTTTTCCCCATCGGCAAGAATGAGGCGGGCCGAGGAAACAAATCAACAGCCATACCACAGGAGGAGAGAATCGGCGAGAAGAGTGACGCACACCGTAGAGACCACTAAGACTGGTTGCGATAGGAAAAAAGCGAAGATCCAATTATCGAGCATCGATGCTCGCGGCAGCTTCGAGAGAGGAAGCGAGAGTCAAAGTCTGAAGGGCGAGGATTGGTGCAGCGGTGATCGAGGAAAGTCGAGAGGAGCAACCGGAAGACTGCAAATATTTAGAAACGGTGGCTGCAGCGCGCCCGTCAGATTTTTCAGAAATATATTTAGGAAAAATGATTAGAGCTAGAATGGGAACAATCTGTGGGTTGATTTGCGTTATTCTTGAAAGTTCATGGGTACTAACACAGTTTGAGCTCAACATCTTAACAGACAAACTAATGGAGTTTAGGATTTGGGGGGCAAACTGTAGTTTTTTTAATATACGGTGGGTAAGTGTAGGTTAGGGTATACCATGGGGGGGTATTTGTAAATTTCTCAAATTTAAACACTTCTCGTATTTTATTATTCTCTTTTTACATGCACCGTATAGCATTACATTTGTTGACGTCTTTCTAATGTCACGGTGCATGTTGTACTGTTTGGAAATCCAAAAATGCATTTTTTTTATAAATCCGTAAAATATTTATTTAATATAAAATGGGAAAATAAAAGGTTTTATAAATGCGTTTTATAATGAATTTTTTATGTGAAACAATCAGCTGTGTCTAGTATCCATGGTCATCCCAATGTAAGCATTATCCATCCATGGCACCAAAATGCCATCACACGCAAAGCGCACACAATCTTTATATATATATATATACATACAGAATTAAATATTAAAAATTTAAGAGTTGAGAGTTAAGGAAAAGGAAAAATGAGAAATGAAAGGCTCGAATCTGAATTTGGCAGAGGAAGGGCGCCTCCCCTGTACGTTTTGCCACTCCGGCAACAATGCGGGGACAAACACGCACAATTCCTCAGAGTTAATATCCTACACACTTGTAATTGTTTTTGAAAATATTTTCTTTTTCTCCAACTTAAAGAAAAAAAAAATTCTTAAGTATATTACGTAGTACTCTTAGAAAAAGAAAAAATGCGCGTGCTCTTGGAACCGATGTACACTGTACCTTTTCTAAACGATTATGATATTGGACTCTATCGGTAAAGCATTTTCTTATTTTCATTCTTTAAAGCATTTTTTAGTTATATTTTATTTGATTAAGTTCAACCTCATTTTGGTAATTAATGCTATATTTAAATTTCTACATATTTTTAAAATTATTTAATTATTTATATTTTTTTTTCTTTTTCCATATTAGACATTATAGATAATCATTTTTTTACAAAAATATTCTCTTGCTTTTTTTTAGCTTTTTTGAAGTGTTTAGCTTTTGATTGATGTATAATTTTGGTAAAGAGGAAATAGGTATACAGAAATTAGATAATTTCATCACTTTTCAAAATAATTGTATTTTCACTGCTATCATCTTTTATTAGCTTCAATAGTTTTTGTTTTTTGTTTGATACATGAGAGGGATGCCATCAATAAAGCAAAACTTGTATATGCTAGAAAAGAATGAGTAAGATAATTATTTTTGTGGCAAACAAAAAATCCCTTGATAAAACAGTGATGTAGCTTTTCCATGAATTATACATATATTTTAAAATCTAGTGGCGTTTTTAAATTTTCTTCAGTCATGAAAAAGTTTTTCCTAGCTAAACAACAAAAACAAGACACTTATTAGGTGAAATGAAACTAGTGTACCTGAAATCGTTGACGATTGGATCTTCATACCCAATGAGGGGGAGCCGAGAAAGAGAAGCGTTGAAACCTTCCACCCAGTTAACATTTAGGGCAGTCGCAGTCGTGCCCTCGGTAAGAGGTGCCCCAGATGGGGAAAGTGCAGGGCTGCCCCAGAAGTAGGACAGCGGGCCGGGGCTCTCTAAAAGGGCCTGCTTGGCTTCAAAAGAGAGCGAGAAGAGCTCTCTGGAACGCTCTAGGAGCTGCCCCAGAAGAGCAGCAGGAACACCATGGTTGATCAAACGAAACAGACCCCAATTCTCACAGGCCTCCACAAGGCTTTCTGAGCTTAAAGATTCAAGGTCGATTAAAGGGATAGGATCAGAATCGGAATCTTGGGAGATCCCATTGTTAAGGTGAAGGTTGTGTTTCTGGGTTTGGTCGCTCCGCCGGCGGAAGAGAGGAGGGTAAGATTCGAGGTGTTTGTTGTTCATGGTACCAAGTTCAGACGTTTGTATTTTGTCTTGTTTTGTTGGTGAATTGTAGCCTTCCAGCGAGGTTCCAGTTTGATATACATGGCCTCCCTTATATTAGTGCCCACCCGTCATGGACAATCCCACGGATTCGGCCAGTGCTGGGGCCACCTGGATTTCACACATTCTCTTATGAGCTTTTTTACTAGTTACACTTACATCCCAGACTCTTGTCCCTGACTTTTTTACCGTATCTAATTTGAACTGTTGGGTAACCTTTATTACAATATACTTGAACTGTGTAGCATTTTTATTTTGTTTTTTGGAGTTTAGTTTTTTTTTTATCTATGTAAATTTATGACAACCTTTTTCTCCATTGGAGTCTTGGAGATGAAAAAAAAAAAAACGAGAACAAGTGTAGGTGTTCAAATTCAGGGGATCTAAGTATAGTTGCTATCAAAGCTTGGGGAGAAAAAGTCAAATTGACTAGTTTTATTCGAGTTCAAGCTCGTTTCACAGTTAACGAACCGAGCTTATGGATATTCAAGCTTAAGCTCGAGCTAGTTTTAAGGCTCGAATGTCTTACTGAATTGAGCTCAAGTTGTATAATAGTCGGTTTGATAGGTTTTGCAAGCATATAGAATCTCATATAATATGAATATAAATATGTTTAGTATCTGATAGGGCTATTAAATGTCATTAGCAAATGCTAAGTATAATTGTTTTTACATAATTAAAATTTCTATTTCCCTACCAAAATTCTAATTCATAAATTCCTATCCACGCACCTCTGCTTCCATCCCAAGATTTTGGGATAACGCCTATCAAGTCTTAACCAAAAGCCCCCCAAAAGTTCACCTTCAGCTCTTCACCAGTAGACTATTGAGCAAGACTTGAGAGAATCAATTAACGATCCATCCCTTTCCTCGATGACAAGAATTGCAAGATTTTTTCAATTGCCATTACTCGTCACTGTTGATGACAATTAGGGGCATTGATATGTTTAGTTCTCTATTCTGGTTCACCATTCCTGTTTTCCAGTAAGCCCACCATATCTCATGACTGATTATTATTATTCTACTAAATATATTCTTTAGTTCTTTGGTTTAGTTACACTAATAGCAACCAGTGTCACCAAATCAAATGGGGTCGTGACCTATCCCTGTCACTTTTCAAGCTACATCTGCCTTCTCTTGCAACACCATCATCCCCAGACATTGCAGACCACTAGTGATGCCAAATCAAACAGAGTGACTCACATGACCAATCCTAACTAGCTTTCGAGCTAGATCCACTGTCACCCACCTCGGCAATATCCTCATATACCGGCTACTTGTCTAGGTCTCGTGACATTGTGATGTGAAAATAGGGTCAATTGTCATGTAAAAATTTTTTAAGGACCAAAGCATTATAGTGCTATATATGAAGGATCAGTCTCATCAATGGACCATTTTTACATTTTGGGCATATTCCTAAGTCATGGAGCATTTTTTTATTATTTAGGGACGCAATTGAAATTTTGGTTGTATAAATTATATACAATTTAGTTATACCATTTGTCATGTACTTTGTAAATTTGCTAGATTGTGTTTAATTTATGTCATTTGTGGATTGATTTGCTTGATTATGACCAATTTATGGACCTGCTTGATTGTGTAATCGGACTAGAATATGTAGTTACTGTGGATTTGTTTTCTGTTTTTTTAACCATCTATTTAACATTATGCTTAAAACGAGCTCGAGCATGTCTAATCAAGCTTCATGCATTGAGCCATTTCATTGAGTAGCAAGTTATCGAACCATTGAATAGAGCCTAAACATTCTTTAAACTGAATTCAAGCTGCCTCCTTATACTAAGTTCAAGCCCACCTCTTGATCTAAAACTGAGCTCGAGCTTGAGGGGTTTAGACTCATCTTGACTTGGTACTACCCTAAATCATAGTTTTGTGTGACATAGGGTGCTTTGGTTTACCATTCTCAATAGGAAAGCTATAAAATGACAGACTAGAGCCATGACTGCCTTATTTGGGTCATTCATCCATATGGAGCCTACATGGCCCACTTGGATAAATAACCCAAATAATGTTATCTTGGTTTTGATCTATCACATAATCATAATTTTTCTCAATATTTTCTCTGTCCCAAAATAAGATAGCAAATATTGCTTTTTGGATTATTGCAAACTAATGAGTTATTTTCCTTTTCGGAAAGTTCTTAACATCTATTTTACGACGCCACCATCATTTAAACTCTTTCAGCACAAAATTCAAAAGGAATATTTTCTTTTTCTAATCCTCATTTAAACTCACTAAACAAAACTCAAAAAATGAATTTTTCTTATTTTACTATCAAGGTAAAATGAAAAAAATAACATAAATCATACACATCATAATCTCTGTACCAAAAAAAATGTACTCCATTCATCCAAAGTTCTTAGCAACATTCATTATTTTATCAATTAATCTATAATTTTTTATTTTTAACATTTACGTATATAAATGAAAAACCATATATCTAAATGATTGATAAAGATCCATAGTTTCTAAATATATTTTTGAAAAAAATTCTGACAAACTATAATATGAATGAATTCAAATTAAGCTATTTAGATGTTTTGCATTTTGTGTTTCAAGTTGTTGTTAACGCATTATACGTTCCCAGCTTTAAAATGAGTACAAAAATTCCCTTGAAGTTGCCTTTATTAAGGGTGAAAAAATGAACAAACAGCTCGAGCTCGGCTCGAGTTCGGCTCGATTTAAAGCTCGTTCGTGACTCGTTCGAATAATTATCAAGCCAAGCCTGAACAAAATTTAAAGCTCGATATACAATTAAAACAAAGCTTGAATTGCTTACTACTCAACTCGACTCAAATTAATTTTAAATTTTTTCCTTAATTTAAACGAACAGCTCAAGCTTGGCTCGAGCTCGTTCAGATAAAAGCTTGTTCAAAGCTTGTTCAAAGTTCGTTCGTATTGTTTTCAATCCAAACACGAACAAAATATCAAGCTCAATAATTAATTCAAGCCGAACATGAACAGCTTACTACTCGGCTCGGCTCGTTTTCAGCCCTAGCCTTTATTTACACCTCACTATCAACCCGCTCACCCTACTGATGCTCTGCAAATTGCTGCCACCTAGCCACATCCTCTTCTTTTGGCCTCCATACTTTTTAACGAGCCTACGCCCGTCACATCTGTGCCCCACCCTGCCACCGCCAAACCACATCCTCCTCGTCCAACCTCCCTGATCCTGCCCTTCCGACCTTTACCTTTGAGCCCAGTTGATCGCACCTTCGATGCCCCTACCCAACCGATCACTCCGCATTTGCGCACTTTTGACCTTTACCTTGAGCCCAGCCACTCGCGCTGCCAATAACACACCCCCCCCCCTCGGTCCAAGGCATGGAATGATAGTATACCTGTAGAGGAGGCCACAGCTAGCAGCAACAGAGTGGCGAGGCAGGATTGAAAGTCAAAGTGACATAATTGCCTCGAAAGGCTGCGAACAAATCATCAAGGAAATGAATCTCTAAGAAATTGTAGTAGAAAACAAGGAAGATGAGAATGGGGACGAGGAGATAGTGGGAGGGAGGAATTAAGAAAAGCGATTAGAAAAGAAAATGGTTGAGTGCCAAAGAGGAAGCTGCTGGGATTTTGCCAGGATCCATATAGATAGGGGTATAGTTAGGTGTGGTGCATATGTAATTACCGGCTATTTCAGGGGAAGTGTGAAGCGATTTGAAGAGGAAGCCTATATAACATGTTAATGTGAACGCACCCACAAAACAAACTGGCCTAAATGTTTCAAAAAATATAGAACGAGGGAAATATCATATAAAATGGGACATGGGTAGTATATTGCTCTCTTTTGCATGTCGCTTTTAAAGCTTTTTGAGCTCCCACGGCGTCCTTTTCCCCGATGCTACCCAAGGTTGGGTCCTCCAACCGTCACTTCAAATCAATTGTGAATCTTTGCAAGAAGTCGTTCACTACAAAATGTTTTATGAGACATAAATTCACGAATTTATATTTCAAGCATGTGTTAGGTAGTTTATATATTTGAGTGGATAAGGAACATAATTCGGTTTGATTTATTACTTGCTAAATTACTTTTATAGAATCACTTTTTTTAATAAGTGCTCATAATTTTGGTTCCATTCTTTGTTTTTTTTTTCTCGTTTTTCTTTAATAGCTCAAACAACTTAAAATATAAATCTTAAATTTAATTAATAATATTGTATATGAAAAAGACTCACTCGGTGAAAGCAGCAACATTAACACCCGAAAATAGCTCGAAAAAACTAATTATGCTCAAATGCACTCCGAAATCCGAATTCTGTTTCTTGTGTAGATGTACGGACGTATAAGCCTCGAAAAGAACATATATATATATATTATCGTTGCAGTATTTTCATGGTTACATCCCCATCCCATGCATGTGGTAAAAACTAAAAAGTATCTGCTAGGTATAAAATCAGTTCAACAGTTCCTTCCCCCAAATTGAAGTATGGGCCACGTAACAGTCAAAGATATGTATGGCAAAAATGCACCGTTGGTTTCTTAAATTTATTAACTCAAGCGAATTAATTATTTAAATATAATTCAGTGTGACTCAGTTTCTCAATCTTAAGAAATATAGTAGGTTAGTCTTTTACCAATCTTGCTAAACTACAAGCTTAGCCCTAGCTTTCAACCATTTGGCAAAATAACTCTTATATTTAAAAATTTTCATTTTCACTAAACTAGTGAATTGACAAACTTTAGTATAAAATTCATTTGTAATCACTAATTTTTATGGTCATCTTACTATGTTCCCTTAGACTAACTTTATCCTCATAAAGTCCTTTGTCAGTTTGTTCTTATGTCATGTTCTAATTACGGTTTTTCAGTCATTTCAGCATTAACTTTAACATAATTGCTGATGTGGCGAACGCAAATGGCCTGTTAAGATCCTGATAGCCTTTGGGGCTTTTTCTTAACTATAATTGATAACTATATTGTACAAAAGTAAAACTTTAAGCCAAAAACTAACACAGACACATAATCTTAAAGAATTAAAATACATACTATCTTGACCCCATCTTCTTCCCGAATTTAGTATGTTTGAAACGCAAAACAGACCTACTAGTACTAACGCAAAAGCGTCAATTGATTTCAATGGTGTCCCTCGCCCAAGTTTGTCAATTCAGCCGCTTTTTAACAAATCCCAGTTGAAAACTACAACATCCAATTTGCCTTTTTGTTTCCTCCCACGGGAATTCGCTCCGTTTTAAGGTTGTCCAATTAGAATTTCAAGGATGCCCCCAAGACGGCGCGGTAGCACTGTGGTGGCCATGATGACGGGGGAGAAGACGCCGCAGAGGTACCCGGGTGAGTAGGAGAAGGTACTCCACTGGCCAGCGTTCTCCCTCGATCGGCTGCTTCACCTCCTTCTCTCCTCTTTCACCTGCTCCTTAGTGTGTAGCTTCATTGCCACAAACCTCATCTCTTCCACAAAACTTTATTGCCGGAGGGAGATTCTCTCTATTTGCGGCACTCAAAGGAGGTCTCCCATTGGTTGCAAGATCATATTCCCAGTCTGAAGGCGGCTGCTGACGGCGACAATTCTGGTTCGATTTCTTGCGATGGTGGAGGCGGAAATGGCTAAGGAGGGGGGGAGTTGGAATTGGAGTTGCGGTTAGCGGGGAAGGCGAAGCTAGAGGAACGGTGGGCTTGAGGGGGCGGGTGTCAGTAAGGAGGTCGAAGGAGGAGCAGGCCGCCTGAGGTGCTTATTTGTTTTGTTTGTTTGTTTGTTTTTGTTTTAATTGAAACTTGAATAATTGAATTTATTTGGTTTTCAGTTTTATATACTAATAATAGAATAGACCAAATTATTAAAGAAAATTGAAATAACTGAACAAAATTTTCATTATTCAGTTTTTATTAATTGAAATAATCGAATTCTATACATATATATTCAAAACCTCAAATATCTATCACATATTTCAATCAAAACATAGATTCCAATCACATATTTCAATCTTATATACTAATAATCGAATAAATTGAATTATTGGAGAAAATTAAAATAACTAAAAAAGAAATTTATGTTATTCAATTTTTAAACAAAATAACCGAATTCTATACAAATACATTCGAAACCTCAAATATCCATCACATATTTTAATCAAAACGCAGATTCCAATCATATAGCAAACATATCTATAATCTATTCAAAATTCTAACATCACATGCATATACATAATAAATATTTATCACATACATAACCTTTTCCAAATCTCAAATATAAATAATAGTAAAATAAAAATTCGGTTATTTCAATTAATCAAATTTTAATTAAAACAAATTGAAAACCGAACCGTATTTCTATATCGATTTTAAATTATAACCGAATGCCAAAATTATATCTAAGAGTGATAACTGACAACAAAAAAAATTTTATTATTCAATTATTTTAGATATAACCAAAATTTTGTTCACACCTAGAAGTGGCTATAAGTGTTGAATTTTATGATTTTTTGGCTAATCTACTTTCTAAGTCCCAAAGGTTATGAGTTTATGTCACTTTTAGCCTAATAATTTTTATTCATTCATTATAGTATTTAATTGCTATGAAGAGAAGTCCATGTGCCATTGTGAGACTATGAAGGGTGTTTAGCACTTGCATATTGACTCAGAAGCTGTCACATCATCAAGTTTCATCGAAGATAATAAAGAAACTAACGGAAGGAACTTGTGTAGGATGCACTACAAGCTAGGTGACTTTATGAGGACAAAGTTAAGGTAAGGGACCACTTTAGGGTAAACATAAAAGCTAAATGACCATGTATGCATTTGAACAACAAACCTTATTATATTGCCAACTATGAATAATTAAATAATTAAATTATTTAAAAATGATAGTATAAAAAAGTTTTATGTACAACAATTTAAAGAAGTTCTGATTTTCTACTAACTTATATTTTACTTAATTTTATAGAAACTGTTTTCATTGATTTATCGGAAAGCAAAAAAATCAATTTTTATTCTCTCTATTTTTTTTAATTTTCTAAATATTTTCTTTTTTTTTTGTTAAATAAATGCTCATTTTTAGGGGTTTATCCACATGAAGAAATCATTAAATCTTTAACTTCATAATTTTTTGTTTCTGTTCTTCCGTAGTTTTTATTTACTTATTTATTCAATTTGTTGCATATTAATGTCTTCTTATGTTTAATTTGGATTTTTTTTTTCAAATCTAAATACTAGTTGGAATTCATCCAAACAAAAAAGGCAGTCAATATTCTAATTAAGCTCTTGAATTATTTTTAAAAATTTTCCCAAGTGGCCTACTTTTACCTAAATTTGGCTAGAGTAGATAGAGTCACAAGAAAAAAAAACTAAGAACAGCTAGACATGGAATTGAAAAACACAAATGGATCTTTTATGAAATCTAATATGTATAAAATTTATTGAAGCCAAAAAATTGAAGATAAAAAAAATAGAGCTCTAAATTGGTATTTGATCAATAATAAATTTTTTTTCCATACAGAAAACTAAAAGCAAGTAGGTTAATACTAGAGATTATATGCTAAGTTTATATCAGTAATCATTAGATTTATTACATTTTATTTATACCCACTATAAGTTTGAGATTGGAATCTTTCTATTGCTTTTTTGGGACATGTCTTTACATTGTTTTTTTATTTGGATGGCTTACATAATAGCTTTTTATAAAGTCAATAAGTTCAAAGACTAAGTGTAAGAGTTTTACTAATACTTAGATAAAAAATGGTATTTTTATTACTTATTTTTCAAATATTCATTGAAAACAAAATGATAAAAGGACAAGGAAATTGTAGTACCATCTTAATTAGCATGAAAAATGCAAGGGATGAATTAGTTTTGAGATAGTGTGACGTGTTAAGCATAAATCACAAAATATTAATACTAAAGAGTCCGATTTGAAAAATTGTTTGAAAACTGAATCTAACTAGAAAAAAAAAACTCCTCTAACAAAATGATCTCAAAATTCACAAATCCTTAATATTGACATATTTTGTTCAATAAAATGATAAAAATATTTAGAAAAAATAAATAATCAACATAAAAGTGGAGTAGGTAAAAGGTATTTTTTTTGCTTTCCAATAAATCAATCAAAATAGTTTACCAAAAAAGCAAAATATAAATTATTAGATAATTGAACTTTTTAAAATCATTACATATATATTTTTTTAAAATTATCATTTTTAAGTAATTTAATTAGTTTATTATGTAGTTAGCAATTTGTAAAGTTTATTAATTCATTAATTTTGTGATAATAAAATTTTCCAAAAATAAAATCATTTTACCAAAAGATTGAAAGTTAGAACTTAATTAGCTTCTTTTTGGATTCCATTCTGTCTAAATCCAAAAAATCTAGTTAATGCATGATACATGGATGGCTTTTAGGAATAGACCATAACAAATTAAATTAAAGCAATAACAACCACAGAGTCCATTTAAACCGTGAGAGGCCCAATTAATTTAATGCATGTGTTTGGTATGCATGCACACAAACGGCACCTTAGTCGTTGGTGGCTTTCTTTCAATACTCAAAAGGTATTAAAAGTTCAAAGTATGACATATGTCCTAGAAAAATTTGGAAGATGAAGTATTTACAGCACAAATCCTTCATATAAATCTATATATCACTCTTCTTGAACTTGGTATTGCTGTTTTCCTCTATATATATTCTTTTAATATTCTTCCCTTCTCATTAAGGCTTTTAAATCAACAAAATAGACTTCTTAATTTAGATATGAATCATGAATCGTGGATAACTAGCCAGCCCTCAACCCAATAATAAACACCTTGGTTACCTTAATTGAAATTTCTCGTCATCCCTTTTGATAGTTCTTAGATGCATTTGTCTAGTTTTAATATGTATTTATCCATAATTAAAATCCTCTTCTCTAAATTTAGTATACATTTATTTTATCTTGATTATATTTCAGTTTCTGACATACATTTTTCTAGTTCTGATATGTATTTATCTAGGATTGAATTTATACTATTCAGATTTGACATTAGTAAAAAAAAATTACCCCTGCACGCCATACACGGGGAATTACCCTTTCTACCCTCATTAAAAATAAGAAATCTCAAGCATATGCTGATGCTTTCTCCTGCACAGTTGTCTCGTCAGCTGCTTGCTGCCATCGTCAACATAAACCCGTCAGTCGCTAGCTGCTGGCTGCTGCTAGTGATCTCGCCTTATCAACCGCTCGCTACTGCCAGTGACCTCGCACCTTTGTCGCTCCCCTACGTCACCGGCCATAGGTGATGTCAAATCGATGAAAGATCCACAATCCCCATGCTTTCGCTGTAATCGAGTCATGCCCACACCGTCCTGTTAGTTACTAACCATCGTCCAAGCCAGCCTAAGCCACCACTCTCCTAATTTTCTTCTAATCATTTGGGTCAAAGAGTTTGGAGAAGAAATCGTGACCTGCGGGCTGCGGCCATAAAAATCCATTCAACTTTGTGAAAATTTCCAAACTTGGTCATCCAACTTTTCTTGAATTTTTATTTTGGTCATTAATGATTTTAGATTTTCAGTTTATTTATTTATTTTATTGCAATCCTTTAGGTTTTTCCAGGAACATATATCTATATACATGAAAAATGATATGAACAAAGATATAAAATTATATGCAAATAGAAATAATATAGGAACAATTTTAATACTATATTAATTAAATATGTACAAAAGAATAAACTCATTTGTACAAATATGTCAAATACATTATCATTCATATGTCAAAGTTTGATCACTTACATATCTATAACATATCTCTAATCTTATTTGTATAAATATTTTATATGTTCTGTACATATCTATCAATTATTTTATTTATCGAGTTTTTTGTATATTTGTCATCTTATTTGTACATATCACCAATTTTGGTAGAAAACAAGATTTGATGTATTCACATCTGTTTGTTTATGAGATGTTGAACATATACATACTATCAAATATATTAGTAACATATTTTTGATTTAATTTTTATATATATCACACATTATTTATAAATATCTCTTACTTTATTTTATACATTAAGTTTTTACATATTGGATGTCTGATTTATAAACATATCTTTAATTCTAGAAAACACAAAATTTGATGTATTTATACTTATTTTATGCTATAAAGGTAGTATTGAAATATAAATATTTATAGACATAAAGGGTATGAAACATATTTTACTTATTCAAACTTGAGATACATTTTTTTTTTATTGTATTCTACTTCTAAGTTGCAATTGTCTACAATTAAGATCATCTTGCATATGTTTGAGATGAATTTGTCTCATCTTGATTATTGTATATTTTCTAAGATGAATTTGTTTAATTATAACATGCATTGTTTTAGTTCTAATATATATTGCTTACAATTGAAATCATCTTAATCTAGATTTAAGATATATATATTTTTTTTAATGAGTGATTGTGAGAGAGATATAAGTGTTCATTGAGCTAACCTGACTAAGTCTAAGCTCTGATTGGATAGGCTCAATCATGGCCTGGGTAATGTAGGCTAGGCCCGGGTCGGCTGGGCTAGTGCAGGCTTGGGTTTGGACGTTGTTATTTTAAAAAAAAATAAAATTAACTTGGAAAGTCAAAGTAGTTAATTTCCATAAGTATTTTTTTAGGTAAACATCACAACCAGTGCAACATTTATTATTTAAAAAGTGAAACAAGACTTAAAAAGGTTGGAATATGTCTTACATGAGAAAATGATAAAACGCTCAAAAAATAAATGGATAGAAAAGCCTAAAATCTGTGTTTAACAACATATTCAATTTAAATACAAATTAAGAGTAAAAAGGAGAAACCCAAAAATCTATTCGGATAAGACCTCAAAAGTTCGCCGTTTCTAGGGTTCAGAAAGGGATACAATGGAATGTTGGGTTAAATTAACCGTTTTAGACCGTTGGGGATTAATTCTGCAATTTTCCTTTTTTCTTGAATCTTGGCTGCTGCCTACCTCTCTAACGTTACCTGGTGTAGGGCTTAACACAGGTTTGAGCCGTGTCAGGCTTGCTCAATTTTTCTACCCCTCAGGCACATGAACAACCTACCAAAATCCATTCCTTTCCCGGGCTGGGCGAGCCGGTGTTTGACCGGATGCTGAACACCTCTAGAGAGAGGGTGAATTTCTTGCGACAAAGGATTGAGCTGAATCCTTTCTCATCCTCATCAACTAAATAACCTGGTCAGGGCCTGCTGAAGCGAATTTATTGCTACGAAGGATTGAGCTGAATCCTTTTCTCGTCCTCATCAATTAATTGGCTCAGATTTATGCCAAATCACAAGGAATTCTGCTTTTGACCCAGATTGAAGCTTGAAAGACGGGGAGGACGAACGACTGAGATTGATCGAGGCAATTTAAAGAAGCTGGCCACCCCAAGTGGCAATCATGTGAATAACAGCAAGGCTAGCCAAGAACTTTTAAATCATAAATGGGCATGAAACTGGACTGGTAAGTGCAAACTAGTAACAAACCCAAATATATCTTATAGAGTTATTTAAAAACACATTTTGGGCTTACAAAAGTGATCTAAGAATCTGGTTTTGCCTAGGGATTTCAATGGATTTTTGCTCCAATGAATATCCGCTTGTATTCTATCATGCGGGTAGATTTTTTTTCAATTAAATGGATATTGTTTTTTTTTTTCATATCTACTAGATATGAATAAGATACGGGTTTAGGCCTACTAGTCTCGTGTATAATATATATATTGATAGCCGAAGTGTTGTCGCCCCGAACACCTAAGGATCCCAGGAGAAGGGAGCCAAACACCTGAGGCACGTGACCTCGGTAGCCCGCCAATACCAACCTCGGGAAACTACCGTATCGCCTCCATCGGGAAAGCGACCGAACTAGCTTCGGAGAGAAGTGCCAGCCACCTTCTGCAGGCGAAAACCCCCTGAAGGGGCCAACTTCGGCACCCGTAAATACCTCGAAGTACCGGTGTGACTCCAGGAGAAGGCCCTTCACTCCGAAGGGAGACACCAACCAAGGGGATCTCAGAGGTACGGCAGGAGCCATCAAGGAGTCTCTGACATTTCTGCCCGAACACCCTACATGCCGCCCTCATATGCACTCTGGTGCGCCGCCCCTACCTATGTCCTGTCATGTAGGGCTGCGCTTGACGCAGCTTGTGGCCCGAGGAGCCTGCAGGTGGCTACGGGACCCCACGCCCAGAAATACGGATACCATCCGTCCATACACGTGTTACGATCTGAAGGGTTCACCCCCTCCTATATATGCCAGGGAAATGGTCTCAGACATGGGGGGATCTCTCTCCTCTCTCCGCCAAAATATTCCCACAGAAGGGGCTTCCCCCTCATCTCCTCAGCCCTAAAAAAAGAACACGATAGGCAAGAACCCCTGGTGCTTACTACTCTTTCTCCACCTCTGCTAAGCACTGACTTGGGCGTCGGAGGCTCCTCCCCAGAAAAAGACTCTGGGGACCTCCTAACCCCTTTTTTCCGAGTGTTTCAGGCAGGCCCTCCGACCATGAGACAAAGACGCTGCCGGCCGTCCCGGGTGATCCACACAGAGCACCCTCTCCCTGGGTTCATCTGCACCCCCGGAAGTCCCTGCTGCAGTCTCCACAGTACACAGTGGAGTTCTTGATGGCCCCCATTGCCATCATATATATATGTGTGTGTGTGTGTGTGTGTGTGTGTGTTAGATAATCTACATTGGTGTGATATCTCTTCTTGTATGTTGTGGTTTGCTAGATATTATTTTAACATAAGCTTTATATGATTAAACATGTCTTCTAGAAAGTTATCAAACAATACCTTTGCTGCTCATCCCTTCTTACTATAAAAAAAAGACTGTCCAATATAAAATTGAAGTTTAAGTGTGATTCTATATGGATATAGCTTACTTTTACTAGATTTTACTTTTTATTTGAAGTGGTATTCCCAAGTTCCAACATCAGCATAGATATGATGGATATGAGTTTGACTTAGTAACCTAGAACCGTATCTTTTATATGTATTATTTCTTCCTATGAGGTCTCACACATGAAATTTTTTTATTTAGGTATATGTATATTTGTTGCACTATATATATTACTCATTATTGATATCATTTTCCCCCAAAATCATTTTAATATTTTTAAATATGGCACTCTGTTGTAAAATTACTGTTTTTTATTATGATAGTATGTGACGGATTGCTGAGTTTTACTCAATCCTACCTGTTTTGAAATGGATAGGATATGGATATTAAAATTGTAAATTCAATAAATGATGGATAATATATGGGCTAGGTATCCAACATGATGAATTGGATGTAGATTTAGCACTATCCTACCCACATTCTATCTATTGTCATCCCTAGTAAGGCAGAACCACCTTAGGGTAGGGGGTGCTACTACCCCTTGAGAATTTCGTAAGTTTTCAAATATGAGGTACTAAGTTGGCCATTGTGTGAGAAATTAAAGGCCTAGTGAATGTTTCTGCCCCCATAAAAAAGAGTAAATAGTGTGAACAGTGCTAAATCTTTACTTTTCATTGCAAATTTACACATAACCTTTGAAACATTATATATCCATCCCAAACCATTCTCTCTTAATGACTCTCTGTCTTTCTCTCCCCTCTAATATACTTCAGTGATTATCAATCAAAACAAAGTAATTATCAATCAAAACAAAGTAATTATTTTACTAATTTTTATTTAGAATAGATATTATTTTAATACCATATACACCTAATAATTATTTAAATAATTTTTTATAAAATTTAATTTTTATAAATTATTATTTAAATATTTTTTTTCTCTTAGGTTTTGATCGTTGCTCGTCTTGCCTCCACTTCGCCCTTAGCCCCCCTAGCCTAAAATTCTGGGTCTACCGCTGTCCTTAGTTTTGCCTTCAAATAATTGGTTGTGAAGCCCATAAAACAATTAAAGCATCTTATTTTGTTTTTTTGCCGGCAAAAACAAGTAAACATCAAGGATGGCCTCATGGCGTAATCATCAAGATTTAGTTTGCTTTATTCTTAAGACTTAGCGCAAGTGGTGGAGGCTTTGGATCCCAAGATAACGGCAAGATTTCCCATAAAATGTCAGGCCAGTAATGTTGTTGCAATGGCCTTCTAGCCTTTCTTGATTCTGGAAAAACAGACATTTCCTACTCCCTTTAACTATAGATGGTAATTTTTTGTGCTTATACAGCAAAATAAATATACTATTGTATATTGAGGTAAATTGCACCCGTGGCCCATAACCTTTTATTATTTTCCTATTTTAGACCCCAATCTCAAAATCTCGCATGAGAAGCCCTCAATATCAATTTTTTATTTCATTTTAGACCCTTGGAGGATGGAAATCGTTAAAATTGATGAAATTGACCACATGGTGTGCCAACGTGGGGCAATTTGCCACATGGCACAATAATCATTTTGTTGGCGAATATGTAGAAAATATGAAAACTAAAAAAAAATGGAAAAATGGAAAAAAAGGTAATAATAAAAAAAGAAACAAAATGTTAAAAAAAAAAAACCTAGATCCGGCTATTCCCCTCCAACAATCTGGCAATGATCCTTCGATGATTCCAAACGAGCATTCTTCTTGCAACACAATTTGCCGACGATTTCTTACGAGCCTTTGTCCCACAACACGATTAACCGACGATTCCGCAGCGTCATTGCAGTCTTTGATGATCTGGCCAATCCCCTCCAACGAGCTGATGATTCCGTTGCGAGATTTGTAACCCAAAGTCGCAACAATTTGCAACCTAGAGCCAACAAATTCATTGGTGATTCTTGAAGAGCCGTCATGTAATAGGGCAAGATTTGGTATGAACAAAGATTGGCATGAATAGAGAGCCAAATCTACACGATGATGGTGGCAACGGTAGGCTATTGATTAAAGCAAAGGCACTAGGCAAACGAATGCCGAAGGAGACTGTGACGGTGCTGTGCTGCGGGACAAAGGCTTGTCGGGAATCATTGGCAAATCATCGCTGAATCGTCGAAGGGGATTGATTTGGCCCAGCCAAATTTGGGTTTTGCCTTTTTCTTTTTTTTTGCATTTTTTTTAATATTTCCTTTTCCCATATTTTCATTTTTTATTACTTTTCTTCTTTTCCACATCATCATCCCGCAGTTGATTATTGTGTCACATGGAAAATGGCCCCATACTAGCATGCCACATGACTAGTTTCATCAATTTTAATGGTTTCCATCCTCCAAATATGAAAAATGGAACAAAAAATTGAGGTTGAGTATTTCCCATGTGAGGTTTTGAGGTTATGGTAAAAAATAGGACAATAATAAAGGTTATGGGCCGCAGGTGCAATTTACCCTTGTATATTGTTTGGAAATCCGGGAAAAATTACCAAAAGCTCCCCTGAGGTTTAGTCAAACATACATTATTATCTCCACTGTTTCAAATATCTACATTTATCCCCTACTAAGTTAACACCATTAAAAAAAAAAAAAGTGAAAAAGTCTAACTTTGCCCTTCTAACCTTTTTCCATAGAAACTTTGCCCCCTGACTACTAAAAATCGTTCAAATCAAAAAAATAAATCTGGAAAAAAAAATAACCAGAAACTCCATTAGATTTCAAACTTCAGTCACTCCCACTCCTAGTCTCCCAGAACCCACTGATGATGGTCAACCGTGTGCTCTCCTCCCGCGGCTCCACTACGACCTCCGATGACCCCGAATCGAAGGCCAACGACTCCGCTTCAAGGGCTATGGTCGGCGAGACACACCGCCGGTTATGGCCGGTGGCAAGCATGGAGTGCGAGATCGAGTGGACGGAGACTATGACGGCGGCCTAAGCCATCGTGGCCACGAGCTCGTGGCTCTCTGGCATCATCGGTTCAAATGAATCAGGGCTATGGGGAGGATCCAGTTCAAATGAGTAGCAAGAAATTCACTCGCTAGTCTTGCTTTTTGGGAAAAGGAAGGGAAAGTTCATTGGAGGGCAGAGAGAGCCCGAGAAGCTGCTGAAATTGAAATTATTATCACCATCAACGGGGCCATCTAGAGGCGTGGCCGAGACAGAGTCCTTTTCTTTTGCTTCATCCTTTTCAACAGACCCATCCTCCAATTTCGGGTTGAAGAAACCCAGAAAACAATCAACGAAAAAAGGAACCTCCGACCAACCGAAGAGATAAACAGGCACATGACGTCGTAAATGGGGAAAATAGGTGTCCAAAACCTGGGTCCCTAACACCTAGGAGCGTATTTGGCCCGGCTCTTTCTCCACGCCAGAGGCCACCGCCGTGGCTCACGACGTCGTTCCCCAAGTCTATTCAAAAGGTGGTGTCAGATGCCGAAATAACTGTGGATGCCAGTTCATCGTGAACAAGGACACCGAAGAGAAGGCGAAGAGAGAGTTGTTGGAGCGTGAAAGTAGTGGGTGCCAAAAATCCGGGGCCCCAGTTCTCGCTTTGGTTTCATCTTAGTTTGGTACGTTGTCACCTCGGATTGATTCTTGATTCACAATAATATCTTTGCTCGTGTCTTGGTTTACAGAAAAATTGGCCCTTTTTCGTTGTTTTGCTTCAAATTATTCATCTTTAATTAGCAGAGCAACTACAAATCAGAGTCTGGAAGATTGAAGCGTCGTCTGAGTTTTGCTCGGCAATCTAATCTGCCACATTTTGTTTTTCTGCAAGAGAAAGGAAACGAGAAGAACGGTTTAGATTCCAAAACATTTGTCAGAAGCCCAGCTCGCTTTCGATGAGATTACAGTCATGGCCGACGAAGCCGCCACTTGCAATGACTCGACTAGGGATTATATTGAGGAGGATATGGTGGGGAGGCAGAGCTCTGGGTAAAGGGGGAAGTTGGAGGAGGATTTGATAGGCGAATGTTTTTGGATATTGATGGTTGGATTTGTTGTAAGGGAAGAGTCTCTTCTAGTAGATTGGAGAAGAGAGTAGAAAAGTTTGTGGGATGGGTTTAGCTTAGGACAAGAGGTGGGTCACTGGATCCAGAAGTTTGTGGGACAAAGTTACTACGAGAGAAGGTTAGGAGGGTAAAATCAGGTTTTTCCTCTTTTCACTATAGCGCTGAATTATGATGTTAACTTTGTATGAGATAAGTGTAAATATTCGAAACAATACTAATAAAAGTGTAGGTTCACCCATATTTCGGGAAATTTTTGATAATTTTCCTTAAAATCTTGTCATCCCAGTCATCAAATAATAATGAAGGTGGTTCATGACTAAGGTGTTAGTTAATTATACCTGTCTCACTCTTGTGTCTCTTTAGAATTATTATTATCATTGTTATTGTCATCATGCCATCATATTATACCAAAAACCTAAGATTATATAGTGTGTGCAATGTTTTTTATCTGTGTCTTGGGAAAACAATGGAAATCCTTGCATATAATTAAATGAACAATATTGCTTGAACAAAAAGTACTGTACAGTTTAGTTTCATAAATTGAAGGAATCAAATGATTACAGAATGAGTTAAAACAAATTGAACTTTTTATGGAATAGTTGAAGCTCAAGCTCAATTTTTTTGTTATTGAGCCAATTTTGAGCTGCATTTTAAGTTTAAACTTTTATTAAGCCAAGCTTCCAGTTGGATATTGTTTATCTTGAACTCTTATTGAGCCAAATATTTTTTAATGTAAAAATATTATTAGTTTTATTTTTAATATACCTAGGCCCTGAAAATTCTAATTTCTATTCATTAAATAAAGCTTGAACCTCAAATTAAGTTTAAGCCAATTTAACTTTAGTTAACTCACTTATTTTTAATTTTACATATTTTTTTATCTTAAACTAATTTCATTTGAAAGTCAATATTATATAGATGCAATAATCTATTTAAAAGTAAATTTTCACGATGTTGTTAAATTTTTATGAATTTTTTATTTTTTAATATCTTAAACTAGAAAAATTTATAAAAGATTACAAAAATTGTGTTTTCAATGGATTATTGTAGCTACATAATATTGACTCTTAATTAAAATTAGTTATGGGAAAAAATACGTAAGAATAAAAAAATGTCATTTTAGAGTAAATTGACTTAAATTAAAACGAACTATGTGTAAATTTCAACATAAGCAGACTTACATATACAAAAGTTGTGTCCATAGACCCCACTTTTATTTGTAAAATGTAAGTAAAAAGTGTGTAAAATTAAGTATAGACCCCACTATTCCAAATAAAAAGCTAAAAATAAAAAAATGCATATCTTCATAAAAAGATTGTTGACAAAAATTTGAGTCACTCATTGCAAACAATATATATATATACATTCATTCATTTCTTTTATCTTAAAATTATGGCTAAATGCGACTTTAGTTGTTGTAGTTTACTTAGTTAGTTTAGTTAACCCTCCAATTACGAGTCAAATTATAGTTATTGAACTTCACAAATCAAGTTAAGCTTAAAAATTACAAACAAGTCATATTAATCTGTAATAGAAATGCCAATAGTGCCAAAGAAATATGGTTTTCTTACTTGTTTTTAGTGTTAGATTATAAACTCTTCCATGTCTGGATTATTTTACTTTAAAAAAATAAAAATTGGTATATTTATAGGCAATCAACCTTGGAAAGTAGGGGGCTGCTCTTTATGTTTTTTTTTATAAATAAACTCAGTATATAATGTTTTTTAAAGTTTTTCTCCTTCAAAAATCAATTTTGAATAATTTTTCTCTTTCAAAATTCATTCTAAAAGTTTTTAAATGATGTTAGAGGCCCATGCAATTTAAATTTAAATACAAAGGATATATATTTAGCAACTAAAGAAGTACTATTAGTAATTAACCAAAAAAATTTATTTAGATGGACCAATTGTAATATAGTTTAAAGTTTAATTTTTGCTTAATCCAAATTTAAAATATAGGCTTATATATGATCCTCACTTTAAAAATTTTCTAGATCCGCCACTGAGTTTTGTGCCCATTAAGCCACCATCCCAATTCCGAACCTTTTCGAGCTGAGCTTTAATACCCATTTTACCATCTCATTGAGTTTGAGCTCAGGCCTGAGTTGAGTCAATTTTTAACAAGTCAAGTTTTAAACCTATGATATTCAAACTCAACTCGATTCACTTTCACCTCAAAGTAACAGTCACTATATCTCTATTTTTTTCTTTTATCACATTATTTAGACGTAGAAATGGCCAAACCTCTCTCATAAATCTGTTAATTTTGCAATTGAGCGTAGCTTAGGTGGGCATAAGTGAACAATATTTGACTAGTTTTGCACTATTGGTTGTGGAGTTACGTCACGGTTGACGAACGCCCGCTACGGGAGAACCAAGAGTAAATCTCCAACATCCAATAAAGTTTGGAACTACGAAAAAAAATAGACCTATTTGATTAATTATTCAACACCAATGATGCAGAATCTTGCAAAATCAGAACCCAACTTCCCCCCGGTGGTGTTGAATTTATAATCCACCGCAAAGATGCTTGGAAGATAGGAAAAGAAACTCGTGAAATTGAAATATAAATAATCAAATTCCAATAGCTGGATAACAGTTCTGGCACATATATTATTAATTACAATTCTCAACCTCCAACAAAAGATGAATAAGGCATGTGTGATTTAAAATATATTTCTTTTCAATCTTATAGCTAAAACAAAAATTTTAAAAAAAATATTTCTAATTTTTGTGTTGTGAGAGTTTAAATAATAGTTTAAAAAAATTTTAAGTCTTGCGTAATGAGAATTTAAATGAATATTAAAAAAAATTCCTGATTGTGTTTTATGTGGTGAGAATTTAAATGTAGATAGTAGGGATGACAAATTTTGACCCAACCCGACATACTTGAACCCTTGCCTGACTTGAGCCCTATTGAACTAGAAAAATCAATGATCCGAATCCAATTATACCCAAATCAATTTGAACCCAAATGTGATTGAACCTAAATCCAAGAAAATCCAAACCCAAGTGACCTAAACCCAAAATAAAAAACTCGAGCCAGAACCTGAAGTGATCTAATGATTAAACTCGAGAAAACCCAAATCAACATAAAACATATGGCCGGTAGATATTTAAAAATAAAAAATTGTGATTTTTTATGTATTAATTATTTGTCTAAATTAAACATCAAGTATAACCATGCAATTTAATAAACTTAAGAAATACCTTGAAAATATTTTTTGTTTAAGTGGCATATGAAATTTGAAAATAAATTAGCAAAATAATTTGCTTTGGTTTGTTTAGAGGTTTTCTGGGATTTAATGATTTTTACTACTCTCAGATTTGGCAATTTCAACAATAAAGATCGGCTCAATTTGACACTCTTAGTGACTAAATTAGAATACTTGCTAGAATCAAGACATTTTATCAAAGTAATTATATATTAACATACTTCATAATTTTTATATTATTTTTATGTTTAAATCAAATTTTTAGGTAATTTTTTTCCATTCTGCCCTATATTATTGGCAATGGTAAATACAATATTAGTCTTTAATTATTTATCATTGATTTTGAATTTAACTGGAGACAAATATTTTATTTAATTTATTTTATTTATCCCTATTGTATTCTAATTAAGAACAATTGAAATATTTGTTTCTAATTATTTGTCTCCAATTTTGAATGTAGTTACTAGAATTAAATATTATATTTGACTATTTTTTTTATTTGTCCATAATATATGCTTATTAACCCTAAAACCCTAACCCTAACCCTATCGATAACCTTTTGCCATAAAACCCTATTCTAAATTCTAAACCCTAAACCTTAAAACCCTAAATAGTAATATTCTAACGTTAACCGTAAACTCCATATCTTTTATGGTAAACCCTATACCTAAATCAAAATTCTAAACCATAAACTAAAACCTCGACCCTACCTCTAATCCTAACTCTAACCTTAACATTTACTATAAACCCTAAATATAAACCCAAACCTCTAAAACTTTAAAGCCTCACTCTAACCCTATACTCTCTATCATAAACCCTCAATCTTAACCCTAAACCCCTAAATTCCAAACGTTAAAACTCTAAACTCTAAATTTTAACACTCAATCCTAACCTTTATCCTAAACGTTAACTTTCCTCTTATAGTACCTTCCATGTTTAGTGAGTATCATATTTAAAGATTCTATATTTTGTAACTTTCACTCTTTAGGGACTTTTATATTTAGTAAGCATCATATTTAGGGACTTTAATTTTTAGTAAGTCTCATATTTGGGTTCTAAATTTTTATATTTAGTAAATTTTATGATCTTGGTAGGCAATTATTAAATCTAAAATTTTAAGTATAGTGTAATAAGATACCTAAATTTTAAAAAAATTATTTTGCTGACCCATAATAATTATATGATCAATCCTTAAACTTTTCATATCTTTTCATTTTCAACCAAGATTTTTAGAATTTTATAGTTTAGTCGCTACATAGTGAACTTGAATTACATATCACGGCAAAAGTTAGAAAGTGTAGTAAATTTCTTCTCAAAATGAGTGTACCAAAATTGTCACAGTGTGAAGGTCTAGGTGGTCAGTGATGTGATTGCTAGATGAGAGTTTATAAAAACAATCAAGTACTATAAAGTATGACACACAATGTTAAATAACCTAAATATGTGCTAAAATATAATTAAAAATTTCTTTCAAATTTTTAATTAAATATACTAAAAAATAAAAATTAACCTAAATTAAATCACACTAAAAATTAAATTATTTCAATTTAAATTTTATTAAAAATAAAAAATTAAATAAATTCAATTACTTTAGTCTATGCACTAATAACTCGAATAAACTCTCTCGGTCATATGCTAAGGAGATGGTAAGAATATGGCTAGGAAAGCATGCACATTACACACTTTGAGGTAAAGGTGGGACATGGGACCTGGCCCAAACCGAGATCGGTCAGGAAGTCAAACCTGCCACGAACTTGTCAAACCTGCCCGGCATTGCTTGGAAAATAATCACAAAAAAATGGGCCAAATATGGGCTCTAGAGGAGAGGATAATGCAAAACGGACCGACCCGGCCAAGAACAGAACTCACCCCTGAGACCCGAACCGAACCAGCCCAGGACTGACTGGTCCGGGCTTGGAGCCAATGGCTCATACCTGCCCGGCATTGCTTGGAAAATAATCACAAAAAAATGGGCCAAATATGGGCTCTAGAGGAGAGGATAATGCAAAACGGACCGACCCGGCCAAGAACAGAACTCACCCCTGAGACCCGAACCGAACCAGCCCAGGACTGACTGGTCCGGGCTTGGAGCCAATGGCTCATTCCTCTAATGGAAACCTGCAAAAAAAAAAAAATTTAAATGGGTTAACTACACAATAGGCCATCTAACAGTTTTCTGCTCCATTTTAACCCTTAAAATTTCATTTTCACCTATCCCAATAACTAAATTTTAAGGACTTTTTGATCTAAATAATTTTTTGCCCTCCCCTATAAATACTAATGTCATTTTCACTCTATCCTTACATCACTCCATCTCTCTTCTTCCTCTACTATATTTTCTCAAGCATTCAAGCTTTTTTTCTTAATATTTTCCAAATTTGTTACTAATCTCCCCCTAATATCTTCATAATTTTCTCTTAAATTTGCATTAATTACTATTATTAGTTCTTGAATCATGGCCTCAAGAGGAAAAGGCAAGGCAATAGAGAGTTCATCTTCCCGCGCCACCGGCCTCCAAGGCTTGTTTCGTCGCTGTGACGGCTCTCGGAGCTATAAGTCTAATCAGCCAGGTAATTAGTTAATTTAATAAATTACACTTTAGATACTTTATTTGTAAGCTAAGTCTCGGTAATTTAAGGTTCAGTAGTTAAAAATGAATAAAATTGATCATTTAAGCAAGTCAGGCCAAGAAAGGTATTTTGGTCATTTCACATAATGACCCGTTTTTATTGCACGGTTGAATAGAGCGTGAGAAAATATTAAATTTGAGGTATCACAGTTTTTCATGATTCCCGCTCTATTATCGTGAATTTGTGAATTGACTAGATTGTCTATAAGTAGTTTATGTGTAATCCTGAGAAAGGTAGAGACAAAATTGAATATAAATGAAAGTCTGAGACTGGCCATGTAATTATATCTGTGAAGGAACAAGGCGCGGCGTAATACCAAATTTGGTCCTCAAGTTCTAATCGTGTTACGAATAAACCCATATTTCTTAGAGAGTACAAAGACAGCACCGTGTGCATGGCATGTGCAATTAAAGCCTACATAAGTTGACCTCCCACTAATTGCTCGGCCATCTTCTTCCACCTTCGTCTCCAGACCACCAAAACCTCTATTTCTCTCCAAACACCACATCTAACACAAAATCCAAGCTTAATCCATCAAATTCAAGCACAATTAATCAAGATTTTGAAGAAAAATCAAGTTTTGTGCTATCCTAAGCTAGGATTTCTTGCTTCTTGTCCGAGTAAGTTTGGTTCTATTATTTTCCCTGTTTTTGAGCTACAGTTTAGGTCTGTAAATTCTAGCAATTAATGTTAGACTTGGTTGTTAAGAGAAATCAAAGGTGCTTAACATGTTATAGGCATTCATGAGCTCATTCATGGTTAGTTTTGTTCCTATGGTGTTTGATGTGTTTTCTAGCTGTAATATGTGAATTGAGATGCAAATGAGCTAAAAACCCAAGAGAACTAAGGCTGGAATTTTGGTGTAGCTGAAACCGTGAATGTTGAGTTAGGTGTGGTTTAATTCTTTTACAACCAACCATAATTTCTTGTTCTAGGGATTTTATTAGCTCACCAAGGGTGTTATCTTGTTTATGAACTAGTTTTTGAGGGCTAAGAAGCAAAGGAACATTTATTTGGAAGTGAATTACCAATGAACGCCATGAATGTGCATTATATGGTTGCTGTAATTGTAGTTATTTTCAAGAATAAACTATATTATTACAGTAATATTGGTGGCTTTTGGTGGTGATAATCTTGCTTATACACGAGTATACAAGGTATAAAAAATAAGAGAGCAAGATTTAGGCTGCATTTATACTATTAAAAGTGTAAAGAACCACAAGATAGGCAAATCGAAGACAGAAAATTCTGAGCAGTTGGTGGTTGTTTCAGGGGCTGTTTTCAAGTGTTAAAATCGATAAATTATGCTTAAAATGATCAATATAGGTGCTGGGAATAAGCTACTAAAAGATTACCTAAGTTTGGGTTGAAACCGAGACAAAAAGGCTAAGTGCTTGAAGCTTGCAAACTAAGTTATCTAAGGTAAGGGTTATTTAATTTATATGCTTATGTGCTAAATAAATTTGGCTAAGATACTTGTATATCAAGTGGCTGAATTATTGATGAATTTAACAAGCATGTAAATTGAGTATTGATGACTATTAAAAAGCTTATATGATTGGGTTTAGTAAGAAACTAAACTATGAAGTGCATATGAAGTGTGTAAGTGCATATTTGTAAACTTGTACCTATAGGCAAAAAGGACCTTAATATGGTCTAAGTTACGGTGAGTATGACGGGTTAGGAACCTACGATACCTAAGGTCACAATGATGGGCTAAGACCTGGATGGACCTAAGAGGGAGAGGTGTCCTTAACCACTCACGAAACCTTATAAAGGTAGCACTAACACATGCACTACATAAGCAAATAGTTCACTCCTGTACATAAAATAAGGGATATTGGCAAATACTAAGAAGCTTTCAAAGCAGTATTTGTATGGACAAGTTGGAATTGTCAAATGTTTGACAAATGGGTAAAGGAATTGTGGGAATTATCTACTCCTATAATTATTAGTCAATAATACGAATTCCTAGCATTACAATTTGAGCTCAAGTGCACTAGGCATTATTGACACCCAATTTTGTCCGGCCATTAAAAAAAAAAAAAATTAAAAAAAATTAATTAATTAAATTAAATTAAAATCCAAAAAAAAATTATTTTTATTATTATTATTATACATTTTGTTTTGTGAAGATTTGATTTAAAATGATATATGTGTGTATATGTGTATGTTTGAAAGAAAAAAAAGAAAACTCCATAAAAATGACAAAATTAAAAAGTTTGAGGTAAAAATGACAAAATTGAGAAATTTCGGGAAAACTTGACAAAATCTGAAAGTTCCAGGAGCATTTGGTAGTTTGTCACATCAATTTGGGGCCAGCGTAACCGTTCTGGCCCCAATTAACAGAAAACGATAAAATTGTCAAAATCAGAAGCTTCAGGAACTTATCCAGAGTCTGAGAGACGTAAAGGACTGAAACTGTTATTTTACCAAATTAAAAGATAAGTTTGAATTTAATTAATTTTTTAATTTTTAACAGTCCAGCACCCCTTCCCCTATAAATAGGGGTCCAAAATATGTGAAGAACACATAGAAAACAGAGAGAAAAAAAATAAATCAAGCTTAGAGCTTCGTTTAAAAAAAAAAAGGAAAAATTACATCCTAAGTCCCTGGCCCCCTTCTCTTCCTCTCCAGAAAAACCTAATTTTTTTTAGCTACCGCCGTCACCCCTGTCAGTCACGCCGTTGTTTCTTTTTTCTCTCCTCTTCCTCCCTTCTTCCTCCAGCTCCCCTCTGTTTCGGTTTCCGTCCTTCCCTTCCTTTTTCTACCGCCTCGGCCTTCCTTCCCCGTCGCGCCAGCCACCTTTTCCCTCCGCTGCGCCCTTCGCCGGTCCCCCTTTCGCCGCGGTCTTCCTCCTCCCTCCGCCTCGCCGTCTCTCTCTCTCACCCTCCGCTGCGCCCTCCGCAGTCCTGCCCTTCCTCCTGCTCGCCGACGCCACCACTCCACGCCGCCGTCGCCCTCCGCCCAGCGCCCTCGCCGCCTCCGCCTGCCCAGCTCCGTCTCCGCCGTGCTCCCTCCTCGCCCCTCGCGTCGTTTCTCTGTTTCCCGTTTCAGAAAATTCAAAATTTTAATTGTTAGGGTAAAACCTTGCTTTAATCTTTAATCTTTTCATGTTCTTTCACTTTGGTTACTAACTTTATTTTTTTTTCTTTGCAGAAAACTTTATTAACTTTTTGTTTATATTTATTTGTTTATTATTATTAACCCTTTTTTATTGTTATTATTAACAACTAACCCAACTAAATTACTAACTTTTTTTTTTATTGTTGTTATTAACAACTAATTAATCTAACTTTTTATATTTATTTTTATTAACAACTAATTCATCTAACTTTTATTTTTATTGTTATTAACTTACTAAATAACTTAACACTAAACTTTTATTATTATTGTTGTTATTATTGTTAATAATTAACTCAACTAACATTACTAACTTTTATTTTTATTGTTATTAACAACTAACTTTACTAACTTTTGCTAACTTTTATAATTGATGGAAGGTTATACCTCCTATTTAATTAATTTTTTAGTGGATGGCCAAAAAGTCCCACTTTATTTATTTGTTTACTATTTATTGATCTTTAACTTTCCTTTATTTATTTTATGTGCTTTTTATTTGTTTATTTATTTATTTATTTGCACATGTTATTTAATTTCTGCAATTTTTAAGTGGATGGTCAAAAAGCCCCACTTTATTTTCCTTTAATGTTCCTTTACTTAACTTATGCAAATTTTAATTATGTAGATGGTTAAAACTTATTTCACTTATTTCACCTTTAACCATAAAAGAAAAATAAATAAAAAATAAAATAAAATAAAAAATAAACAAAAAAAGAAGAAGTTTTTTTTTTTATGTGAATAATCAACTTCATTTGTATGACTAACAAAACAAAAATCATGTTTTTAACAAAAAAAGCCAACCATCTTTTATTATTTTTGGATTACATATTTTTATTTATTTCTTTTAAAGAAAACATTAAAGAAAATCAATCAATTTTTTTAAAATTAATAGTAATTAACGATTTAAGAAAATTAAAAAAAAATAACAACAAAATATTAAAAATATTAAAAAAAATTATGATTAAATAAACAAAAAAAAATTAACAAAATATTAAATTAATTTCTATATCCGGATGATCCGGCAGGATCTACGATTTGGAAAGTATCAACTTTTTACTTAAATAAAAATACAAAGATAAAAATCCATATTCACGATATGGATTAAAATTTCATCAAATTCCATGTCCAAATGACTCGGCAGAGTCCATGGTTCGGAATCAAAACTTCCGTGTCCAAATGACTCGGCAGAATCCATGGTTCGGAAGTATCAAATTTTATACAAATTAATTACCAAAAATCCATATCCGACTAAATAATTCAGTTAAAAGTTCTAATTTTGAAAATTAACTGAAAATTATTTAAAAGCAAAGCAAAACAAAATTAAAATCAACTAAGGTGCCAATTTTGGGTGCTATAACAAAGTTGTTTTAGCGTAACCGTACTCCCGATCCCCGAACTCTCGCAGACCAATTTTAAGGTGACCAATCGACCTAGGTAAACGGATTGGTGGCGACTCCAGAAAACCCGACGTTGCCATAGGCATATATCGACATCCTTATGGATAATATGCACGGTCCTATATTGTTGATTTTCTTGCAGGTTATAACCCTTACTGGGAACTTTTGGTTCTCACATCCCTTACATATTTTGTGTGCAGATACTGGTGGACTTGGGGCTAATAACCAATAAAAGAACTGGTTATTAGTATTTTAATACCAGGTGTGCAAAAGTTAATTAATATTGTACATTGTTGCTAAGTTTCTTTCTTGCAGGTTTCTAATTACTGGAATACTAACTTACTGGTCTTTATTGTACAGAGGTAAGGAACATGGAATACTTGAACACTGTAGTGACCCCTTTTGGCAGTGTAACTCAGGTGGGATCAGATTCCCAAGATTCTCAGTGTGTAGTATATGTATAACACTTTTGTGTAGGATGTATATATATGTGTGTGCAGAAGTTATGCCTCTGGTAAATGCTATGGAACTAGTGGTTGTGTTCCTTAGTAGCTTGTATGGATTCACAATGCATAATAGTATGTTTTATATAAATGCATGTTTGAAGTGCTGGCCAGCTGCATCAATTATATATTATTTTTATGGTCATTGACCTACAGCCATAGTAAGGCATAGTATAAAATAGTATTGCATTGAGGATTTAATCAATTAGCAAGCCCACTAAGGACAAATTTACATAGGCCTAATACTGAATGAGTGTAAGGTTCCTAGGGTCCTATATGACTAAGATGGGATTAAGGTTTAAGGCCTGTGACAGTCGCCGTTCTCAACCCATTGATAAAGACATCTCAATTGAAAAGTTACACGATAATGATGCCAGAATCGATATAATGAATTACCATTTGGGACTCGACGATCAGTTATCAGATGATGAAATTGAAGAGTTGGATGCGATGGCAGCTGGGAATCCGTTAACACAATCGACGTCGACAAGTTATGGACCCACCGTGGAGGAAACGCAAGGACAAGGTAAATCTTTGAGACTAATTGCCTGGGTTTGGGAGCATTATGAGCTCATACACGAAGAGGAGTCGAGGTATGGAAATGCAAACATTGCGAAAAAAAATTGGTGCATAAAAATAATTCCGGCAGTGTGATACGATCAAAGAAGACACAACTAAGGATGACAAGGATCCATTGAAGATAACTAGTAGAGCATTGACAAGGAAGAAGGCTAAAGAGCTCACTAGTGCACTTCAAGGTTTTGTCTCAAGCTTTTTCATGGAGAATGGTCTTGGAATTTTGCAAGGAGCTGCTGGAACATGCAAGGAATCATATAGAAATAATGGCCAAGCTTGGATGTTGACAGATTGGCGATGTTCTGGTAGAAAAATTATATCTTGAGCTAAACAGATCAGAATTGAGTGATTATTATTCATTGGAAAGATAACATCTTAAGCTACAAATCATATGAAGACCATCAAACCCAGTTTGCATGTTAAAGAGGTCCAATTTAGCTTCAAAATCGTGATTTGCGAGTCATCACTGGTTTAGAAGCAGTTGCAGTATTTTGGGCATATCTTTGGATTTAGATGTCCGTTTTATGTGATTCAGGTGTAATTTCAAAGCTAAGAAAGAGATCTACAACTTTCATGCTTTGCATTTTAAGAAATCATGGCTGCATCAAGTTCGAATTTCAGCTTGAAGTTGAAGACATAAGCAAGAACCACCCGAGAAGACTATTTTGGGGTTTTTATGGCCAATCTTGTTTTGTAACGTATTTTATTTTATTTTCCTATTTATTTACATTATTTAGGATGTTATTTAGGCCATGGAAGTGATTCAGGTCACTTAGGATAAATGGAATTCGCTGCACACCTTAAACATGTGTTAAAAGGGTGTAGGAATCCTAGTTTGACTAGGTTTTCTTGAGTCCTTTGTAACTAGGTTTCCTAGGTGACTTGGGCTGCGAATTTTGCTGAGTCTTTTACCCTAGTTTAGGCCTATAAATAGGCACATATTCTGGTTGTAAAACAACAGCCTTGACATGAAATAATATTGCTACTTTGGAGAGAATTTCTCTTTGGTTCTTTGTGGACTACCTTGGTGCACAAGTGTGCTTGTGTTCTTGGTGTTCTTATACTTCTCGTTTCTAGTCACAGGTTGATTAGGGGTGGGGGTCTTAAAATCTAGTCTCTTTGATGTCTTGTGGAGCTTGAAAAACATCTTGGGCACGTTTCATGGTCTTTATACCATCGGGGTTCGCATCAGTTGGTATCAGAGCCACAAGTTCCATTGAAGGACATATCTTGTGTTCTTGTTTATCTTCGGTTTTCTTTCAATTTGTTTCCAGTAATTTCATGTCTTAATTCTTTGTTTTAATCCTTTTTCTTCTTGTTTCAGGTCTGTCCTTTTTATTCCATCCTTGTTCAAGTCCAAAAATCACAAAAACAACAAAAAGAAGTCAATCCGTGTTGTCTAGTGTTCTCGATTTCAATTCAATTGTTCTTGTTTGTTTCTTATCTTTCTGTTTCATGTCCAGCCCTATTAATCTCTCTTGTTCTCATTGTTTCCAGCATCCTAGAGTCAAGAAAACACCAAAAAAAGAAGGATCCAAGTTGAGGAAGTTTCGGTATCAAAAAGTTGTTTCAAAATTGTGCAAGTTTCAATAGTTTCTTGTTTTGGCCGAATAGAAAACTGACTTTTTGTCTTTGGCAGCAAGGAACTTCAAGGAGAAAGTTGTTTTAGCATCAAAACAGCAAGCAAAAAAAAAGGAGAAGAAAAAAAAAGAGAAAAAAAAAAAAAAAAGAAAAAGAAAAGAAAAGGAAAGAGCTTGCAAAAAGAAAGTTTTCTCAAAGTGTTGAAAGTTTTGAGCCCCAAAACCTATCCCATTGTTTTTGAGCCAAAAAGCTTTCTTTGTGGTTCTTGTGATCATCAATTGCAAGAGCTTCCTAGAGTCTTTTAAAGCATATTTAGCCCACCTCTTTTGGAGTCAAAATAGTTCTTCAAGAATTCAAGTTTTCTTGTGTGCTTTGAGGATAGTTTTCTTAGAACTTTTGAGAACTCTTTGAATAGCAATATCTCACTAACAAATTGAGTGTTTGAGTGTTCATCTTTTGAGTGAAACACGTGAGGTGAGTGTTTGTGAGGATCTTTGTTATTTTCAGGAGTATGGAGGGCCAGGAGGATAGGAGGATGGAAGTGAGAAACAATGATAAGCCAACCATGAGAGAGCTTCAAGAAACTCTCAATAGACTTGTGGGGAGGATTGAGGACATTGACTTGAAATTGCCAAGAAGACCAAATCCTATCTTGCAACCAAGGAGAGGTCCAAGAAGAGAAGAACTCGAGGAGGAAGAAGGACATTGGCATGGCCATGGGCTTCCAATGAGAGGGGAGCCAAGAGAGGATAACAACCTAAATTCCATCAAGCCTACCATTCCACCTTTCCAAGGGAGGAGTGATCCCGATGCATATTGGGAGTGGGAGAAAAAGATTGAGATGGTGTTTGATTGCCATCATTACTCCGAGGAAAAGAAGGTTAAATTGGCTACCATAAAGTTCACTAATTATGCTCTTGTATGGTGGAATCAGGATGTTACTTCTAGGAGAAGGAATGAGGAGGAGCCCATACACACATGGAGAGCCCTTAAAGCCTTGATGAGGAGGAGATTTGTTCCTAGCTACTACATTAGAGATCAACGCCTCAAGCTTCAAAGGCTAGTGCAAGGCCAAAGGAGTGTGGAGGACTACCATAAAGACTTGGAGATAACCTTGACCCGAGCCAACATTATTGAGGATGAAGAGACCACCATTGCTAGATTCATCAATGGTCTCAACCATGAGATAGCCAACAAATTGGACATGGTACCTTATTTTAATATGAAGGACTTGTTTTACCATGCCACCAAGGTTGAGAGGATCATCAAGAGAGCAAAGGCATCCAAGATGTGTCAAGGAGGAATTTCCACATGGAGAGGAGCATGGAGTAAGGATGTAAGAGAAGCACCCAAGCCAAAAGTGGAGGCCATAAAAAGAGACTTGTCTCGGCCTCAACAAGAAAAGTCAATCATGCTTGTACCACTTTCACCACAACAAGTCTTGGAGGATCAAAGAAAACTTCAAAGTGAGGTTGAGAGAAAAGAAAAAGAGGGGAAAGTTGAGGGCAAGAGTGATGAGGGGAAAGCCGAGAGAACAACCGAGAGATTAAGTGAGAAGAGTGAACATGAGGGGAAGAAGAGTGGAGAGTTCCCGAGAGAAGAAATTGAGTGCGAAGTTGAGAGAAGACAAGAGTGCAATGAACCCAAGCCGAGTGAAGAGAGAAAGACCTATAGAGAAGCCATACTTTCATCTAACATAACAAAGTCTTTTTCTAGTGTTGTGTTGTCTTCTTTTCAGGACTTAAGTGGAGATGAGTTACAAGAATCAAGTGAGTTGCTGCCCATCCAAGAAGTTGGTGTTCCCAATATTCCAAGTCATGTCCCATGCATCAAACCAACAAAGGAGGTTGAGAAGGAACAATTTGAGGTAAGTCCAAGTGATTTCATATGCAAAAGTTTGCCTAACATTGTTTCTTATCCTATGTTTCAAGGGGATGAAATTAATGCAACTCCAACCGAAGCCATTGAGTGCAAAGGTGAAAATTTTGTGGTTCCTACACCAAAGGAAGATACTTGGAGACTAAGTCCAACCACTGTAATGTATTTCTTCCTAACACCTAGATTTGATGTAGTTTTGCATGAAAATCTCAAACAATGTGTGTTTGCTTGCAATGTTATTTTGACAAATGGTTTTCATGAAACTAGATTAAGAGAAGGAAGTAAGCATGAAACTTTGACAAAATATGGTTTTAAAGCTTCTAATTCTTTGGTTTTGTCAAATCATCTTTGGAATTGCTTGAGTTTCTCTAAAGAAAAATCTGTTTTGGTGTCTTTTGTTTTTGAATTTGTTTGTTTTGCATCCATTTCACATTGTTTTGTTCTGTCTCAAGTTAAATCTACTTCTTTGGAATTTTTCATGCATAAATTTGTTCTTACACATGCATTACATACTTCTTTGATTGCCATTCATGTTCAGCCCATTTTTGTGAGTCAATCTTTAATTTCCAGCAAGCATTTCTTTATCTTGACACATGCATTACACAAACTTTTGAGCATTGATCTTTTTGCTTTATGTCCAAACCTGAAAGTTTTTATTTTGAGTGAAAATTCTGGTTTTAAATTCAGCCTTTTAAGGAGGTATGTTGAGTCCTTTGTTTTGTGTCACATCCCATTCACAAATTTCATGCATTGTTGTGCATATACATGCAAAAATAAGTTTGCTACTGAATTGGTTTCACTTAATCCTATCTACTCCAATCTTGTTTCATTTAAAATGCTTAGGATTTTTGTGAAATTTGTGCATCATTGTTTGGTTACTAGTTTAGCCCGCATTGAGTTCAATTCTTGTTTGTTTAAATGGCCTATGCAAACTATTGTTTTGACATGCATAACTTGTGTTTCTCATAACCATAACACTTTTGTGAGTTTAGGTCCATTTGTTTTGAGTGCATACAGCATCCCTAAGGTAAATTGTTCCTACACTTTTCCTAGTTTTGGGAATAATGTTTTTAGTTTTGGGAATAATGTTTTTGAGATAACAAAGGCAATAGAAGTGATGCCTAGAGTTAAGATGAAAATTGCACAAACTTTTAGATTTTTTGTGCTAATTGCTTCTAGCTTTGTTTTTGACCCTGGAGGTATCAAAATTATCATTGCATTTGGATATTGGTTCAGGTTTTTCACAAGATTAAAGCTCCATACACAAGCATTCCATGCTATTGGTGCTTATGTGAAAGGTAAGTGCTTATGTGTTGATTATTTCATTGTTATTGATTCAATTCCCTTTTCTAATGTAGGTTTTGATTTGAGGACGAATCCTTCTAAGGAGGGGGGAGCTGATACGATCAAAGAAGGCACAACCAAGGATGACAAGGATCCATTGAAGATAACTAGTGGACCATTGACAAGGAAGAAGGCTAAGGAGCTCACTAGTGCACTTCAAGCTTTTGTCTCAAGCCTTTTCATGGATAATGGTCTTGGAATTTTGCAAGGAGCTGCTGGAACATGCAAGGAATCATATGGAGATGATGGCCAAGCTTGGATGTTGACAGATTGGCGATGTTCTGGTAGAAAAATCATATCTTGAGCTAAACAGATCAAAATTGAGTAATTCTTAATTCATTGGAAAGCTAACATCTGGAGCTACAAATCATATGAAGACCATGAAACCCATTTTGCACGTTAAGGAGGTCCAATTTAGCTTCAAAGTCGCGATTTGCGAGTCATCACTGGTTCAGAAGCAGTTGCAGTATTTTGGGCATATCTTTGGCTTTAGATGTCCGTTTTATGTGGTTCAGGTGTCATTTCAAAGCTAAGAAATAGATCTACAACTTTCATGCTTTGCATTTTGAGAAATCATGGCTGCATCAAGTTCGAATTTCAGCTTGAAGTTGAAGACACAAGCAAGAACCACCCGAGAAGACTATTTTGGGGTTTTTATGGCCAATCTTGTTTTGTAACGTATTTTATTTTACTTTCCTATTTATTTACATTATTTAGGATGTTATTTAGGCCATGGAAGTGATTCAGGTCACTTAGGATAAATGGAATTCGCTGCACACCTTAAACATGTGTTAAAAGGGTGTAGGAATCCTAGTTTGACTAGGTTTTCTTGAGTCCTTTGTAACTAGGTTTCCTAGGTGACTTGGGCTGCGAATTTTGCTGAGTCTTTTACCCTAGTTTAGGCCTATAAATAGGCACATATTCTGGTTGTAAAACAACAGCCTTGACATGAAATAATATTGCTACTTTGGAGAGAATTTCTCTTTGGTTCTTTGTGGACTACCTTGGTGCACAAGTGTGCTTGTGTTCTTGGTGTTCTTATACTTCTTGTTTCTAGTCACAAGTTGATTAGGGGTGGGGGTCTTCAAATCCAGTCTGTTTGATGTCTTGTGGAGTTTGAAAAACATTTTGGGCGCGTTTTATGGTTTTTATACCATTGGGATTCGCATCATACTGGTACGCTGAAGCAACATTGAAAATCAACATTCTAATGGCTTCCCAAGTGCCAGGGCTAGTTCTAGAAGACAAACACAATTTGGGTCTATAACCAGTGCAGGCAGACTAGGTATATTTCATTTTAACCAACAATCTTGTAGAGAAACACATGGTAAATTGGATTATGCTTATCGAAAAACCTTTCTCACAAGATGAAAATGTGCACCTAAAATCTTGGATAAAATCACAATTAAATCCTACATTTAAAAAAGTATCTAGAAAAATTTCTAGGAAAGAAAATTTTAGATTATTTGAAGTCGGAAAATCAAATTTGTAAGCCTATTTTTCTGTTTTTGATTATTGTGTGGCATTCACTTCTGATATGTAGACATCACCTATAGATAAATCATTTTATTGTGTTACTTCTCGTTGAATTGATTATAATTGGATTATACAAAAATGAATTTTGTCATTTAGGGGCATTGAAACCTATCATATTGGTTATCACATATTCAATTGCATCTTAGAAACTTTACATGATTATTTTTGTGCTAATAAAGTCCTGTGCATTTCATTTGATAATGCTTCAAATAATGATGTTACCGCTCGTTTTTTTAGTCAAACATTGAAATCACCTATCAATGATACATTCTTTTACATTAGATGCATGTGTCATATTTTGAATCTTTGTATGTAAAAGGGTTTAGAATTTCTCCAAAATGAAATTCTGCCTATTCGAAACTCATTGACGTATTTGAAATCAAGGCTTGTTGTGTTTCATGAATTTAAAAGCTTTTATTTTGAAAAAAAATTCTTGGAAACGGTTTAAATTGGATTGGCCAACCTGCTGGAACTTCACATATTTAATGTTACAAGATGCATTCTCGTATGCAAATTTGTTAACACATTTTATGAACTTAAAAATGGATTGTGAATTTCTTACGACTGAAATTTGGGAAAAATGTTCCAAAACCGGTGAATTTCTTAAGTTTTTTTATGAGGCTACTGAATTTTTTTCTGGTATTTACTACCTAGCCATTTATTAAGTTTTGCTTCATTTAATGAACATTACATATGCTTTACATCATTTTAAAAATGATAAGTTGTTAAAACCGACTGTCGAAGCCATGCGGGCTAAGTGGCTTTAGTATTTTGAAAACATTTCACCTATCTTTGCTTGACCCATATGTCAAATTAACGGGTACAACAATATTGCTTGGAGGAATTTTTCATATTTATTTAGTAATGCATCATGTAAATGTTTTGGCTATGTCTGCTACTATTTCCGAGTACTTACATTCTTTATAAAAGTTATATTGTGAGCGGCATTCGGATAAGGTAAGATCCGAAGCTCCCCAAACTGAGCCTCCAAGGAGATTAATCTTATCAAGATTCAACCCAGCCTTCCAAATGCTCAAACGACTCTGATCGACGACATTGGGATTAGCTGAGGTCGATAACTATCTTAACACATCGTTCGAGGCAAGCGACGTCAACATATTAGAGTGGTGGAAACAAAAAAGATCAAGGTTTCTGATCTTGTTGATAATCGCACATGAGATTTTTGCCGTTCAGTCTCCACTGTGTTATCCGAGGCAACGTTTAATGCAAAAAAATGGGTGATATTAGATGAATGATCAAAATTGACACTCGAGGCGATAGAAGTATGCGTGTGCAATCGAGATTGAGGCCTCGCAGCACTCCGGCAGCAAGACCAAAAAAGTTCGGATAGCGAGGTAATATCTGATATTGAGACTTGATTTTTTTTTTTCAATCATACATATAGTTTGTATTTGATTTAATTATGATGTTAAACACATATCATAGGTTTCTATTTTTCATCATTTTCAGAATATTTTTACCATTTCTAAATGTAAGGCACGTTCTGATTATTTGTAAGTGCCGTTTGGCTTTTTAACTTAATAAAACTTACACCGAAGGTGGTGTTTTTTCTTAAAAATATTTATTACATATACAATTAAGTATGTTTATAATTTTTAGAAAAATATAAAAAAAAAACCTTTAAACCCGCCTTGTCCCGCCCCACCTTGGACCCACCCCGGGACCACTTCGCATGCGACCATACCAATCCCGATCCTCCTTAACCTAGGCCTAGGACCAGCCGGACTTAGCTGGTCCCGGATTGAGCCAACCTGTCGCCCATCTCTACTTAGAGGGTGGTACCTGCAAATTTTTGCCAATGATTTTTCTTTTTTTTCCCCCTTATCTGTTAATTATATTATGAACAAAAAGGTTAGATATTTTGCTGAGAGTATTGCAATTCTAAGGATTTAACTTGTTTTGTTTGGACTGAGGGAATAGAAAGATAGAAGAAGGAAAATTAGTATAATATGTTTATTTGGATAGGTTGAAATAAAGTGAGTGATTTATTATTTCTCTTATATTTTTTTCCACTCTTTTCAAATTGAGAAAAATGACTTATATCTTTCATTCTCTTCCCTTTGGTCCCTTCATAATCATTTATTAATTAAATCCAAAACGACCTTGGTCTTAAAATTATGGTTTTAAGCCCTGTACCGAAATAGTTGGTATCTTCTTGTATCAGCTTTACTAGTTAAAAAATTGTACAAGATGAGAAAAACAGTAAGGGACTGGTGTTTCTCTTTCTGTCATTTTGTACCGTACTGTACAATTTCAAAACCGGAGAAAATGCATATTTTTTATTTTTGTTTTTAGTTTTTGATATATTTTTTAAGTAAAATATATAATTATTATGTTTAATTGAATGCTTGTATAAATTTTTTTTTATTTTTAAAATAATTTTATTTTTTTTATTTCTCCTATATCCCTTAAAATTATAGTATTTTTTTATTCTATAAATATATATTTATATTTTAAAAAATCTAGATATATGTCATGTACACTTTAAAACCTACTCACTTTCAATTGCTACATAATAATACGATACCAATATTATATCGTATCGCTTAAAAAACAGTACGACATCCAGGTGGAGAGTTAAAACCATGCTTTGTGCCTTAATTAACTAAGACGAATCAAATTATAATTAAATTCTTATTTCTGGCAAGCGAAGCGACAGCAACCTCGTTGACCATAGAGCGGACGGCGGAGATCCACTGATCCAGTGGGTAGGGGTCGCCACCACGTTGGTTGCTGCGCTAGTCAACTCTCTGTTTGTCCAATCATTTCTTGCCACGTACGTCTCAGCTCGCAAGATTTCAAAGGCGACACTGTATGTATTATAAATAGGCGAACCGAACGCTGGAAGAGCTGAGCTTGCCTGCCTGCCTAAGACCCAATCCAAGAAGCGAAGATCAGATGTGGTTGGGACGACTCGGACCCGGGCCCGGAGCAAAGCTGGGTTTGTGTTTGTGTCTCTTGTTTGCCTTCGCCGTCGTCTTATCCTCTTCCGCTGGACGACACAGCCTCTCCTTCCCAGATTCAGGTACCTCCCTAGGCCTGCCTGCCACCTTTTATTTCTCTTATTTCTCCTTTTCTTTCTTCCCCTCCATTCTTTCTTCCTTCTTTAACTTCCTTAAATTAAATTCATACCCCTTAAGGAATTAAAACATAAAATTATCTGCAGTTTTAAAGCGTTGGTGAAACTGAAATTTATATCATATGTACGCGCGCGTGCACATACGTATACATATACATTTGCACATTTTTTATATGTTTCTGTTTGAGTTCCAAAGAGGATTTTTTTTTTTGAACAGCAACAAAAAAATATATTAATAATAATATAACAAGGAAACAGTCACTAGCCAGAAGTTATGAGTTCCAAAGGAGATCCTGACGGTTTAGTGTAAGAAATCTAATGTGTTTGTATCGCATAATTTATATGAGTTATTAAAAATGACGGAAAAATTAGATATATTAGGAATTTAAATCTTTTCCTTAATTTCCACTTCGCCCCTTAATTTAGGTTTATACTAGTGTACTATATAATTATGTAGATTTTAGATGGAAACAAATCGGGAGAGGCTGCAGCTGGGGAAGGGTAAAGAATATGGAAAGAAGAAAACGAAGAGAATTTGTTGCTGGCCGTCAACAGCTAGCGTTAAATAAATGAACGCCTTACGGCTTACATGCATGCATGTGTATAGAGAGCATAGCAGCCCGTGAAGAAGCCACTAGTTAGCTGGATTCCGTTTACGCGGATGGGTTGGTCACTCCCTGGCTCTGATGTCTGTCTCGTGTTTTAGATTTATACCCAATTTATTTTAATTTAAATTAATTAACTTTAAAATGATTTATTTTTATTTTTATTTTTTTATTTAAAATTAATTTTAATTAAAAGTTAATATTATGTGACTACAATATATCATTGAAAATACATTTTTTGTAATCTTACTAAATTTTTATTAATTTTTTCTAGTTTAAGACATTACAAAAAAAAAATTCATAAAAATTTAATACCATTATAAAAATTTACTTTAAAATAAATTATTGTATCTACATAATATTGACTTTTAAGTAAAATTGGCTTCAGACAAAAAAAAAAAAAATGTAAATAAGTCAGTTGACTTAAGTTAAAATGAATTGGTTTCTTACACAAATTTTATGTATTGCACTACTACTGATTTGCGTAATGCAAAAAAAAAAAAAAAGCCATAATTAACTGCTCATATTATATGCAATTTTATTATATTATGCATTAAGAGTAATATGGTATAGTAGTAATTAACAGCGGGTGGTTCTGGTTCATGCTTTACAGGAAGTATTATGTTGGTGGGAAGATCTCTGAAAGTCAGCCTCAATGACTACGAGGGGCCAACGGCGAATCGCGGCCACGATCCACCAGCAGCGACGGCCAGGGGAGGGCGGCAGGGGTAGAACTAATACTAATATTAATGCCTCCACATGCATGGCTCTGCCCGACAGTGTTTAATTCTAAACACTATAAGTATTATATAAATTAATCGCAGCAATAATAATGATATTATATGTATATATGGCTATTGAGTAACTTTCATCCGCATTAATTAATTACGACCCATGCACCACCAGGCCACAACATTTTGAGTAAGTACGTTTTTTTTTTCTCTACATTTTATTAATTCCATGTGATAATTGTCGTGGACGGGTAACCTGACTGCTGGCTGGCCATTTCTTCCAAATTCTCTGGCAAAAACTCATGATTTGTCATAAGTTGTTACTATACCTATCTTTAAAAAAATAAATAAATAAATAATTAGTTTATGCAACAATTACAGAAGCTCAGCGAAACTCTGTTTCTTTTGACCCATCGGTTGAATCTCAGCTTGACATGCTCCGCCTGTGTGAAACCTCGGCGATGTCCTGCCCTCTCCCATTCTCACATTGACGCTGGTTTTCCAACTAGAGACCCTATTCGTCGGTGCCCCAGAGTTTGGTACCATGCCTTTGCTATCAGAGATTATAGAATCCCTCCTGGGCTAGATAGACCGACCTCCATGAAAAGAAGTTCAACGAAGAAGGAAAAGATCCAATAGTAGTGAAAGAAAAAGATGCCCAACAAAAGTTGGTGAGAAACCTCAGTGTAATGGGTATTCGATTAAACCCGCCAACGCAGAGTTTTTAGTAGGACCAAGTAGCATGGATGGATGTAGGCAGATCCAATTCCGTCTCTCGTGCATGATTCCTTGGCAAGGTGGAACATGGAGTGGAGATCTCTTGTCAAGGTGGAGCATAGAGACGATTGAAGGTAGTGTGAAGCAACCAATTGCAAAGAGGCTAACAACGCACAAAGGTTGATGTGAATGGTTAGATCGTTCTTCACAAATCTGAAGAGGGAACGACACAGCAAGTTTAATTTGAGGTGGAGCCGACTACGTGGCAAATTGCATTGTTCGTGATGCAGCAATTATGCTCTTTGTGTGAAATGAATTTGAGCCAAGATGGAAAATGTTGGGGAGCTTTTGCTCAAATTAAAAAATTGGGGAGTTGTAGCTAAAACTGAAGAGTTTGAGGACTTGAGGTCTTATTTGGTAACTTCTTTACGCAATGAATAATGAAATGCATTAGTGAACAGTAAACTGCATCGGTGAAAAACAAAATGAGTCGTCAATGAATAGTAAAAAAAGTTATCCTTGTTCATTTGGTTAACATGCTCACCCTTGAGCATCATCAAATAGAAAATGTATTTACGTTGTGTGTGAGTGTCCAACCACCAAGGAAGTTGTGAGAGTGAGAAAAAAATTGTGGAAGACAAAATGTGATGGTGATGGCCGAGAGGCTTGTCTTGGCTAGGGAAAGAAATGTAAGATGGTTGGTTACTACTAAAAAAACCAAAATTTCCAATGGCCTAATATCCAACGAGCAAGGCCGTTGGAAAAAATTTTAGTAAATTTCAAAAAAATTTCCAACGGTTGAACCGTTGGAAGAATTATGAAAGCTATTTCTTAGTTTTGCATATGTTATTTCCAACGGCTTAAGCCGTTGGAAAATATATCTTTGATATTGGAAATATAAATTTTTTTTCCCAACTGCTGGAAAATATATCTTTGATATTGGAAATATAATTTTTTTTTCCCAACTGCTGGAGCTGTTGGAAGACATTTTAATGCATGTTAACCTAAAGCCATTGGAAAATAATTGTATGGCAAAATTTCTAATTTTGTATGTTTCCAACGGCTTAGGCCGTTGCAAAATAATTAAGATATATTTTTTCGTTTTGAAAAATAATTTTTTGTTGCATGAGTGTTTCCAACTGCTGTAGCCGTTGGAAACAAAATTTTTTTTATCCTGTTTCCCTATTTCCAACGGCTTTGACCGTTGGAAGTTCATTAACTAAAACGCACCGTTTTGTTTTGTTTTTTTCAAATCAAGTCCTCGCCAGATTGAGTTCATTTCGTCTCTGTCATCATTTTCTTTTCTCTATGCGTTCCTTCGCACTTCTCTGTGCTCTCCTTCTCCCACAAGCACACACTTCACGTTTTGCCTTCATCCAACGCCATTTTTAGCTTCATTGACTTAGGCATGAAGATTTCAGGATCTTATGATAACATACTTTTATGTTATCTTTTTTCTTGTATATGCCACATGCATATTTGTTCATTTGAATTCAACATGGATATAGGCATGCATAGCATGTTATATAACATATCAAGATCATATACATGTTGTGTTAAATAAATCCTAGCAAGCTACTAAGAACATACATAAGAAATGAAACCTAACATGCAACTAAACCAAGAAAAGATGTGCACCCCATAACTACCTTATGGGCTAAAATACATGTCTTTTAGCCAAGGAACACTTCTTTTGGCCTATAACCACCCCATAACTACCTTATGGGCGAATATACATGTCTCTTGAGGTCAAAAGACATCATTCTTGGTGCAATAACCACCCCAACCACCTCATGGGCGAATATACATGTCTATTCACTCAAGGAACACTTCCTTTGGATGAAAGGACATGTTCTTTTAGCCAATAGTCATCTCTTTTGATGAAGAGACATACCTTTACATAAAAGATGTGTCTCTTGGTGGTTTTGAGCTAAAAGCAAGGTGAGCTGGCACAAAGCTAGCTCACTATGCTACTTATGCACCATTGAGCTCCTCTGAGCTCCAATCAAGCTCCATGAACTAAGGTCTAGTTCCCTGAACTGACCTTGAGCTGGAGTTAGCTACTCTCAGCTGAAGTGAACTGAAGCCCAGCTACATTCAGCTACCAAAAGCTGAAGTGAGCTGACTTGAGCTGACTTGAACTGAGCTAACTTGAGCTGAAGTCCTGCTACTTTGAGCTACTTATAGCTGAAGTGAGCTGACTTGAGCTGAAGTCCAGCTACATTCAGCTACCAGAAGCTGAAGTGAGCTGACTTGAGCTGACTTGAGCTGACTTGAGCTAACTTGAGCTGAAGTCCAGCTACTTTGAGCTACTTATAGCTGAAGTGAGCTGACTTGAGCTAAAGGGAGCTACTTTTAGCTGCCTTAGATAGCTGTTCAAGCTAGAGTTAGCTCAATGAGCTCAAATCCTATCTTAAAAGGATCTTGGTGCGCCAAGAATTCCAACAAACTCCCACTCACACTAAGATGCTTTTAAGCTTCCAGCTCCCGCTCAAAACAAACTCCTTAATCCTAATAGCCAAAATAATCCAAACATTTCTACATATATAGAGTTGTGGGTGCGACCTCAAGCACACACACTAAGTCTCTTCCATTGAGGTTGTTAGACTCTCAATAGAAGATTGTCCTCTCCTCATAGTTTGAACTTCTTCAAACTTTCCTTTGAACACATCAAATTCAAGTGTGTTGCTTAAACACATCAAGCTTGCTTGAACACATCAAGTTATGCCTTTCAGACCCCAGACATATGATACACTTCTTAATCACAATCAGTCTCTTTCTTAGAATTTCAACTCCTTGAAATCCATGATTGTATTAAGCATTGAGTACTCATTTCAATCACTTGTCATTCAATCTAGCATACTACTCACAGTAATATGTGGGCCCAAGATTGAATTTAGTGAACGTGTATCATCTTAATGTCTTTCCTTTTAGCTTCAACTACTTAGGTCAATGAGTTAACATGATTACCCAAAAGGAGGATACTCCAGTCTCATTTCTCTAAGACCTTCGACAACCAATCAAAGTAATCATAATTAACTCAACTTCCTAATAGCAAGCCATAGTCACTAAGAGTCTGATTCGAAGAATCTCACACTAAGCAAGAATAGAGACAACTTGCTTAAATTCTTCTCTGGTCGTATTTCATGGTCATGGAACACTTGGAAACACATCCATTAAAGTTCCATAATACACTTCTAAGGTGTTTTACTCATGTCACTCCCACTTGGAGTGATCTCCATTCCAATTGAGGAGTGTGTCATTTCTCCCTCTTAAAACACCATGAAGTGTACTCCTCTTAACACATAAAAGGAGGACATGTCAATAACCATGAAATTTCTCCATGTAAGCCTTAGCTTACATTTAACATAGGCTAGGATGTATGAATGGTCATACAAACTGAATGCACCAAAGCATTGAATCTTGAATACTCATAATCAAGGCGACCATAAAAGCTAAAGTGTCATGTGTTGGAGCATGACTCCCACTTAAATGTATCATTCACTTAAGTTTCATTTAAGTCTTTAGCCAGTCTCATCCTTAATCTTACACAAAGATCAAGGGCAGATGACTCGTGTGAGAAAGTCATCCTCTGCCTATGTTTGACATGTTCATTTGTTCGTTGTGATTCATAAAATTGAACTGAGTATTTCATAAAATAATCTGTATTATTTCAAAGAAATACATAACATGTGTGACACCAAAGAGGTGAAGTACATCCAACATTTACATTCTTCTAAGACCCATTGCTCTAACATGTCGAGCAAATACAAGTGGTGGCAATGGCTTAGTGAGAGGATCTGCCACCATCAGGTCTGTAGAAATGTACTCAATCCTAACTTCACCCTCTTCAATTGCATCCCGCACAAAGTTATATTTCATGCTAATGTGCTTGGTTTTTCCATGGTATTTGGGGTCCTTAGTATAAGCCATGGCTGCCATACTATCACTGTAGATAGTAATAGGTCTCTCAATAGAAACCTTGGACTCCAAATTCTTAAGGAAATAACCTAGCCAAAGGGCTTCTTGTACAGCTGAGGCACATGAAACAAATTCAGCCTCCATTGTGGACAATGCTGTACAAGTTTGCTTCTTACTACACCAAGTAGTAGCCCCACCATTTAGCATGAAAAGATAACCAGATGTAGACTTGCTGGAGTCTCTATCTCCTCCCCAATCAGCATCAGAATAGCCACGTAAACCAAGGTCTTTACCTTGGTAACAAAGCCAATAATCCTTAGTACCCTTGAGGTACCTTAGGATCCTCTTGACACTCTTCCAATGCTCCAGACCAGGGTTGGAAGAATATCTTGCTAGAAGTCCAACCGCTTGGCTGATGTCTGGCCTTGTACATAACATGGCATACATCAAGCTACCAATGGCACTTAGGTAGGGGACCTGAGCCATCTCTTCCTTCTCCTTTGGAGTCTTAGGACACAAGTCCTCTCCAATCTTGCAACCATATGCAAGAGGTGTACTCATGGGCTTTGCGTTTGTTAAGTTGAACCTTGCAAGAATCTTATCAATATAAGGTTCTTGAGAAAGGGCCAACAGCCTTGCCTTTCTATCCCTCAGGATTTTAACCCCTAGGATAAAGGCAGCCTCCCCCATGTCCTTCATGTCAAAGGTGGAAGATAACCATCTCTTGATGGTACTTAACAATGCAAGCCCATTACTTGCAATCAGTATATCATCTACATATAGAGTCAATACTGCAAAACTAGACCCAGAAGAGTACAAGTATACACAATGGTCTTCATGCATCATCACAAAGCCATAGCTTGTGATTGCATGGTGAAACTTCAAGTACCACTGTCTTGAAGCTTGCTTAAGACCATAGATAGACTTCTTTAGTCTACATACCTTGTCCTCTTGACCCTTTTGGACAAACCCCTCAGGTTGTCTCATATATATCTCCTCACTCAAATCACCATTGAGAAAGGCGGTCTTTACATCCATCTGATGTAACTCTAGGTCTAGATTTGCCACGATGGCAAGTAATATCCTGATGGAAGTGAATTTTACAACAGGAGAGAAGGTGTCTTTGAAATCAACACCCTCATTCTGTGTAAAACCCTTGGCCACCAAACGGGCCTTGTATCTTTCGATACTTCCATCAGAGTTCACCTTGATCTTGAGAACCCACTTGTTCCCAATTGCCTTACGGCCTGGAGGAAGATCACTTAGCTCCCAAACCCCATTGAGATGCATTGAATGCAACTCATCCTTCATTGCATTTAGCCACTCTTCCCTCTGTGCACCCTCAAGAGCCTCCTTAATGTTACTTGGCTCATCTATCTCAGATGCAACCAAATTTGCCTCACTATCCAAGATCCACCATTCTTTAGGTGGTCCAAATTTCCTCATTGATCTTCTCAATGTAGGCTGAGATGGAGGCAACTCATGCTCCATCTCTTGAGGCTCAACATTTTGCTCTTGAGTATCCTCAACTCCCTCTTGAACAAAACCTTCCTCTTGGAGGTCTTGCTCATGTTGGTCCACAACAACAGGCATTTCTGGAGCCATTGCTCCATGTGGTTGAGGTACTCCCTCTAGAGTAGGTGCATGTGTCCCAGGTGTCCTTATGACACTTGGTTGATCCTCATCTAGGATCTGGCTTAATGAGGTTAAGTCACCACGCTCACCAACTTTGGGGAACTCATCCTCCACAAAGTTAGCATTCCTTGCATCAAAGATGTTCCCAGTTTTGTGACTTATATCCAAGAACACATAACCCCTAGATTGTTCAGCATAACCAAGGAAGGCACACCTCCTCCCTCTTGGACCCAACTTTCCCAAAGGATGGTCCGTTATGTGAACATAAGCTAAACAACCCCAAGGGCGTAAATAGCTTAGATTAGGAGTTTTCTTCTTCCATAACTCATATGGAGAAGAGTTCACATTCTTGGTGGGTACTCTATTAAGGACATGAACTGCACACAGCAGTGCATCACTCCAATAAGTGATGTCTAAGTTGGCCTTTGCCATCATGGAACGTACCATGTCCATAAGAGTTCTATTCTTCCTCTCAGACACTCCATTCTGTTGGGGTGTCCAAGGAAGAGTGAACTCCCTTTCAATACCCTTCAAGTCACAAAATGCCTTGAATGCATTTGATGTATACTCTCCACCCCTATCTGTCCTCAAGGACTTAACCTTCTTACCTACTTGGTTCTCAACCAAGTGTACATACTTCTCAAAGCATGCCAAGGCCTCTGCCTTGTTTCTTAGTAGGTAGATGTGGGTGAATCGAGTATAATCATCAGTGAATGTGATGAAGTACTTGAATCCATTTCTAGATTCAACCCTCATGGGCCCACATAGGTCAGAGTGAACTAAACTTAGTGCCTCACCTCTCCTAGTTGCTTTGCCAAAAGGCTTTCTTGTGGCTTTTCCCTCTAGGCATGATTGGCAACTTGGAAGGACAACCTTGGTCAAGGAACCTAGCAAGCCACTCTTGGCTAGCTTGTCCATTCTATCTTGACCAATATGACCTAACCTCTCATGCCATCTTATTTCATTTGTGACCTCTGTCACATAGCAACTAGGACTTGCAACAGAATGGTTAGTTGGCTTCAACTCATAAAGCCCATTATTAACTGAGCAAGTGCATACTATCTTATTATCTTTAATAATAGACACATTATTATTAAAGAAATTAAAGCAATAATTGTACTTCAACATACAACTTATAGAAATCAAATTTCTACAAATGTTTGGTACATACAATACATCTATTAGATACAAATATCCAATATCTATAGGAATTCTACATGTTCCTATGCCTTCCACTTCCAGCCTGGCATCATTTCCCACTGAAACGTGCTTAGCTCCTTTTGAGAGCTTCCTGTAGGCCACAAACCAGGACCTGTCCCGGGCTATGTGGTCTGTTGCTCCCGAGTCTACAATCCACAAAGAATTGCACTCAGTTAGTAATGTACATGACACAACATGTACAATGGAAGTAGAAGGGTATGTATGTACCTTGGGTGGACCCTTGCAATCTTTTGCAAAGTGTCCTTTATACCCACAGTTGAAGCACTTCAGCTTGCTTATGTCCCGCTTCTTCTTGAACTTTTTCTTGGAAGCAGGACCTTTTCCCTTGCCCTTCCCTGGCCCTCCTTTGCCACCATTCTTCTTCCATCCCTTCTGGATAGAGGATGAGGCAACATATGCCTTAGAATGGTCCTTAAGGGCCATCACCTCAACCTCAAGCAGGAGGTGACGAGCAATGTCATCAAATGAAATTATTTGAGGGTTATGGCGTAAGTTGACCTTCATCAACTGCCATTCCTCATCGGGCAGGGAACGGATTATTGCTTGCACTTGTTGCTCATCAGTGAGCACATGTCCTGCTGTCTTGAGTTGGTGGATCATGCGTGACATCTCACGCAAGTGAGCACTCATAGAGTGATCAGCACGCTTCACATAATTCTCAAACCTGAGAATCATTGAGCGTTGTTTCTCTACAGAAACATCTCCATACTTGGCCTTGACTGAGTCCCATATGGCCTTAGCCCCCTCAAGCATGGAGAATTCCACCATAATCTCATCCACCATAGTGGAGAGGAGAGTGACTCTACACATAGAGTTCTTCTTTAGGAATGCCTCATAGGCAGTCCTATCCTGTCCCTCAGCAGGAGGCATGATCTCTTGAGTGAGCACATCAAGAGTATCTTGCTCAGTTAAAATGAATTTGACCTTCTGTTGCCAAATTGAATAGTTTTCACCATCCAATTTGAGGTCACGGTTTAATTCAGCAACTATATTCTTACAAGCCATCTACATTGATGCAATTCACATGTTTTAGTTCAATTTACACAACAAGACTCAACAAAGCAACATGTGTATGAAACAACTTCTAACATGCTCATATATGGCAAAAGAGATGCATATAGCATTCAATCAGAAATACACAAACATGCCTTCATTGCTTCATACACATATCCTTCATTAGCCTTATCACAATCATACACATATGTATGATCCTAAATCATGCTCACTACATGCAACATATACATATTCATGACCTAGGCTCTGATACCAATTGAAGATTTCAGGATCTTATGATAACATACTTTTATGTTATCTTTCTTCTTGTATATGCCACATGCATATTTGTTCATTTGAATTCAACATGGATATAGGCATGCATAACATGTTATATAACATATCAAGATCATATACATGTTGTGTTAAATAAATCCTAGCATGCTACTAAGAACATACATAAGAAATGAAACCTAACATGCTACTAAACCAAGAAAAGATGTGCACCTTTCTTCTTGGTTAGCTTTGGCAAAAACCTGAGGAAGAACTTGATCTTAAAAGAGCACCTTGAAGCTTGAAATAGAGATGAACAATCTCTATGTAAATCCAGCAACAATGCTCTCAAAAAGTGTTTAATATTTCGGCCTCTAAAGGAAATAGGAGGAGAAAAATTTTCTCTCAAGGAAATGGAGCAAATGGAGTGCCAAATTCGTGCATAAAATGGCCAGCCACTAAAGGCTATTTATAGATGACCAAAAGGCACACCTTTACACCAAGAAAGGTGTCTTTTAAGCCAAAGAACACTTCCTTTGGCTAAGGGTCATGTATGGTGGCGAAAATACATGTCTTTTAGCCAAGGAACCTTTGGCCTATAACCATCCCTTCCTTTGGCCTAAACCATAACACCTTATGGGCGAAAATACATGTCTTTTAGCCAAGGAACACTTCCTTTGGCCTATAACCACCCCATAACTACCTTATGGGCGAATATACATGTGTCTTGAGGTCAAAAGACATCATTCTTGGTGCAATAACTACCCCAACCACCTCATGGGCGAATATACATGTCTATTCACTCAAGGAACACTTCCTTTGGATGAAAGGACTTGTTCTTTTAGCCAATAGTCATCTCATTTGATGAAGAGACATTCCTTTACATAAAAGATGTGTCTCTTGGTGGTTTTGAGCTAAAAGCAAGGTGAGCTGGCACAAAGCTAGCTCACTATGCTACTTATGCACCATTGAGCTCCTCTGAGCTCCAATCAAGCTCCATGAACTAAGGTCTAGTTCCCTGAACTGACCTTGAGCTGGAGTTAGCTACTCTCAGCTGAAGTGAACTGAAGCCCAGCTACATTCAGCTACCAAAAGCTGAAGTGAGCTAACTTGAGCTGACTTGAGCTAACTTGAGCTGAAGTCCTGCTACTTTGAGCTACTTATAGCTGAAGTGAGCTGACTTGAGCTGAAGTCCAGCTACATTCAGCTACCAGAAGCTGAAGTGAGCTGACTTGAGCTACATTGAGCTGACTTGAGCTGACTTGAGCTGAAGTCCAGCTACTTTGAGCTACTTATAGCTGAAGTGAGCTGACTTGAGCTAAAGGGAGCTACTTTTAGCTGCCTTAGATAGCTGTTCAAGCTAGAGTTAGCTCAATGAGCTCAAATCCTATCTTAAAAGGATCTTGGTGCACCAAGAATTCCAACAAGGCATTGTTCGATCTCGGGGTTAAAGTTGTAGATCTGCAGGTTAGGTTATGTAAATTTTTTTTTTATTTCGTTTCATTTTTTTGTAGTGTTTTTCATGGTTTGATGTTTAATAATGATAATGGGTTCCAAATTTTGGTTGTTGTGCCAGATTGAAAGCCATTCCCATGCATTTGAAGGAAGGAAAATTTCAGATTTGAGGTTAGTTGGTGTAATACGTTTATTTTCATTTTTAAAATTTTTTTTACCAAAAAATGCATAAATTTCAGATTATGTAATATTTATTAGGTTTGAAATATGTGATATCTATGTGATTTGTAGTTGTTGATGGTTGGAAGTGAAGTATTGAGGTTAAGCATTACATTTTGTAATTTTTTTTCATTTTCTTAATTTTTTTTAATTTCGGGATTAATTTAAAATTATGAAATAATTAGTTTTAATTCAATGTTTAATTGGATCTATTATTACAATGTTAAAAGTTTTGGAATTAATATAGAGGTACAAAATAGTTATATTTAAATAAGTTAGTTTCATTAACTTTGACTTCTAATATAATATATGTCAATAATAATAATATTAATGATAACAATAATAATAATAGTAGTAGTAGTAATAATAATAATAATAATAATAATAAGAGTACATTAATAATAATAATAATAATAATAATAATAATAATAATAATAATAATAATAATAATAATAATAATAATAGTAGTAGTAGTAGTACCAATAGTACATAGTAGCAGTAGTAGTAAAAATAATAATACTAATAATAATAAGAGTAATATTTAAAATAATAATAATAACAGAGTAGTATTAGTAAGAATAATAATAATAAAAATAATATTATTATACTAAGAGTAGTAGGCAAGAATAATAATAATAAAAATAATAATAATAATAATCATAAATAATAATAGTTGAGAGTAGTAGGAGAATAATAATAATAATAATAATAATAATAATAATAATAATAATAAGTAGTCTAGTACTAGTATTTAGTAATAATAATTAATAATAATAATAATAACATAATAATAATAATAATAATAATAATAATAATAATAATAATAATAATAGTTAAATAATTTATATAGTGAGAGTGGTAGTAGAATAATAATAATAATGATAATAATAATAATAATAATAATAATAATAATAATAGTCATCATATTAACAATAATAATAATAATAATATTTAACAATAGTAGTAGTAGTAGTACTAATAGTACATGTAGTAAGTAGTAGTAAAAATAATAATACTAATAATAATAAGAATAATATTTATAATAATAATAATAATAATAATAATAATAATAATAATAATAATAATAATAATAATAATAATAATAAATAATAATAATAATAATAATATATTAACAATAATAATAATAATAATATTAACAATAATAGTAGTAGTAGTAGTACTAATAGTACATGTAGTAGTAGTAGTAGTAAAAATAATAATACTATAATAATAATAAGATAATATTATAATAATAATAATAATAATAATAATAATAATAATAATAATAAATAATAATAATAATAATAATAATAATAATAATAATAATAAATAATAATAATAATATAATAATTATATAAGAGTAGTAGGCAATAATAAATAATAATAATAATAATAATAATAATAATAATAATAACAATAATAATAATTAATAATTATTAGGGATATTATTATTATTATTTATTATTATGGATAAAATATGGAAACGTTCATCCTATTAAGTATTAACACTAAACCTTAAATAAAAACCCTCAACCCATATGCGTTAACAGGCTTTATTGATGAATTCTAATTGAATTCTCCTAAACCATAAACCTTAAACCTAAGTAATATTAACCTTAGATAAACCGTAACTAGTAAATACGCATTCTTAGTTTTAACTGACATTGTTTAGATTAAGTGAAATATTAATGCATGCAATTAATAATAATATGTTGGCTATTGATACATGCAATTCGTGGATTTAATTTTTAATATGATTTAATTTACGGAATTAATTTTATGTGTTCATGCTTTCGTATATGTCATAAAGGTAAATATATAATTTCCATTGGTAGGACTCCATGGAACAAGAACGTAGTTGGATGTATAGTAGTCGTTATTTACCTGGGCGAGTTGGGTACAAAGAGGAGTGGGAGACAGGGGTTGAGCAGTTCATAACATTTGCCTGTAGTAACCCAGGTCATATGGATGGAAACAAAATACGTTGCCCGTGTAGGAGATGTAAAAATTTGAGGTTTAAGGATTGTGATGACGTTAGAGTTCATCTATACAAATGGGGTTTCATGCCTTATTACACCAACTGGACAGCTCATGGGGAGCCATTTAATGACCCTCCGCATCAGCCGTTTGATAATTGTGATTGGTATGAGCATGCTGAGTATAGTTCAAATGTAAACCCATATGCTCGAATGATATTTGATGCAGTGGGACCAAGTTCCCATCAGAATTTCACTGAAGTGGATGAACAACCTAATGAAGGTTTTAGACGGTTTTCTGATTTACTGTACTCCACTAGTACACCTCTTTGGGATGGATGTGATAAGCATTCTGAGCTGTCTGCTGCAGTTCGTTTGTTAAACCTTAAAGCAGAATATCACATACCAAGAGGGTGTTATGATGGTATCGCGGCCTTGATGAAAGAGACACAGCCAAGTGACAGCAAGATGCCATCCAATTGGTATGAGACGAAGAAATTAGTTTCACAACTAGGTCTTGCGCATCTTAAAATTGATGCTTGTGTTAACGACTGCATGTTGTTTTGGAATAATGATAAAGATGCTTCACACTGCAAGTTTTGTGGTGAATCTCGGTTTAAGCCGAGAAAAGCTGGGCGGGGTAAGGATAGAGCAAGAAAGACTATGCACTATTTACCACTCACTCCTCGCCTTCAGTGACTATATGCTTCACTTTCAACTGCAGAGCACATGAGGTGGCACAGTGAGCATCGATCCGACCCAAATGTTTTAAAACATCCTTCAGATGGGGAAGCATGGAAACATTTTGATTCCACGTACCCGTGGTTTGCGGCGGAGGCCCGAAATGTTCGCCTTGGAGTTTGTTCTGATGGCTTTGTGCCTTTTGGAAACTCTGGTAAACAATACTCATGTTGGCCTGTCATTGTTACTCCGTATAATTTGCCTCCGTGGATGTGTATGAAGAAACCATATATGTTTTTGACTGCATTGATACCTGGCCCTCGAAGTCCACGTCAGAATATTGATGTGTATTTACAACCTCTTATTCATGAATTGAAGCAGCTATGGGAGGATGGGGTCGAAACATGGGATGTTTCACTTAAACAAAATTTTCAGCTCCGAGCTTCGGTTTTGTGGACCATAAATGACTTCCCGGCTTATGGGATGTTGTCAGGATGGATGACTCATGGGAGGTTATCTTGCCCTATTTGCATGGATGCTAGTAAAGCCTTCCAACTTGAGCACGGGAGGAAGACTTCATTCTTTGATTGTCATCGGCAATTTCTCGAGTTGGATCACCCATATAGAAGAAACAGAGTCGCCTTTAAGAAAGGAAAAGTTGAGAAATCGTTGCCTCCTGAGCGTCTACCGCCTGAAACAATATTTGAACGTATCTCACATTTGCCTTCTGTAGTTCACAATGGCCAGGTTGTAACCATACCAGGTTATGGCAGAACTCATAATTGGACAAAATGAAGTATTTTCTGGGAGTTGCCGTATTGGAAGAGTAATTTAATCCGCCATAATTTGGATGTTATGCATATAGAGAAGAATGTGTTTGACAATATATGGAATACAGTGATGGATGTGACCAATAAAACTAAGGACAACGTGAAGGCTCGTAAGGACCTTGAGATTCTGTGCAGTCGATCAGAGCTAAATTTAATTCCTCAAGGCGACGGCCGAGCATTTAAACCCAAAGCCACTTTTGCACTAAACAGACATCAGAGATCTGATGTGCTGAATTGGGTTAAAACACTTAGACTCCCAGACGGCTATGCATCGAACCTTGGGAGGTGTGTTGACAGTAATGTAAGTCAGATGTCTGGTATGAAAAGCCATGATTGTCATGTAATGATGCAGAGGCTCCTCCCAATTGCACTTGAAGCAATTCCTGAAAATATTTGGAAACCGTTGACCGAGTTAAGTCAATTCTTCCGAGATTTATGCTCTCCAGAGTTAGATGTGAATCACATGGTCGATTTGGAAGCCAATATTCCTGTCATACTTTGTAAGTTGGAAAGAATTTTTCCACCGGCTTTTTTCGATTCGATGGAACATTTGCCGGTTCACCTACCTTACGAAGCAAGGGTTGGAGGCCCCGTTCAATATAGGTGGATGTACAAATTTGAGCGTTGTATGCATGACCTCAAAATGAAGGTATCAAATAAGGCTCATGTAGAGGGTTCAATTTGTGAAGCATATCTAATTGAGGAGACCTCTACATTTTGCTCTCACTACTTTGAATCCCATATTCCACATATGGCAACTAGAGTACCTCGTAATGATGATGGCGGACCAGGACCATATGATGAATCGGTGTGGTCTATCTTTAGATACCCGGGTCGTCCATATGGTGTATCAAGATATCGATATCTTGATGACAATGAATTGAGGGTCGCTACTGCATATGTCTTACTGAATTGTAAGGAGGTGAAGCCGTACCTCGAGTAAGTGCAATAACACTTATTTTCTTTATAAACTCTACTATAATAATAATACTTTTCTTCTTTTATACTAAACTCATCAAGTTTATACTCCATCGACCTCTATCTATATCTTGTAGTTTGTTTGTTGATGAAGTGCGTATGCATGAACCCAATATACATATGTCAGACCTGGATGTCTACATTGAGAATAACTTTGACACATGGCTTAGAAACTATGTAAGTTACCTACACTTCAATTTTACCCATATTTTGCTTTTGAAGGGAAAGACATATTCATATTATTGATATATGTAACTAGGTGAATGATGTGTGTAACACTATCATGGACCGCTTCCTGTGGGATGTTGCATGCGGGCCATCCCGTCGTGTTGAGAGTTGGCCTGTTTACTTCATAAATGGGTACAAGTTCCATATTAGCGACTGTGGTCGCGACAAAGCAACATTTAACAGTGGAGTATGTGTAAGGACTTCAGGATCAAGTGAGGTTGAATGTAATTTTTATGGGGTGTTAGAAATCATTCAACTCGAATATTGTTGCTGGCCACACAAAAATGTTATATTGTTTAGGTGTGCTTGGTTTGACCCTACTCTAGATCGTGGCACTCGGGTTCATAAACAATATGGTATAGTTGAGGTTCGTGATGGTCGCCGATATGGGAAGTTTGACCCGTTCATTCTTGCATCCTAAGCTGATCAAGTTTACTACACCCCTTACAAAACAATGTCTTCATTCTTGCATCCCAAGCGGTTTTGAAAATCAAACCTAGACGCATCGTTCATAATAATGTAAATGATGTCGAAGATGCATTTCAGGAAGAATTATTGGCCAGCATGAACAGTCCTCCCATAATTATTGATGACCCAATCGACAATTTAGCTGAAACAGGAGTATGAGAAGCTGTAGAGGATAACATGCCAATCAGGGAAGAAACTTTGCAACATGACGATGAATCTGACAATAAGGAGTCCCTTGAAGCAAGTGATGAAGAAGATGAATTTGAATCTGGGGATATTGATAATGGCGAATCAGAGACAGAAACTGAGGACGATGAAGTCCATTGACTACAATGTAAATGTGCAATTACTTATAAAATGTAATGTGAACGTGGAATAACTTTTAATGTGAGTCGAACCTGAAAGTTGTAGGTGCGATATCACATAGCAAGACTTTTTTCCCATAATGTTATTTTTGTAAACTATTGTATGGGATTTTAAAATAATGCAGATGCCACCTAAAAGAGATGCGACATATACACATCGGCTAGGGAAAGGTCTATTTCAGCAAATGAAAGAATTATTAATAGAACCAATTGCTAGACATGAAAGGGCAGGCCAATCGTATTCCCGTCATTTAGATTCACAGCCCTTAACAGAACAAATAATTTTTCCACATCCAAATCCTCGCACAGGTGATATTCTCATTGCTCCAGTCGGCCGTAGTGCTAGTCGATCTACTTCGGCCCTTGTAGTTTCACCCGATGGTGGGAATTCCAATGGTCAGTTAGCGGTATCCCAAGCCCCGATTCAGGCACGCTTACGGATTACACCTCACGGAAACACGTAAGTAGTGAACCCTTTTGAACCTTAATAGTTTATTTTACCTCTAGTATGTGAAGTGCCAGTAAAAAAATAATATTTATTGTGTCGAAACATGCACTTCATGTAGCTTCTTTCCATCAAGAGCAACATGGTTGGTGACTAGATGCTTCACTATACACTTCAGGGGACATCATGACTGGACGAGCACAAGCCCAGCAGATATTCAAACGTGGTGGCTCGTATTTGAAGTTTGCACTTTCTTCTCACAATTTCAATTTTATCAACCATGTTGCCAACTATTCGAAGCTATATTTTTTTTTTAACGTGCAGATATTTTGTGAGTGGGATCCAGCTTACCATAATGAGGTCTATTGCGTTTGGCATATGATGGTGGCTAATCATTACCGATCAACACTAAGTGACATCTGCCGAGAGAAAAATTCGGCAAAATAGCGAACAGGGGCATTTTTTATGACCGACGCACAGTATGCAGAAATGGAGGAATGGTGGGCCACAACGGAGTTTAACTAGCGATCGGCAAGGGGTAAGACAATGCGAGCTTTATTATCGCAGTCATCTAACTCCACAGATGCTTGCAGTGCTACTTATGCAGGAGGTTCGGTTTCAATTACTGAATACCGAGAACGAATGGTAAAATTATCAACATCTTTTACACAAAATTCAACTTACTTACGTTGTAATAAAATTAATGTTACTATGTTTCCAATGTAGCGTTAAAAAGATCCAGAGAAGAGGGACCCTGGCTTATTCAACGTAATGCAGCAAACTTATAAGAAACAGAGCGGGGAATATGTTAACAGGCGGAGTGAAGAAGTTGCGGTAATTATCATGCTATAGAATTACAGCCAATATTTCTGATCTTGTTACTAATAAATTATCTTTACTTTTTATGAAGGCAATAATAACTGCTGAGATTGAGGAACAAAAGCAGCAAATGGATGACGAAGGTGGCGCACATGACATAGATGAGGTTGCGATCATGAGTGCATAGATGAGGTTGCGATCATGAGTGCAGAGCAAACTACACAACAAGTATCACATTATGAGCGGAAGCTGGAGCGTCTGAAGAGGAGACAACGAGCTGAGCTCGAGTTCATGCTGGGGGCAGGAAGAAATGGCGTGTATTTGGCCTTGGATCAGAACAACATGTTATACCTGGACGACAACGATCAGGACTTACTCATGCAACACATGTTGATGTCACATAGACTCCGGAGTTCACTGAACAAGTACAGCGAGTGGTAGCGGAGCAAACTGCACAACAAACATTACATTATAAGCGGAAACTGGAGCGTCTGAAGAGAAGACAACGAGCTGAGCTCGAGTACATATGTGCATTAATTGGCATTCCCCCGCCCGCGCCTCCTGCAGATGATGATGATGCCTGGGGATCAGATTAAGAATAGATCAGGTATATCATGCTATTATGTGTGTTTATTAACAAACAAACACTATTTGGTGTGTTATAGTAATTTCAAAATTTATAATATTTTTTTCGTGATTGAATGACAGTTAATAAATATTAATTTGCATTTACAAAGATAAAAGCCATTTACAGAGAAGAAAAATAGATAATTTAAAATATCTATTAACAGCGAATAAAAATATTATAGAAATTAAAATTACCAAAAGATAGATATTATACATTTTAAATTATAGTTTCAGAAATTTCCCTTATTGTTATTAGGGCCATGAATTGTTAACATATGTAATGTTGTACATGAAACATTTCTCTCTTCCTCTAACAAACTCTTGTCAGTTTTAATGCAATTTTTTTTCTTTGGTATTTAAAATGTTACAAGAAAAGAGATTAAAAAAAATGTTCTATAGCTTAGTTTATCAAATACTCTACCTTATTTAATCTAAACTCATCCGTTAATTTGCCTCTTGATGTTCTGATCTACATGCTAATTGGTTTAATACTAAATACTATACAAAGTTGATAGAACACATGTCAACTTTAGGGCAAGTTCGTTTCGGTTTAAATGAATTAATGGGTCAACATTATTCAGCCGGTCAATAGAGTTAGCCAACTAGGATGGAGAACAGGGCTTGGATTAGTTCAAAATTACAGGGTTCTGCCATTCATATTAAACGTTGTAGCCGCCCACTTCTCTACATTAGAAAGTCCCACCTGGTTCCATCACAGTGGAGCTCATTTTCTTTTTCTTTTATTAGTCATCCCATCTAGCTGCAGCCGGCTCGCCCTCCTTATGCATCCTTTTCCCCATTCCTCTGCTGCTAGCCATTTTCTCATCTGCTCCTCACCGCCGAATCCGATCCTCCCTACTCCCAGAGACTCGCATCTGCTGTTGTTGGGCAAAATCCCGCCATCTTTTGCATGATGTCCATCTCTCACCGCCACCGTCTATTCTTCTGTCTAGGTAACCCATGTCTCCCAATTTCCACACACACAAATCCAGGCCGAACACAGAGGCGTCATGCTGTCTCAGTGCTCGTCAGTGAACCCAACGGTGAATCAATGAATCCGAAGCCTAGAATGGCCCGTGAGTCTTCGACTGCAGGAACCCATTGGTGAATAGATGAATTTGAAGTGTGTGCTGGCCCGTGAGTTTCTGACTGCGGCAAATTGTTTAATGACAAAGAAGGCGTTTCTATTATGAAGACACAATAATATAATTATGGTAAAAAAGTAGGAACTTTTCATAACAAACTCCCATAACTATAACTTGCAAAAACCTGACCTAATCCGATATTAATGGACGCTCATTAATTTGATTTAAATTATAATAAACTGCCTTATGCAGCGAAGGCGAAGGTAAGGGTTAATGGCACTAGGCATTAGGGATGGCGTTCTAGCAGCCTTGCAAGAGAGATTGCAAGAAAAAAAAAAAGGAAGAAGAAGGATGTCCTGACGCGGGTCCCTGTCCTAGAACCTGAACCTCCGTGCGAGTGGCACGAGCCTATAACTGTCCCGGCTTGTAAAGGCTCCCACGAGTCGAAGATCCACAAATCACCAAAATTATCCGAAAGAGTGTTTTTTTTTCCCTCTAAAATTACGACCAAGAACAGTGCCCAAAATTGTAGGAGCTGCCACGAAGAACTTCAACCTTCAAATCGTTCTAGATGTACTAGTACGTCGAAACCCTCATCACACATCAATCAATTCAGAAACAATGTCTGTGTTCAGAAACCTGATGAGAGCCTCCAGCTCCAGACCCAGAAGCACCGCTGAAGTTTCCTATTTTGGATGGAATTCTCTCGTCAGCCACTTCTGCACCGCCGCCGCCAAGGCCGACACGCCGCCTGGGGCGAATAAGCCGTGGGGTCTGGGGCCAACCAAGTCCATCGACAAGCCCAGGGTTGTGGTGTTGGGGTCCGGCTGGGCCGGCTGTCGGCTGCTGAAGAGCATTGACACCCGCATCTACGATGTCGTCTGCGTTTCGCCTAGGAATCACATGGTCTTCACTCCTCTCTTGGCTTCCACTTGCGTTGGAACGCTTGAGTTCCGCTCCGTCGCCGAACCCATCGCCCGGATCCAACCCGCCGTTTCCCAGGAACCAGGGTCGTACTACTTCTTCGCTAATTGTTCCGGTGTCGATACCGACAAGCACGAGGTAAATTGATTTCACTTTTTTTTTTGTGGCAATTGACGAGGGAGGTGCCGTCCTTTCTCGGTTGCAGTTGTTTGGCCATTTCTCTGGTGGTTGCAAGACTTGTAAATTATGCGATTCTGTGCTTCTTGTTTGAATGGTTCAATTTCCTCAAACATTGGGTTTAATAAATACACAAATTTGAGGAGTTCTGAAACTTACGATTACTTCGTTCATGAGAATTTTATTTTCTGTTAATAAAGGTACACTGTGAGACAGTTACGAATAGTTCAGCCTCTTTGAATCCATGGAAGTTCAAAATCTCATATGACAAGCTGGTGATCGCATCCGGAGCGGAAGCCTTGACTTTTGGAATCAAGGGTGTGGCAGAAAATGCAGTTTTCTTGCGTGAAGTTCACCATGCTCAGGAGATACGCAGGAGGCTGCTCTTGAATTTGATGCTCTCTGATGTACCAGGTCTTGTTTAGTGCTTTGTTGATCTGTTTTCTTGAATATATTGTGCTTGGCTGAATCATTGCCCATGTTCATTCATCAATCATTGTTGTTTCATGTGAAACCAGGGATTTCTGAGAAGGAGAAAAGCCGATTGCTGCATTGTGTTGTTGTAGGAGGTGGTCCGACTGGAGTTGAATTTAGTGGTGAGCTAAGTGATTTCATCCGGACAGATGTTCACCAAAGATACGCTCATGTGAAAAACTATATCCATGTCACTCTTATAGAGGTTTGTTCCAGAAATATCAGAATTATTGCTTACACTGATAGGTTTCTTGGATTTTCTGGTATCTTCCCAGTATATTCATATTTTCTGTTTTGTTTAATCAAGAGATTCTTAAGAACTTCATTTTTGGGAATAAAAAACTTACTATGTTTTCATTGCTCTTGAAGCTTAGTCCAAGGTTGGCAGAACATATAGAAAGACATGATACCACTGACCTGGTTATTTCTTTCACAGGCAAATGAAATACTTTCTTCCTTTGATGATGGCCTTCGACACTATGCAATCAGGCACTTAACAAAGGTTTGTGCTTTTTGCTCATGCACCGATATGTAGTGTTGTGGATCTATTCATAGTAGGACTGTATTTATTTCAAAAGAACTTACAAGTCATCCTACAAGAAAGCTTGTGAATGTTGTAGTCTGACTTTTAGTTTTGCCCTCATTGATCCAGCCCTTCACTTTTTATTTATTTCAGGTTGGAGTTCGTCTTGTGCATGGAGTTGTCAGGGACGTTCAGCCTTCAAAGCTAATCTTGAGTGATGGTTCAGAGGTCCCGTATGGACTTTTAGTGTGGTCAACTGGAGTTGGCCCTTCCTCCTTTATACACTCCTTGGATCTGCCAAAATCTAGAGGAAGGTACATCAGATACATTACTTATAAAAATATGCAGACATGGTTGCATTTGGATTCATATGGATAATCTTCCTCTTTTATTCTGTAATGTGCTTCTTTGCTCTTTATGCTTTGTATTTGTAAATCCGGCCGTGGCACTTAACAAAGTTATTGTCCAATAAGGTAAGCTATTTATTGTCTCTTTCATGTTCTTGCAGGATTGGTATTGATGAATGGCTTCGAGTTCCATCTGTTCAAGATGTGTTTGCAATTGGTGATTGCAGTGGGTTCCTTGAGAGTACTGGAAAACCAGTTCTTCCGGCTTTAGCTCAGGTATGGATGGGAAGAAATGTTTTTAATTTGAATCTCTTCATAAGCATTGCAGTGTTTAAGCCAGAATTGTCTATGGGTTAGAACTAGAATGAGATTATTAGAAGTGCTGTCCTTGCCTTTGGAAATTGACAGACATGATATTTTAATATGAACTGTCGAATTTTCCCTTTCTTGGAAAGGTTGCAGAGCGGCAAGGCAAATATCTGGCAAGATTGCTGAACAAAATTGGTAAGGCAGGAGGAGGGCGTGCTAACAGTGCTAAGGACATAGAGTTTGGAGAGCCATTCGAATACAAACATTTAGGCAGCATGGCCACTCTAGGCAGATTCAAGGCTCTTGTTGACCTAAGAGAGAGCAAGGTCTGATATCTTCATTTTCTTTTGCTCCACAAACCATCTGATCTGAACTAGTGGAATTGGGGGAATTCACTTTTCAAACATTTCTTCAGGAGGCAAAAGGGTTATCTCTGGCAGGAGTCACCAGTTGGTTCATATGGCGTTCAGCATATCTAACCCGTGTCGTCAGCTGGAGGAACAGATTCTATGTGGCGATTAATTGGCTGACAACTTTCATATTTGGTCGTGATATTAGCAGGATATAGATTTACCCTGTCTTCAGGTTTGTTCTTTCTCTTCTAGTGCATGACTGTCTTGCGTTCGGATAACTCCTTACACCCAGAGATTTTAGCTAGGCATTTGAAACAATGTTTTGTTCTTACTCTTTCTGCCACAGCTTGGGAGGTTTGAGTGAGGATATAGTCCACTGCTGGATGGTTGATGTGCGCATGCGTTGGAAGTAGCTGACTCTGCCCTGATCGTTTACTAGCTGCTGTTGCCATTGAAATTGCCTTCATCATAGACGGTTCATAGTTTGAGTTATGTGCAAGAAGTTTTCTAATAAAAAAAAAATGGAATAAAAAGAAAGAAAACACATAGTTCCTTTTATCTTGCAGGAATTTAAGTATTCGGAAATCAGGATTGTATATTGATACTGGAGGTTAAACAATAAGATTCAAGTTTTGTGGCATTATAGATTCGAACTTTCTCCCCATAGAGACTGTCAAGGCGTTGAGGGATGGTGGTTCACTCTAGGTCCAAGAATGTTGCTTCCAGTACTCTGAGTTTGCTGTGTGATTACGAGTAGATTTCATCCAAGAAGTGACTAAATGCAAACAGAAGTAGCATCCAGCATCGTCAATAAATTAAGGCAAACGCAAACAACAGAAGCTGCATGTAACAGGAGGCTGATTAACTTAGGAAGCTCGTAATTTTCTACAGAATGCTTGTCCTCCAGGTTTATGAGCATGTTGAATAGGATGGGGTAGGAAGTCTCTTATTCTTATGATTCTCAGCCAAGGCCTCATCAAAGTTCAAATTTGGCATAAGGAAAGGCCAGGGCTTTGGACTTGACTTATCAGCCCCGGAAATTAACTAGTAGTAGCCCTTGAATGCCCAAAAATTGAAGATGATACCAAAAATAAGTCTACCAATTGAAAATTTGGATCCTTACGTGAACTGAAAATGGAAAAAAGTAAAGAGGAGACGACGTGTAAATATCTGGAGGAGATATTGCTTAAACGAGAATCTCTCTTTCTTTTGCATAGAAAGAAAAGAAAAGAAAATAGGAGGAGTTAAATGAAGAGTTTTGCATTGAACATTTCCTTTACAGAGCAAGGATGTCGGCGAAATCCAACCAAACAAAGAGGGTCCAGACTCTACTGTTGCTGCTTCATGGGAGTCCAACAACCTAACCTGGATCCAAATTTTCATCCCCCAGAATGGAACACATTCAACAACTAAAAGAAGAAATATCCATCCTTAAATTCCTGGGAAGCTAACCTAGCACCAACACCAACATTTGTAGCTATATTCCCAACTGCATTCCAGGTATATATTTTATTAATTTGCACCTCTGTTCCAGGTTTTTCTTAATTTCTTTGTCTCTCTTTTCTTTCCTAAAAAAAAGAATCGATTTTGTTTATGTTATCGGTTTTGGTGCAGGAAAAGAACACAGATTCTCAAAATGCACATGCAAATGACACTGAACCTAACAAAAACGTGTTTTCTTTTTCATGTGAATCTTTCAGTACAATTTTTTTTTTTTGTTTATTGCACGTCTTCGAAGATGAACGGTAGCATTGAAAATTGCAACTACTACATTCACCAGTAATGATGTCTAGGCTGCTACTTTGTTCGATTCTCTACTCCCAGCTGTGACATTAAAAAGAAGTAGATCATTTACTAGTCCTATTGTTTTAATCATATAGTATTAGATTCTGCTCTCTTTTCTTTTTTCTATATTTTTTTAAGCAGTAAAAAACAATCCTTCTACATAATTAAAGTAGGCTAATGTCCCTAGGGGATCTGATCAGCCTTGAGCATCAGATTTGATGATCTGCAACATGTCCGCTGCAAGACTCATGTCTGGTTTCTACTGGAGACTCTTCTGTTCTTTTCGTCAAGTTCTGTTGTACAATTTCTACTGCTTGTTCTGTATTTATCGGCTTCAATTATGAGAGTCATAGGACTTGAGTGGAATTAATTCTTGTCCAATTTGTTTTTCTTTTGATTTTGGAAGTTTGTCTGGCATTGATTAATGAGAAATGATGTAGCCGATTCGTATTACTTATGTTCAGCAATTTTGTTTGGGTTAGGATTTTGAAGTTGTCTAGGTTTACGTTTTCCCTATTTTGCCTGGGTTTGAGTCTTAATTAGATGGGTGATGTTCTTTTTCAATTTTTTTTTTGGTAATCGTATTTCTATTTTTATAAGGTATAAGTTTTAGTTGTGACCAATAAATAGACATACTTTATTAGGATTTTGTATTGGTAAAAAGTCTAAGGTGAGAAGTTTTTTGAATTTTTATATCTTGTAAATATGTAAGAGATAAATATAAACCGTGGTAGGGAATCCCATAATGAGCACTAGAAACATATTTTTATTCTAATCTATATATTTGATTAAAGTAGGTTTCTTTCATCTATGCACATAAACCATAAGTTGAACAATTCTTCTATTTTGGGTCATCACTCCCACTTTTACGCTCTCGCTTTCACCTTTAACTGCCGCTCCTACTCTCATTTTTACACCTTTTTTACTTAAATTTTAAAATGTGACGCTTTTTCACTTTTGCTTTCGTTCTCCGCTCCCGCTTTTAAAATGCTTTGTGCAACTTAGGTTAAGAGCAAATTGTGTCAAATTATTGTGTGCTTGTTTAGATGGCATTTTACTTGCGTGTATGCATGAAGGTGATTGGAAATTTTTTACCAACTCAAAGGCAGATCATCCAGGACGTTTGGTGAGAGATTTTGACTCCCAAGTGTGAATTTTGCAAAATTTAGAGGACAGTAGTTTCCAAAAAGCAAAACAACAGTACTTGTTATCCTCAAAAAGTCCATGAAATGTGCAACATAGTCCAAATTATGTAAACCTACTCTGCGCTTGGTCATCTGATATCTTACTTCACAACACCTTCCACGTTTATACTCACACACTCAAATTAATGTCACTCTCATTGTGCTGTCTCCCAGCAGACCAGAGAAGCTTGAAGCACAAAGCTCAAGCTTCAATGGGGGACTCAACTTACAATACCACAATGAAAACAAAGGAGGACAGCCACATCAAAGGGGATAAACCTGGTGAAGAGAAGCAGGTTGAGTTCGAGTTCGACCCTAGTGCATCACCCCCATTTCGCATAGCAGAGATTCGAGCTGCCATCCCAGGCCATTGCTGGATCAAGGATCCATGGAGGTCCATGAGTTATGTTTTCAGGGATGTGCTCGTTGTTTTTTGCTTGGTTGCAGCTGCCGTTTACTTTGATAGCTGGTTGTTTTGGCCTCTCTACTGGGCTGCTCAAGGAACAATGTTCTGGGCTCTTTTTGTCCTAGGCCATGATTGGTAAGACAAAATAAGTTTCGAGTGCTTCTTGGATGCTGTTTTTGTTTGTTCAAACTGGTTCGGGTGTCTGATTGTGCAGTGGTCATGGAAGCTTTTCAGACAGCTCTCTTCTCAACACTGTGGTTGGCCATATTCTGCATTCATCAATTCTTGTTCCTTACCATGGATGGTTGGTCTTTCTATTCCTTCCTCCGTTCCTGCCTTTTTTTTAAGAAAAAAAAAGAAGGATCAGTAAGAGTGGTAACCTAGTTCAAGTGTTGCAGGAGAATAAGCCACAGGACTCACCATCAAAACCATGGAAATATTGAGAAGGACGAGTCCTGGGTGCCGGTAAAGGATTCTGTTTTATTTCATAGAATGCTTAGAACACAATATTGACAAAAAATAGTTTCAAACGAAAAGATTATTATTTACTATTTCTACTCTTAATCAATTTCAGATAACAGAGAAGGTTTACAAGCAGCTGGAAATCAAAACTAAAATCTTAAGGTTCAAAATCCCATTCCCCATGTTTGCTTATCCTCTATATTTGGTGAGTTTAATGTGTTCAATATTTTGTTTAATTAATTTCCTTCAAATGAAAACTGTAAGTTCAATAGACTTACACATGTTTGCTCCTCCCATTTAGAGTACAAATTAATTATTTGATCACAGTGGTACAGAAGTCCAGGCAAGGAAGGGTCTCATTTCAATCCATACAGTGCTCTGTTTGCCCCTCATGAAAGGAAACTCATAATCACTTCAACTTCTTGTTGGACTGCTATGGTCTCTCTACTTGTTTACTTGTCCTTTGTGATAGGCCCACTTCATATTTTCAAGCTCTATGTTGTCCCATACTTGGTAGGCAGATTTCCTCTTCTGCAAATTCTAGCCTTTCATGTTCATATCTTTTCCTCAACGTCGATTTATCCACTGGACTACACCTTGTTTTCTGCAGATATTCGTGATGTGGTTGGATTTGGTCACATATCTTCATCACCATGGCCATGATGAGCACAAACTTCCATGGTATCGCGGGAAGGTACTCGACTAATCTTCTGTCTTTTACGCTCTTGTATTCCTTTGTTACATGTTCATTAGTCTGCAATTTTTTTTATAGGAATGGAGTTACCTACGAGGAGGGCTAACGACCGTTGATCGTGACTATGGACTGTTCAATAACATTCACCATGACATTGGCACGCATGTCATTCATCATTTGTTCCCACAGATCCCACACTATCGCTTGGTTGAAGCGGTACATGCTCCCATTTCTACAGACAGAACCTAACAGTTTGGTTGAGTTATAAGGTTCACACCTACATTTCTCATGGTTTCTTACGCTTCCTTGCAGACCAAGGCAGCTAAGCCGGTACTAGGAAAGTACTATAGGGAGCCAAGGAAATCCGGGCCCCTCCCATGTCACTTGCTAAAGAGTCTTGCAGCCAGCCTTAGCCAAGACCATTACGTCAGTGACACCGGAGACATAGTTTTCTATCAAAACGATCCTCAGCTCTCTAAATTTTCAATAATGAAGCCGGATCCTAGAAAGTGTGATTGACTCTTTGGGGATACCTTTTTCTCTTAGTTTACGTAATACCAGTTATTTAACACAAATGTAATTGTAATTGGAACGATAAATAAGAAATAGATATAGGTAGGTGATCATTTTAAATGCAACGACGGTTCTTCTTTATTTTAAAGAATATAAAATAGGTGAATTTTGAAATACACATATGTGTATATACATATACTTGATGCCATTAGAAGGAGAAAAGTTTCCGTTTGGTTTGGATCATTTATGGTTATATTTGCTAAGGTTGCAGATTTGATTAGATTCTAATTAAGATATTAACTATATTTAAAATTTTTAGTTATGAAAATGTAGTTTTAAATGTTTTCTTATTTATTTAATTTCATGTTTTCATTTCTTCTTCTCCTTCATGAGTTTCAACAGATTTATGTTCTTTTTCCCCTTTTTTTTTTCTCTCAATTTTCCAAACATTAATAGTTTTATTATGAAAACTTTATAAATTTGAATTCGTTTAGAAAAATAATCTAAAGTAAACAATAAGATAATATGATAAATATGGTAATTATTTAAAATAATTTTATAAATATTCAATTTCATATAATAGAAATTTATTTTGTATAATATGTCATTTTCTCGTGTAATAATTTTGCCACATAAATTAATACATTTCATTTCCAGTTTAATATGTTTCATGTGCAAACTAATATATAACTCATACAGTTTAATACAATTTACTTTCAATTTAACATATATCACACACAGTTTAACACATATAATACAATTTCTTATTCTCTTATTCTCTTATTCTCTGTCTTCAGTATTTCTTTTTGTACTTGTCCTTTTTTTTTTAGCTCCATTATAATACCTGTAGGAGTTCATATTGTGTTGGAAAATATGTTGTTGGATTTGAACAAATATCCAACTTAGGTCGAATTTCATTGTTGCTCATAGTGATGACGATGTCGATTATTGTACTGGTGGTGGTGATGAGTTTGGTACTTGTGTGATGGGTTTGCCACAAAGATTAATACATTTGACTTTCAGTTTAATACGTTTCACATGTAGTCTAATACATAGCCCACACAATTTAATACAATATACTTTCAGCTTAATACATATCTCACATAGTTTAATATATTTGACTTTTACTTTAACAGTCATTTCACACAGATTAATACAATTCACTTCCAGTTTAACACATCTCATACAGTTTAATACATTTCACTTCCAGTTTAATAAATTTTCTCATCCAGTTGTTGCTAATGGCGATAGCGATGTCGATTATAGTACTAGTGGTGACAATGATGTTGGTGATTTTATTTTTGTCACAATGCCATTTTTTAATGTGATGGTTTTGCCACATAAATTAATACATTTGACTTTCAGTTTAATACGTTTCACATAGTGTAATACATATCTCACACAGTTTAATACAATTCACTTTTAGTTATATATATACCACACCGGTTTAATACGTTTCATTTTTAGTTTAATACATATCTTACACAGATTAATACAATTCACTTTTTAGTTTATCATATATCTCACACAATTTAATATATTTCACTTCCAATTTAATACATTTCACATCAATATTTTTATTTTTACAGACCCGGAAGTATACATATAAACCCTAGAAACATACATATATATTTGTGGTTTTTACAAACCTAGAAGGATACATATGACCCTCAAAAGCACACATACATACATACATACATACATACATACATATAAGTTCTTTATAAATCCAGAACATACATATATGTATTTGTGTTTTTTATAAACCTAGAACATACAAATAAAACCCAGAAGCATATTTAGATACAAATCCATGTTATTTTGTAATATAAAACAAAATCATAGATGTTTTTTCATGGATCTTAAAAAATAATACGCACCCCCTATTTCTTCCCCGAAATCAATATGTGAACCATCGTCGTACTTGCTTTCTAAACTATTTTTATCCTCTGTCTTCCTAAACTTTTTTGCTGCCGCGTCTCCTCTGTCAACAGTGTCACCTTCGTCTTCCCCAAATCCTTTTCATCGGCTATTGGTCGTCCCTTTGAACCCTCTTCAATGTTGCTTCGATATGCCTTCATCTCCTCTGAACGTGCGCCACCGCCGTCGTTGGGTAGTTGTAGGATGCAGACGTCGATTGTATGCTTTCATGTTGAGAGAGTTGCAAAAAGGAGAAGAAATAAGCGGTGACAAAGAGGATTGAGAGAATGAAATGAGAAGCAGTGGCTAGCAAAAAATAAAATTGGAGCCGACAACCCTAAGTTATATATCTATTTTTATATACACGAAGAGAACAAGAGAAACAGAATCCGTTAGTTAGAGTTACTATGTGTATATATACACATGTGTATGATATATATTATTTCTATTATTGAATTAAATATCGTGGTATACCGCTTACCGCGTACCCGCGATATGCGATACAAATATTTTCACATTTTGTCATTTTACCGTGCGGTATATTGTGGTTTGTGGTATACGGCAGTATTTTGCGGTATATCGCATATCGCACACTTTTTGTATGTATTTTGTCAAAAAACCGCGGTATACTGTAAATACCGTGTGATATGTACTGCGGTATTTAATTTTTTGCGCCTATTTTTTTTTTTACATCAAAATATCATAAATATATAAAATATTAAAATAAAAATAATACACATATCATAAAATAAACATTTACTTTTAACTTTTTTTGTTACTTTTCTTAACTAATATAAAAAATTAATGGATGGTATTATTTATATTTATAGTATATCAATAAATTAGTTTTTTTTTTTTAGTATTATTTATTTTGCTCCATATATAACATTTTTTTTTTTTTTTTTTGTATTAAAAAAATATCTTCTATCATATATATTTTATTTATATTTAAAAAATTATAATGAGAAAAATTAGAATACATATAAAATGTGTAAAAATAAATTATTAAATAAATTATTTCATCTTAAAATAATATTCTAATATTTATTTTTTATAAAATGATAATGATATGTGTCACAATATACCATATGATATACTTTAAAAATTCAAAATACAATATTCCTCATGGGAATGGTTTTTAATCTATAAAATGTGTCCCCAATCCCAAACCTTTTGTTGTTGTCGGAGATCCGCAACTATTGGCACATTGTGTACGACCTTTAGAAAACCTGCACGATCATAAAGTATTTAATATTGGATGATAATTAGGGCGTGAATGGTAATGGCTCAAAGCTATTACAGATTATCTGTTCGTGGGGGTCCCACATGATTTAGAGGGCTCTGTCGTTGGTTGATGAACCACAATCCAACATAATCATTGTAGTTCTTCACGGACTCATTTTCATTCAAAGGTCAGTTTGTTATCTATTTAAGGTATTATCATAGAAGTACAGACAATCTAATCTTCAATTGTTCAATTAGTTCAAATTACAGCATAAGATTTAATATCTCGAATATAAAGCTAAAATTTGATAAATACGGCCTAAATACTCATTTACAACGTATTATACTATATACTAAAAGCCGTGTTCGGCTACTGTTCAAATGAACAGTAAAAAACAGTGCATTTACCGTTTTGCTCCTTATCAGTTTTTTTTTTTTTTATGTTTGTCAATTTTTTTTCCTGAATACGATTTGATTTTTTTAGAGTTTGATCCTCTTTCTGCAAGGCATTGAATTTCCTGAGGATCTGTGTTGAAATTTTACGCTTTCAATCTGTTTCATGTGTTGTTTCAGTGAAAACACGGTTTCAGTCCCTAACTTTCTAATGCTTCCATTTTAGGCTCGAATTTACATCAGTGTTATATTTTGGTCCCCAAATTTTATAACTATTAATCTACCTCTTCTATTTGCTCTCTTCATCCCAAGCTTTTTGTTGTTGTTGTTTTATATACTATTTTCTAAGGAAAGACATTGGTGAGCATAATTTGTTCTCTTTATCTCTAATTTTTTTGTTATTTTTTTATTTATTGTCTTCTAAAGCAAAATCTTGGTAATTATGGTTTATTTCTTTAGCTTAAAGAAATAACTTTTGACATTAAGGTTTTAATAATTGACTTAATAAAGGTTAAAAAAAGATAAATAAATTGAAGATGGATTTTTCTAAATAAATTTATAAAGAATATTAAAAATTGAAATTTCAGTTAATAGGAGATAAAAAATTTTAGTGAATTAATTTTTAATGAAAAATTTTATCCATCATTTCAAAACATGTACAATGTTATGTTTCATATTCATTTTCAATTTTAACAATTATGGATCGATGGATCAAATTACTTTATTAAACTCTAAAGCTTTTGAGTGAATTTTACTAAATAAATTTCTTATCGATATTAAAAATTGAAATTTAAATTAATAAGAGATGAAACTTTTTAGTGAATTATTTTTTTATGACAAAAAATATTTATCATTTCGAAGCACATGTAGTGTTATGTTTTATAGAATTATGTTTTGATCACAATTAATCATTTTAATAATAAGAACATAACATAAAGAAAACCCAACCCAAAATTAAAATGAAGCAAAATTTAATTGATTAACATCCATTTATGAATGAGAATTTTTTAATTATTTATTATTGGCATTTGTTTTAATGTCAAAATTTATATTAAAAAAATGTTTGCTACAAAGTGCGCCTAAAAAAACTCTCTATATTCTAACCACCGTTTTATCTACAGTAAACTATAGTTTCTTTCTGCTTTTGCCCTTCGGTGTTGGGCTGGGTTGTGACCCGCTTTGTTGCCTGTCTTTTTTTTTCTTTTTTTATGTTGGGTTGAGTTGCTTCTTTTAGAAGGTTGGTAAAATTTTCGAATGAAAATATCTTTTTGAGAGTCGATCTCGCTATTCTCCTACTTTCACTTTTCTTTTTTATGAAACACATTTTCAGTCCCTATATTATTTCTGTTTCTGATATTAGACCCTGAGTTTAATAAATTATAGTGTTTTTGTTTAATGTCTTGGTTTTTTTTTTATGTTTTATTTTCTAAACTAAAATATTGGTCACCATGATTTATTTATTTTTTTAGTGAAATAAGATTTTTTTTTTCTTAACTTTTCCTAAGTCAATTGTTAAACTCTTAATGCCTAAAGTTTTTACATTTTCTCTCTTGGTCCCCAAATTATTTTTATTATTTTTATTCATTATTATTTTATTTAATATTGTGACATTATATGATCACTGCAATGTGCGGGTCTTCCATACCTCGTAAAGACTAAAGAAGGAAACCTTAGCTAAACGACATTGAATGTATTAGCCAAGGAAGTCTTATATGTATTTTTGGAATAAATTACATAAATGGTCTCTAACCAATTATCATTTTGTTTTAGTCCCTTACCTATTAAATGTTTTGTTTTGTTTCTAAATCTATTAAAATTGTTTCATTTTAGTTCCTCATCAGGTGAAATTTATTAACTCAAAATAACTATATGATACAAACATTTAAAATTTTAATTTAAACATTGGGTAACTGTCTTTCAGTCAATTTAATTATTTAATATTTTCTTTATAGTAAATAGATAATTTAAATTAATAGTATTTTTTCTAAATAAAATAAGTTCAATTTACAGAGAAAAAAAGATGATTTGAATTTTTTTATTAACTATAAAAAATTATAATATAGATTAATTTTTTTGTAAAATAATTACTGAATAGTTTAATTAGTGATCGAAAAATTTGTTATTAAATAAATACTTTGAGTTAACAAATTTCATTAAATGGGGACCAAAATGAAATATTTTTGATAAATTTAGATTAAAACAAAACATTTTTAATAAGTTTAGGATTAAAATAGAACATTCAATAGGTTTGAAAACGAAACAACAATTAAAGATTATAAACCATTTACACAATTTATTCGTATTTTAAGGTTTAATTCTTTAGGGTCTTCTATTCACTACAATAAGTTACTCATAATTTGAATGCTAATATTTAATACATTTTGGCAGGGAGATGGTTCATCTCTGGGCCATTTCCCTGTTTTTCTTTTCTTTTCTTTTTTCTTTTTTTTTTCCTTTGAATTAAGTTCCCATGCTTCTCTTTAGTTTTGCCACGTAAATATCAAATATTTTTTTTTAAATTATCAATACATTTGCTTTCAATTCAAGGTCTGTTACTCAGGGAGATTACAAAAACTCTTTGTGGTTTAGTTGTAATTATGATTAGTACTCTTCTATCTCAGAAATCTCTTAAAAGTCCCCAAAAAAGAAATCTATAGTCACCTTCAACTATTTATTATAAAGGTGAAAACCATTGAATTAATACATTTTGTGGCTCTAAATCTTAGTTCCTTTATAAGTTTTGTCCTTAACATATAAATTATTTTATAAATTTATTTTTAACATAATATGTTTTATATTGTTCCTTTTAATTAAATTTTTGAATTATTTTTCCTTGTAATTCAGTTTTTTCTTTACTTTCATTTTCTATACATAATTCTTTATTTTTATATTTTAAAAATTTTAATTACTTCTAATTAATAACATCATTTTTTTTTAGAAATTAGTTGTCACTTTTTATTCCTCCTCAATTCTTTTCCAAATTTGTTATGGTAACTATTAAAGTTAAACTAAAAAATTATAAGTCTCTTCAACCTTTTGAAAATTTTAATGAGTAATTATTTAATATCAAGTTCTTGAATCCTAATTTAAATTATTTATGGATATATATATTATCATCAACAAATTTAATCTATATAATAATATTTTGACAATTAATGCATAGTTTAAATTATAAAACTTTTTCCTATACATAAGGTTCCATGTGTCATGCCTAAACTTATGTGGCAACTTCCATCTAGGTCAATGAATTTCATAAAGTGTGGAATTGATGTGAATATTTTGAAAAGGCTTGAGAGTAATATGAAATATTTTGACAAACAGATCGTTAATAGGTTAAATATAAGCCTATAAAGTGATACCCAACTTAGGTGACAGTCTAGCATAATATTCATAATATCATTAGTAGCTAAAAGGACAAAATCATTTGAAAGAAATAATAATAGACACAAACTTCTGTAACTAGATTTCATAAATTCATTGGTAGCAAAAATATGTTTTTATTTATTCAAAATCATTACAAAGTAGTATTTATGAGTTAAGAGGGAAAACGGAGAGGTGAGGACTCAAACCATGATTGAGAAGATGGAAGATCCAATGCCTCACTATTGCATCAAGGGTGTGGGGACAAAAAAAATGTTTTAGGACTGAAACAAAACATTTTCAAAAGTATTAGGATATAATAAAGAATTGGAAGTCTTATGATTGAAACAAAAACTCACAAAGGTTTAAGATTGACTTAGGAAAGGTGGATAAATTTTAGGATCAAAATTGAACTTATCCTAAAATATTCTATCAGTACTTTTTAGATTTTTTAGAGTTATTCAAACTTACACGTGCAACTTTCGGTCAATTGATGCAAAATTCATTATCCACGCATCTTAAACGTGGTCTTTCTATAAGTGTTTTTTTTTAATTTAACAGAATCTCTACAGAAGATGTCAAATATATAGGTGGGAGTTAGGCCGATCTGGGGGTCAAACTTGGCACGACCCCGGTCAAAAGAATGGCTTAGCACAGCCGGCAAAAGACCCGCCAAGAAGTGGGCTGAATATGGGCTTCTAAATAAGAGAGGTGTGCATCTAAACCCAAATCGGCCCAAAATCAGGCCAAGGCACAGACTGGGCCTAGCTTGGCCAAGTTCGGTTTGTCTAATCCAGTTTCAACAGCCCAGAAAATGCTTAATAGTGAAAAAAAAAAAGGCAATTTGGTTTTCTTTTTAAAAAAAATAATGGGCGAATGATAGCTTGGGTCCTTTAACGGTTTTTTACTCCATTTCCCCCCCAAATTTCTACTTTCACCCTCCCCAACAACTATATTTTAAGGATTTTTTTATCCAAACAAATTTTGATCCTCCCTTATAAATATGAAGGTTATTTTCACTCCATCCTCACACTAAAATTTAAACGGTTTTTTACTCCATTTCCCCCCCAAATTTCTACTTTCACCCTCCCCAACAACTATATTTTAAGGATTTTTTTGTCCAAACAAATTTTGATCCTCCCTTATAAATATGAAGGTTATTTTCACTCCATCCTCACACTAAAATTTATTTTTTCTTCTCCTTATACTATATTCTCTCAAGCATTTTTGGTACTTTAGCTTTTTTGCTAATCTCTTCTTAATTTTTTCCTAATCTCCTAATTTCTTTATATTCTCCTCCTAATTTTTTCAAAATGAATATTATTATTTTGTGACTCATGGCTTCAAGAGGAAAGGGCGAGTTTGCTGAGACTTCATCATCCCGCATCACCGGCCTCTGAGCCTTGTTCCGTTGCCAATCCCGACCAGCCAATAAAGGTATCTCAATCAAGAAGTTGCACGATGATGACCAAATTGATATGAAAATTACAATTTAAGTCTCAATGATCAATTATCAGATGATGATGTTGAATAGGTGGATGCAAAACCGGTCAGGGATCCATCAACACAACCGACGTCGACAAGCCGTCAACCTGATGTGGAGGATACCCAAGGACAAGGACAAGGTAAATCCTCGAGGCTAATGACTTAGGTTTAGGAGCATTATGAACTTATTTGCAGAAGAGTTGAGGTATGGCAAATGCAAACATTATGGGAAAAAGTTTGGTGCATAAATAGAAGGCCTAACTGCAGGAATAGCCCCTGAACTTGACCAACTCGAACGAGTTTATCCAAAACTCAACATTCAGTGAAAATTGGCCCCTCAACTTTGAAAAGTTTTGTAGTTCAGTCCATGTGCTACAGTGATAGATGGTTGGCGTTTAGGAGAGGCTAAAGTGGCAGTTAGTGGCTGAGGTGACAAAATTGAAATTAAAACAACCCAAAAACATCTAATATTGCTACAATTTAAAAATTAGAAGCGCCAGCCATTCTACGTATTGCCATAACCATGTCCACCATTGTCCGTAGCCAAAGACCAATAAGGAAGGTCGTTGCAATTTCCTCTAGTGACGAATCGACTCATCCGATGATGAATCGCCTCCTTCGGTGACGAATCGCTCAATTGAGAGATCGAAAAACTTGTCCATCGTTGTCGGGACGACGCTGTAGTAGGAGTCGGCCATAAAAGCCACTGCCACAACTGTGTTGGAGCCAAAAATCCCGTCTTCGACCTTTGACTCCATCTCTATCCGCTTCACAAACTACCCTTCGATTATGGTCTTGCGCAAAGTGTAACAAATCATGTTCTTGAACTTTTTGTTCTTCCTCTTCTCCCTATGCAAAGACACCATGTGACGTAGCCGAAGGACCAATCGAAGCTTATGGTACCAATCGGGGCCGATGAGGCCGAAGATGGTGCAATGGTGGAGGAGTCGATGGGGCCGATTCGACAATGAAGGCAATCGAGAGGCGAAGGCAAAATTGGAGGCAAAAATCTACCGATGAAAATGGAGGAGGGAGGTGATGATGAAAACTGGCTTTTGCTCTCGCCGGCACTTGTTCCCGGACCTCAAGCACCCTAGGCATTCCAACGTACACCTTGGACCGCTGCTTCTTTAGTCCCACTATAGATCGCTAGAAATCGCCCAAAAGAGAAGAAAAAAGTAGATGATCAAATTGTGTCTCTCATCTTTTATTTTCAAATGTTTTAATCCCTAAGTCTTCTATTTTTTGCAGTTAGGCAAGCCTAGTAACAACCAACAGGACAAGGAAGGGCTATCATTAAATCCACCTCAGCAATTCAATGCCACTTCAACCTCTCCCGAAAGCCATTAGTTTGTTACTGTGCATAATGGACTGAACTATTAACCTTTTCTAAGTTCAGGGGCCAAAGTTCACTCAGTGCTGAGTGTTGGACTAACTCGCATGAGTTGGGCAAGTTTGAGGGCTGATTATGTAGTTAGGCCTAAATAGAATTTCGGCACTAGAATGTTATGGCATCATATTGAAAATCAACATGCCAATGTCCTTTTTATTGCTACCACTAGTTCTAGAGGACAAACAGAACTTAGGAGCAGAACTGACGGGTCAGGTATATTTTGATTTAACCAACAATCAGATATATTTCAATTTAACCAACAAACTTGTAGAAAAGATATGATAAATTGATGAAGCATACCAATTTTTTTTTTCACAAGTTAAAGATGTGCATTTAGAAAAGTATTAGGAAAAACGGATAGGAAGGAGAGCTTTAAACTATTTGAAGTCGGAAAATCAAATTTGCAAACCAATTTATCTGTCCTTGATCATTATGTGACATTTACTTCTGATATGTTGATATCGCCTGTAGGTCAATCATATTATTGTATTATTGCTCATTGCATTGATTCTGATTGAGTCATGCAAAAAAGTATTTTGTCATTTAGGGTCATTGAAACTGATTATACAGGTTATCACATATACATTTGTCTCTTAAAAACTTTACATGATTATTATTGTGCTGATAAAGTTATGTTCATTTCATTTAAAAATGCGTTAAACAATGATGTTGTTGCTCGCCTTTTAAGCCAAGCATTGAAACCACCTTTCGAATGTGCATTTTTTCTGGGTAAGATACATGTGCCACATTTTAAACCTTTGTGTGCAAATGGGCTTAGAAGTTTCTCAAAGTGAAATTGTGCCTATTTGGAATTCATTGTCATTTTTTAAATCAAGACCCGTAGTATTTTGTGAATTCAAACAGCTTTGTTTTGAAAATAAAAAAAAACCATTTTTTTTATAAACGATTTAAATTAAATTGTCTAACTCACTGGAACTTTACTTATTTGATGTTGCAATATGCATATCTATATGCAAATTTGTTAACACATTTCATGAGCATAAAGAAGGGTTATAAATTCTTTACGAGTGAAGTTTGGGAAAAATACTAGAAATCTAGTAAATTGCTTAAATTTTTTTTACGAACAATTGAATTTTTCTCTAGTATTTACTTTTTAACCATTCATCAAGTTTTACTTCATTTAGTGAATATTAAATATACTTTACATCAATTTAAAGATAATGAGTTTTTGAAACCGACGAACAAAGCTATGTGGGCTAAGTGACTTCAGTATTTCAAAAACATTCCCCATATATTTTTAGTTGCTTCTTTACTTGATTTATATGTGAAAAGAACGGGCATGACTATACTGCTTGAGGGCATTTATCATACTTATTTAGAAATATCTCATATAAATGTTTTTGGTCATGTTTGCTACTGCTTCTGAGTACTTGGATTCTTCGTACAAGTTATATTGTGAGAGAAATTTGGATAAGGTAAGATCTGATACTCCTCAAACATAGCTTCCTAGGAGATCAATATTATCAAGATTCAAACCGGCCCTCTAAATTCTCAAACATCCCTAACCGACGACTTTGAGTATAACCGAGGTCAATGAGTACCTCAACACATCGTTCAAGCCAAACGACGTCGACATATTGGAGTAGTGAAAATAAAAGAGACCAAGGTTCCCAATATTGTCGATAATCACACAGGAGATTCTCGTCATTTTGTTCTCCATCGTGGCATTTGAGGCAGTGTTTAGTGTAGGGAAACGGGTAATGTTGAAAAAACGATTAAGGATGATGCCGGGGACAGTGGAAGTATGCGTGTGCAACTGAGATTGAGGCCTCACAGTACTTCAGAAACAAGACAAAAAAAACTCCGATGACGAGGTCATATCTGATGATGAGGTTTGAATTTTTTTTTTCCTTCTTACATTTAGTTTGTATTTGATCTGACTGTATTGTTAAGCACAGATTATATGTTTTAATTTTCAATAAATTTTTTAACGTTTCACCATTTCTTACGTTTAGTTTGTATTTGATCTGATTATATTGTTAGGCATAGATCATATGTTTTAATTTTTGGTAATTTTTGAAACGTTTTGCCATTTCAATAAGTAAGGTCAATTTCAGCTATTTGTAAGTGTTGTTTGGACTTTTTTACTTAATAAAAATTACACTTGAGGTAGTGTTTTTCGGTCCTTTTGGGCTTAGGCCCTATTGATCCGGGCCAATAGCAGGTCTGGTCGACCTAGCGCCCACCACTAGTCAAATCCAATCCTTAAAATTTCTCCCTCTTGCTCACAATGCCTTGAAATTTGTGAATCTTATACCCAGTTTAATTTAATTTAAGTAAATTTAATTCATTTTTTTTATTTTTACATCCTTTATACGAAGAATCAATTTCATTTGAAAGCTAATATTACTTAAGTATAATAATTCATTTGAAAGTAGATTTTTAGGATGTTATTAAATTTTCATAATTTTTTTATTTGGGCATTAAAACCTAAAAATTCATAAAAACTTAATAATATTATAGAAATTATATTTTCAATAAATTATTGCACCTATATAATATATATTAGCTTTCAAATGAAATGAGTTCTGAGAACAAAATATGTAATAAAAATATGTTATTTTGAATTAAATTAACTAAGTTAAAACAAATTGGGTCGTAGGCTTTCAATTGATAAACAATTTGAACAAATTACTATATATAAAAACAAAAGTTGAAATCCTTTTCATTTGAAATTTGGGCTGAAAGCAAACTAGTATCATGATATTTTTTTTTTTTTAACTCAAAATCATGTGTGAATGAGGTATTATATAATATTGAAGAAAGGAAATGTCGGTTTATTCAGGATCAGAAAGGTAACCGAACCAAACTAATTGACATTGTGTAATGCAGGAGAAGTAGGATGGTGAGTTGAACCTTGACTAGTGCCATGGTCAATGTCTCCTCATGCCAACAAAGCTAGCAAGAGCATCATGATTGGTTTTTCATGCATTGACGTAGCTACTTTTGTTAGTAAACCCATCTTGTTCATCACATTGCTTTGTATTTTATGTTGATTCCGATTTTAACCGGTGCCCATCATTTACCAATGCCCCTTCTTTTCCACCACAGGTCACCAACACATACATAGAACAATCACTAGTATACATTTCGAAATGGCCCTTCAATATTGGGACTAAGATTAACAAGAATAGACCCCGGCCCTGTCAAATTCATGTACATATGTTTATTGACAATATACCAATAGAGTTTATTAAATCATTAAAAGAAGGTGATGTACATTTTTCACCATCTAACCGATGAAACTACAAAAGCTCCAAAACTAAAAATGTTCCGAAACCAATTGCAAAGACTCAAGATTTGCGTTATATTACTATACACTTTCATATATAAACAATCAAGTCTGGCTTCGCGATTAATGGTAATACGGTGCAAGATTAATCTCTTATGCAAGATTAATGTCCTCCTTGAGCTTGCCACATATATGCAAGAAAGAAAACATTGTTGATTACCACTAAACTGTAGTTTCTAACTAGTTTAACCTTAACAGGACATGCATTTTCTCGAACCTTTCGGTTTTGGTGGACCTAAAATAACATCCTGTTTCACGTTTCCACATGCACTTTAAGTCTTTAACTCTGGTGACTTTTTTGTCCACCTTTTGGTGATGCACATAAAACCGAGAAGCGATAATAAAGGGTTTTGGTTGGGAATCTTTGCGGTAAATCAGGTTTTTGTCCCTCGCTTTTTTTTTATTTTTTTAATATTGTCGTCTTAATTGACTACAAAATAAACAATTACATGTTTCTCCAATATGATTTGTCTTCTGGACTTGTCTGAAGCGCTTAGATGTATAAATTATGCACTAGGTACTTTTGGAGAAGGGAAAAATTATTACAGCATGTTTTGATTAGAATTGTACTAAATCAAAACTTTTAATTTAATGACTAGGTTGAGCTCAATTTTTGTTCTTGCTTTAATTTTAGAGTATTCAAGCCTCATTGAACCTTTAACAATTATAACATAATAGGGCTAATGATGCACATGTCCCCTCCTAAAGCCAAGTTATAATTACAATTTTCCCCCTCGGTTATAAGAACATCATTTCATATAAGAAAACTACACTTACCCCTCCCAGTTAGACAATAATTACATTTAACACATAAGATTTCAAAAGTTACAATGAGCCCTTAACGCTATTGAGACAATTGAACTTATCGAGCTAGGCTCAAACCCATATTTTAAGGCTCGTCCAACTTGAATTTGAGATGTTCAGGCTTGGTTTTGTTTCATACCTAGCTTGACCATAATTGTCAATTTTTTATTTTTAGGCTTACTTCATTTAAATTTAATGGAATCAAATTAACGCGTTTTTCTAATTGTTAATAACCAGGTCCCAGTCTATAAACGATTCACCCATCAAGTTGATAATATTTACAATCTAGGATGGTTCCTTCTTTCTCATCGTCCAGCTGTCCTCATCGAGCCATTGTCTGTCCTCCTCTGTTGCCCTGCTGCCATAGCAACTTCCGGTTCAGGTTGTCCATCACTAAGACCTGTTCAATGGCCATTGACCTAACCCCATTCCCCTTTGAAGTAGTCAGACTCACATCGGACTGGGCTAGTTGGGCTGTGGAGGGTCATCAGGAGGTAAGAAAATTCTTGATCTGGCTAAGTGGCTACACAGGGCCTTGCACTGGAGGTCAACAGATTGGAGGTTGTTCAAATCTCGACTAATATTGGGCAGGAGTTGAATAGGACCTTGATGAGCCTATCGAGTGCAGCCAAGCAACTAAAAGAGGATGACCAAGGGAGGTGAGTAGTGGCTGGGGCAGTTGATCAATGGTTGTAATCTCGGATGGAGCTATAGTGTTAGATACCATGGTATACCGTTTACCGCAAGTATGCAGTATAAATATTTTCATATTTTATTATTTTGCTACACGATATACCACAATATTTCATGTACCGTTCACTTTTTATATGCATTTTATCAAAAAACCACAGTATACCGCAAATACCGCGTGGTATGTGTCACGGTATTTTATTTTTTATAACTATTTTTTTAATTTTACATCAAAATATCATAAATATATAAAACATTAAAATATAAATAATACACATATCATAAAATAAACATATGCTTTTTTTTTTGTTAATTTTCTTAGTTAATATAAAAATTTAATAGACAGTAGTAACTTGAAGGTCCCAACAAGTTGGGAAATAAGTGTTATACTTTGAGCCATTTAGAAACTTAATGTAGTATTAGAAAATATATTATTATTATTAAAGTATTTTTTTTCTCTTATATCAATAAATTAGTTTTTTTTTTAAGTATCTGAGTATTATTTATTTTTTCTGCTTTATATATAACATTTTTTATATTTTTTTTATTAAAAAGTATCTTCTATCATATATATTTTATTTATATTTGAAAAATTATGATGAGAAAAATTAGAATACAAATAAAATGTCTAAAAATAAATTATTGAACAAATTATGTTATATAAAATGTTTAAAAATAAATGATTGAACAAATTATGTTATCTTAAAATAATATTTTAACATTTACTTTTTTACGAAAATGGTAACAGCATACAGCGTTATATACTATGCGGTCTAGTTTAAAAATTCAGGGTATAGTATATCTAAGGGTAACGATATTTAACACCTTAGATGTGACTTACAAATTGAGCACTCATTCCAGAAAATTGCAATAGAGAAGTTAAAGTGGAACAAGGTAGAAGAGATAAAAGGCTTGGGTTAGACAATAATAATACACAACTTCATGAACAAATTCATATAAAACTGGGTTAGGTCAGGCCAGCCCAATATAAAACTGGGACGAATTAATTTGTCCCGAACAGGAATGTTTGTCACGTAAATTGCTTAGACACGTAGGAGCCATTTATGAGCCAACAAAATGTACTCCCTAGCGTCATAATGTCGGCAATAAGAAGGGAACGTCAGAAAGATGTGTGCAACTCTGACAAAGTGTGGAATTTTTAAAACGGAAAAAACCACTTCTACGAAGGACACTAGAATTTGATTTGAAAGTATTGATCTCTGCACACCGTCCCATAGGAAACTTGGTGAACTTATCGGCCAATCTCATAAGGGAAATACAAAGGTAACAGGTTACAGACGCCTCATAGTATCATATTGGCCGGCACAAACGTCTATTTTATTTGTGATTGGTCATATTACTCCTGCCAACCCGGAGTCCCGAACCAGTAGCTCTGCTTTTGCATCCTAATTTTCTCTCTTATTGGCACATCCTTCGGCGCCGACACTGCACCATGGCCTGAATATCCCAAAAACACAAACGAATATAATTACTCAAGAAATGCGTCCCATGACCAACGCTTGTTTACGCGGCCCGTAATTAGTCACCCAATCAATAGCTTGGAGTTTTGAGACCAGGGCAGGACAACGTTAGCTAGAAAAATGAGTAAATTGCGTCTATGACCCATAATTTTTAATTATTGTATCATTTTAAACCTTAATCTCAATTTCTTGCATGAAAAATATTTAACCTCATTTAAGTGTTTCATTTTGGACCATTTTATAAATGAAAAATGTTAATGTTGATGGAAAATGTCACATGACATGCTAGCATGGACATTTTTGGCATAATAACACAATAAATCAGTTGTCATGGATGATGTAGAAATGTAAGAAAAAAATTAAAAAATTAAAAAAATTAGATATATTTTGTGCTGCCACCGCTTCCACCATTTCAAGCTACAGTTTCACAACCTTCCACCGTTCATTACCTTCCACTACCACTGTTTCCCCCCCTCCAAACATCTATCTTTTTCCATCATTCCCACTGCCCAAAATAATTTCGATAACGGTGTTGCCTCTCTCAAAAGTGATACCATTTTCAAATAGATCTAGGATTGATCGGAACATAAGGAAACACAAGGAAACACGATTTGAAGAATCTCGACGAAACACGAGGAAGGGCATGGGGAAACGCAATCTAAAGAATCACGAAGAAACATGAGGAGGGGCATTAGATAGCGGCTTGAGAGCGTTGGCTTGGCATTAGGCTAAGCAGGGAAGGAAAGAAAGGTGGTAAGGTTGTCAAAGGAAGAGACTGTGATAGGGAAGGAAGCAAAGGCGGAGTCGATAACCAGCAGTGGCAGATAAGGCGGTAGAGAATAGATCTGATTCTTTTTTTTTTTAAAGAAAATTTCTTACCTTTTAAAAATTTTAAATTCTTTCTCACTTTTCCACATCATCCATTGCAATTGATTTATTGTGCTACCATGGGAAATTGTCCATGCTAGTGTGCCACATGGCATTTTTTTTTATCTAGATTAATATTTTTTGTTTACAAAATGTCTAAAATTGAACATTTAAACGATGTTAAAGATTTTTCATACAAGAGGTCGAGATTAAGGCCCAAAATGGTACAATAATTGAAGGTTAGGGGCCAACAATGCAATTTACTCATACAAAAATGATGATGGAAGTACATAGAGTTTTAAACAATTGTATGTGGAATTAGTTGATTGATTGATTCTAATGATTCTGAATGCCAAAGTTCAAGTTAATCCTAGGTTTATCTATGTCCACAGTTTTGTGAAAAATTATATGCCTCTGGTGTTATCTGTTACAAAATTGCAAAATTTTTATGACCAATCGACAAAAACGCAAATAATTTTTTAGTGCAAAAAATCAAGTGCATTAAGGAGTTAAATAACGTGGTATACCGCTTACCCACGGTACAGATGTTTTAGCATTTTTTTATTTTATCCCATGATATACCGCAATATTTCGCATACTGCTTACTTTTTGTATACATTTTGTTCGAAAACTGCGGTATACTGCAAATATTTTGTTTTTCGCAGATGCATGTGAGATATTTTTTTTGTTATTTTACATCAAAATATCATAAATATATAAAACATTAAAATATAATTAATACACATATCATAAAATAAATATTTACTATTATTCTTTTGGTTACTTTTCTTAGTTAACATAAAAATTTAATAGTTACTTTGAGTCATTTAGGAACTTAATGTTGTATTAGAAAATTTATTTTTATTATTAAAGGATTATTTATTTTTCTCTACAGATAAAAAAAATTATGTTTTTTGTATTAAAAAAATATCCTCCATCATATATATTTTATTTATATTTGACAAATTATGATGAGAAAAATTAGAATACATATAAAATGTGAAAAAAATTATTGAATTTATGTCATCTTAAAATAATATTTTAACATTTATTTTGTTTATAAAATTAGTAACAGTATGCGGTGCCGTATACCTTAAAATTTTGGAGTGCGATATAAATAGCATTAATGGTATTTAATACCTACATGTTGAAGTTATGAGAGGAATGGAGAAATACAATGCATGCAAGAGGCTTAATGAAAATGTCTCCAACAATCTTTGAATCTTGATGCTTGGGCTCCCCAAATTGAATGTATTTTGTAGGTTTTCTACTAAAACAAAACTTCATAACCATAAATTTATGATAATTGTAACTAGTAAATTACGTGTTTATTCACAATGGTTTTGAGAATCATATTATTTTAATTTTGCTACCGATGATAATAAAGTTAAGAATTTAAGATCATGTACCAGAAAAAAATATAATAAAGTTAAGTACATTAGCTGAACCAAATCTTAATTTATAAAAGAAAACTGTTTTAGTGTTTGAGCATGTAGTTCAGTTAAATTCATATAGTCCTTTATCAGTACCAAAATCAAATATTCCCTCATCACATAATAGTTACCCTGGGCGGGCAGCTCTGTTTCTTTTTTTCTATGTAAAGCCAAATATTTAGGTTAAGACATTGGTCAATTGAAGTTGAACTAAAAAGGTTTGGTAATGAAATCGAACTTTTGTAAGAAATCTATTTCAATATTATCAATATAATGTGATTAACTATATACTTATGAATAAGGCAGTTGTGAACGACGATAACTCTAGTACATTTGGTAATAAAATTGAACTTTGGTAAGAAATTTATTTCAATATTATCAATATAATGTGATTAACTATATACTTATGAATAAGGCAGCTGTGAACGATGATAACTCTAGTACTGAGGATTTGTTGATTTGACAATGACAACATCGAATAATGTGGCAATGGACAGTCATTAGAGTCGCAATGAGAAGATGTAGGCCTGAGAGGTTGAGTTAGTCGCTATAACAGAGAGAAGTTGTCAGGGATATTTTAGGAATTAATCTAATTCAGGAAGGCAATTTTTTGGTAAAAGAAAAAAAAAGAAAAATTATGAGTTGCGAATTCATTTTAGAAGGAAACTCATATGTGATAGATGATAGACGTCACGGATGGATCTGTTGTCTATGTTATCTATTATCTATCACAGAATCACGGTCCAACTTTATAATATATTATGGTAAAAAGTACATTTTTATCGTAAAACTTTACTTACTTTTCTATTTCAATCCTTATTTTTTGTTTTGCTTTTCTAAATGAGTCTTAGAGCATTACAACTACGCTAGTTATTCCACTTTGTTAAATGAGTAATAAAACTTTGAAATTGTATAAACTGTTAGTGTTAAAAGTGATTTTTATGAAACCAATTCTTTTGAATTACAATTTAAACTATCAAATAATTATCTTAAATTATTAGATTTTTCTCATGTTCAGTGACTATCTCTTAGTAATCTAACATTTTAACAAAGCTTCGGCACATGGCAAATAAAGAATATTACTCTTTTGTTTTTATGTATTACGGCATTCATCGAAATTCGAAAACGAAAAATCATAAATTCACCACTTCCACTCTCTTTGTGCACTCAAAATCATAACATCACCACCCTGCCCCCCTTGCTTGCTCCTCCGGGTTGTTTCCTCTCTCCTTGAATGGAGGAACCAACTTTGGAAGCCCTGGAGAAGACGAGGGAAGATAGCCATTTGAAAGGAGCTAATGGAAACACCACGAATGTTGGTGAGTTTGATCCGAGTGCGCCTCCGCCCTTTCGTATTGCGGAGATTCGAGCCGCCATTCCCAAGCACTGCTGGGCCAAAGATCCATGGAGGTCTATGAGTTATGTCTTCCGAGATGTTCTAATTGTCTTTGCTCTGCTTGCTGCTGCTCTCTGGTTCGATTCTTGGTTGCTCTGGCCTCTCTACTGGCTTGCTCAGGGCACCATGTTCTGGGCTCTCTTTGTTCTTGGCCATGATTGGTATGTCTTCACTCTTCAAATCTCATACATTCTTTTGCTCTTTTTTTTTTCTTTATTAATGAAGCCTGTTTTGTTGTACTGCATTTGGTTTGAACATATGGCTATGTTTGTCCCAGTGGGCATGGAAGCTTTTCCGACAACTTGGTACTGAACAGTGTGGTTGGTCATATTCTACATTCATCGATTCTTGTTCCTTACCATGGATGGTTAGCCTTCCTTTCTCTTTTCCTGTTTTTGTTTTTGTTTTGCTCGGAAGAAGGATCCAGTGGAGTAGTAACATGTATAGTTTGAGTATTGCAGGAGAATAAGCCACAGGACTCACCATCAAAACCATGGAAATGTTGAGAAGGATGAGTCTTGGGTACCGGTAAATGATTCTGTTTTGATGTCTGTTTTATTTCCTAGAATGCTTGGATAGAAAATATTGAAGAAATAAAAAAAAAAACAAAACAAAAGGGAAAGGTTATATCTACTGGTACTATTTTTACTGCTGTTTATCAATTTCAGATACCAGAGAAGCTTTACAAAAAGCTGCAAATCAAAACCAAACTCTTACGGTTCAAAATACCATTCCCTATGTTTGCTTATCCTATATACTTGGTGAGTTAACCCCGTCCAACAGAAAACAATAAGATCAATAGACTTATATATGTCTGTTGCTCTAATTTGTGGGACATGTTGTTTGATTGTAGTGGTACAGAAGTCCAGGCAAGGAAGGTTCTCACTTCAATCCCTTCTGTGATATGTTTGCCCCTCATGAAAGGAAACTCATAATCACTTCAAATGCCTGTTTGACTGCTATGGTCTCTCTACTTGTATACTTGTCCTTCGTGATTGGTCCTGTTCAGATTCTCAAGCTCTACGGTGTTCCTTACTTGGTAGGCCATTTTGAATTTCTTCTTCTGCAAAATCTGTGGGTTTTCCCTCAAATTAACTCCACAACTTGCTACAGATATTTGTGATGTGGTTGGACGTGGTCACATATTTGCACCACCATGGCCATGATGAACATAAACTCCCATGGTACCGTGGGAAGGTAACTTGTACATGTGACCTGGAGTTTCCATTTTCCAGATCACCCGGTGTAGTCTAACTCTAGACATACACTTGTTAATGATTCCCGGTCTGTGTTGAGCAGGAATGGAGTTACCTAAGGGGAGGGCTAACAACCGTTGATCACGACTATGGAATGTTCAATAACATCCATCATGACATTGGCACCCATGTCATTCACCATTTGTTCCCACAGATCCCACACTACCGATTGGTTGAAGCGGTAATTTCTGCAAATCATAACCAATCTGTTTGACTTGCCCAGGCATATAACCTGTTCCCTAATTGAAACTCGACTTGCTTGCAGACCAAGGCAGCTAAGCCAGTGCTGGGAAAATACTACAGGGAGCCAAGGAAATCAGGGGCTGTCCCATTTCACTTGCTAAAGAATCTTGCAGTTAGCTTGAGGGAAGATCATTATGTGAGTGACACTGGGGACATAGTTTTCTATCAAACCGACCCAGAGCTCTCAAAATTTTCCCTGCTGAACAAGTCTGATCCAAAACGAGTGGATTGATTACTTCTAGATAGTTTACATGAAAGGGGTTTAGGGCTATTATGTAATTGTAATGGGAACAAGGATGGTTGATTAGTTGAGAATGTCAGAGATCCTTTCTGAATCATGATCTAATTATGTGTGTGTTTATTTTAATGAGGCATCTTTTCTTTTCTTTTGCTGCCAAACCCAAAATGTGATTTTAAAATGTCAGCTCACGTGTGGGGATTTGGGGATTTGAGACGGTGTGGTCACATGCCTGCCTTGCCTGCAACAATTGAACCCATTTCTGTTGCTATGACTGGCTCTACTATTTGGTGGTTTGTTGATGGGCTGGACCAACAAAAGGTTTCCCACCTATGTGTATGTTCGGAAAGCAGATCGAATTAACTCCAAACGGTTCTGGGCCCCCGTATTTATAACTCTGCCACTACTTGCTTATGGAATTTACCCATCCATGGGTTTGTGTGTGTGACACAATCAATCCGTGCACCATACTCCCGGGAGTAGAGGTGTTCATTGGGCCGGTCCTGACACGGCCCAGCTCAGGACCGGCACGCTTGGAGCACGGCACAGGCTCGGCCAAGACCGGCACGGCACGGGCCCGGTTAAAGACCGGCTTCATTGTGGGCCGTTTATGGGCTTGGAAGAGGGGGGGAGCCAAGTGGGCTCGGCACGGCCCAGGAGGCGCCTGGGCCCGGCACGGCACGGGACTGGCACGGGACCGGCCCGGGGACCGGCCAGGCACGGCGGCGCAACGGTCGCCTTGGCCAACATTCCGAAAAAATTTAAAAAAAAGGGAAAATGACAGCTTCAGTCCCTGTAACGGCTCCCAGCCCTTTTTTGACCCCAGAAATTACATTTTTGCCCCCTCCAACAACTATTTTGTAAGGGTTTTTTAGGCAAAAAAAAAAAAAATAAGGCCTTCCCCTATAAATAGGGAGGTCATTTCCACCATTTCTTCACACCAATCTTAGCAATCTCTCCTTCTCTACTACTATATTCTCTCATTTCTTTGAAGCACTCAATATTATTTTCTTCATTCTCAATCAATTCTCAATTACTTTCAAGGCTCGTGATCTGCTCAATTTTTCGTCACACAAATGGCATCAAGAGGAAAGGGAAATGCCTCAAGCTCTTCATCCCGCACCGGGTTGAGGTCATTTTTTCGTGGCCTTTCCCGACCGGCGACCCGTGGGACTCATATCCAACAAACTGACGATGACGAGCAATTCGATATGAGTCAATACGACTTGGGCCTCAACGATCAACTTTCTGATGATGACGTTGAGGAGGTGGAGCCCACGGCAGCAGGGAATGTTGGTGGAGGAGATGGTTCTGAACAAACCCCGACAAGCCATCAAGCCGAACTTCCGCCAGAAGGTAGGACGTCGAGGCGCACCGCATGGGTTTGGGAGCATTTTGACCAAGTTTTTGAGAAAGATAGTCATGGAAACGATGCGAGGTTCGCACAGTGCAAACATTGCAAGCAAAAGCTCTCGCACAAGAAGAACGCTGGCACAGGAACACTGAGACGTCACATGGAATCAAAGCATCCGACTTTATGTCCAGATGCAGCTGCGAGTACCGGTGGTCAGACACAGCTTGCAAGCAGTGCCGGCGAATCAGGTATTTTTAAATTTAATCAAAAAGATTGTAGAGAAGGCATGGTTGAATGGATGATGTTAACTGAAAAACCATTTACACAATCGGAAGATAGACACATGAAAAAATGGATTACATCATACTTAAACCCTGCTTTTAAAAGAACATCTAGGACTACTGCTAGAAGGGAGGCATTTAAAATTTATGAAGCTGGGAAATCAAACTTACAAGCATACTTCTCTGCTTTTGATCATTCAATCTCATTTACTAGTGACATGTGGACTTCACCACTAGGACAAGATTATTATTGTATAACTGCACATTGGATTGATGATAGTTGGGTCATTCAAAAACGTATCATTGCATTTAAGTGGATGGAGGTCGATCATACTGGTTGGAACATATTTAATGTAATTTCAGAAAGTTTAAAAGAATTTTTTTGTCATGACAAGGTTTTTAGCATAACATTTGATAATGCATCAAACAACGATGTCGCGGCTGAGACATTGAAGGAATCACTAGAACCTGTCCGTGATGCCGCATTTTTTCATATTAGGTGTATATGTCATGTTTTAAACTTAGCTGTCCAAAAAGGTCTTCAAGATTTGGGTAATGAAATTACTCCAATTAGGTGGGCACTCCATTATTTAAAGTCAAGGACCAAAGTTTCTAAAGAGTTTAAGCAATATTGTCTGGAAAATGGCCTCGATTTTAGTTGGAAACGTTTTAAACTTGATTGCCCTACCCGATGGAACTCCACTTATGAGATGTTGATGGATGCGATGCCATTTGCTGCATACATGACATGTTTTATAAATGTCAGAGAAAAGAAAACGATTTTGAAACAAGAGATGTGGGATAAACTGTCTAAATTGGCTGCTGTGCTGCGATATTTTTATGATGCCACTGTTTTTTGCTCCGGTGTATATTATCCCACATCGCACAAAGTTTTAATGCATATGGTCAACATTGCATGGGTTTTTAACCAATACAAAGATGACGAGTTCTTAAAAGACACAATTAAGGCCATGAAAGATAAATGGATTTTATATTTCAGTACTATACCCCCAATCTACTTACTTGCAGCTACACTAGACCCGACCGTAAGACTCACAGGTACGCAACAGCTACTTGAGGGTTATTATAGTTTCTTAGAAATGGCACATATTTCTGTTCATGCTATAACTGCCTCTATTGATGAGCACTTGCGAGAGTTATTTAAGATATATGCCAGTCGGCATAAGGATAAGGTTGCAAACACTACTTCATCTACCATCGGGTCTTCATCGAGCTCATTGTCATTCAATCCGGCTGAACAACTCCTCAAACGGCCCCGTGCTGCCGCATCCGGTCTTACTGAAGTGGACGCATACCTTAACCTTGTTTGGGAGAATAGTGAGACCGACATTCTAGACTGGTGGAAATCAAGAAGTAACAAATTTCCAATACTCTCCATCATTACCAAAGAAGTTCTAGCTGTTCCCGTCTCAACCGTTGCATCGGAGTCCGCTTTCAGCGCTGGAAAGCGTGTCATTTCAGAGAGACGCGCAAGGCTATCACCAGATGCAGTTGAAGTTTGTATATGCAACCGTGATTGGGGTCTTGCAGCTTTAAGATTACAAGACCACAAGAGTTCCGACGAAGAAAACCCCGATGAGATAGATGCTTAAATCCACTGCTTGCTCATTATTTACTTACTTTGTATTTGATCTGATTTTGCTGTTTAGCACAGATCATACCTTTTATTTTGCATTTAATTTTATGGAACGTTTCGCTATTGAGTAATGTAAAGCCCGTTCCATGGTATGTAAGTGCCGTTTGGCTTTAATATTAATAAAAGTTTACACCGGTGGTGGTGTTTTACTCTTAAAACAAGTAATTATACAAAATATAAAGATAAGCTTAGAATAAATATTAATCTAGTTTTTTTTGTCATTTTTTAACAGTTGAAGGAACATTTAAATTACCTATTGCCTCTCTCTGTAAGTTGTATTCTTATTCAACAACTATTTTTCAATAAATATATGGCTATCTGTTAACACTTTGATAAAATTTTATGACTGATATAGACAAGTTAAAAAATTGATGATATAAATGAAAAATTAAGACAAAATGTAAGACTAAAATGGAATGTTCCTCTTGGGACAAAACAGAAAACTTAAATGGATTATTTTTGTAGGACAGAAAATTTGAAAAAAGCTAAAAAAATGGTTTCTACTTCACACACTTCAATAAAAGCATACAACCCCTAAGGCATTTTTATACATGTCTGACAACAATTAGATTAGAACTCTATCCAAGATTAAGATAAAACTGTCTTATAAGATTAAGATTAAACTATAGTTATCTTGATCATTAGGTCTTTTTATACATGTCTTGACTTAACCAATATGTTCTTTAATCTTTATCAAAATAGATCTTCAATTTATGCTTCTTATCTTGATTTAGCTTCCTTCTTCAATCCAATTAACACGTGATATCATTATATCACGTGATGGGTCAGGATTTAAGTCTTAACTTGTACAATAAGTTTTTTCTCTTTGCAGACAATTGATTAATTTAGGTTAGATGAAGTAGAATTTAAGATAAACTAGATTATAAAATATCACTTATAAAAAAACTCTTAGACTCTTATTTTTATTAAGCTATTGATTTAAAAGTGAAGACTAAAAATTAAAAATTAAAACTAAAACTTAAAATTAAAATAAAAATTACAATTTTAAAAATTAAAATTTAACGGGTCAGCTCGGATTCGGCCCAACTCGGCACGGGACCGGCACGTGTCAACACGGGCTGTGCCCGGGCCCAAATATCTTAGGCCCATGACCGGCCAGTCCGGTTCGGTCCCGGTCCGGTCCAGCCCGTTGCACACTTCTACCCAGGAGCATCAATTTCCGATGGTCAATGTGTAAGCAATTTCCTTATGGGGAATTTGATGAGCAACTGTGAGGGGTTTAATGGGCCTTTCTTCGTTGTTCACTTGTTCGGATTTAGTTGCCATAGGCTCAACTCAACTCGGTGTAGGTTTTTCTTTTTTTTCTTTTTTTTTTAATCCAAAATTAAGTGAATAAGTATAGGGTTTAAAGAGGTATTTGTAGTATAGAAAACAATATAAATGTTTAGTTTTTTTTTAACCAAAAAATGATCAAATCAACAATTAATGACATTGTCTTGGGACTGGGGGGAGGGGTGGATCTCCAACCGTAGCAGTGGCCAAGGCCAAATGTTCCTTTAGCCAATTGATCTTGACTTGCAAAGAGGGTTTTCTTTTATTGAGTGAATTAGTTTCCTTTGCGTTTTTTTTTTTTTCATTTTTTGCTTGTTTTAAGCAGCAATTGCTCTTCTACATCTTGCTCTGTCCATGCAAATGCAAATGGGGGCTGGTATGTGATTTTCATTTAGATTAACCAGGTGAATGATTCAACGGTTTGTTATTATAATGGACCTTTTTTTATTGGTGTAATGGACCTAAATGTATGATGTTAAACACACAAATCTGTGATGTATCCATCTCATCAACAGACAATCACCATATTACTACTTCAACCTTAAGCGACCCAAAGTATTTGGTAGCGGAAGTAGAAGTGACAAGATGTCATATTTTAAAAGTTAAGTAAAAAAAATTGTGATAAAAATAATAGTGCAAGAGCATGGGAGCTAGAGCATGGGAGTAATATCCAAAATAGAATGATTATACCAGTTAGTTCCAGCAAACATGTATCTATGACCTAGACATTACTCCTGAAAATCTATATAATACTATAAAGTACAAGAGAGTGAGAAGGAGATGATAAGTGGAATAGGGGTGGTGGCAAAATGACAATTTCCATCCTTTAGGTTTTTCATTTGTGGCATGGGGAACTATTAACTTTGATATGTGGCAACTACATCCAATCTAGCATTATGACATGTGTCACAGTTTCTCTAGCCTATTTCAGTTGGCATCCTTAGACATGTGGTTCTGTTGCATTCAGACCACTAATTTCTCATATGTTGCAATTTCTATCCCTACATGAAATTATAATGTTAAGTGTTAAAATTGTAGATTAAGCACTTAAGTCACTGTTAGTTGTTATTAGGGAAAATTACCAAAAACCCCCTGATGTTTGCTTGAACTTACAATTTCATCCCTTATTTTTCAAATACCTACACTTACCCCCTAACATTAACACCATTATTCACCATCGCAACAAAAAAGAGAAAAATACTTATTTTGCTCTTCTAATCTTCTTCTATAACAACTTTAGCCCCTCAACTTCTGAATTTAAACAAAAAAAATAAAACAAAATGAGAACAAGAAATTAAAACCCTCTGACCCATCTTCTCTCCCCCACCAAAATTCTCCAGTGCTCCACCTCCCCGCCGCCTTTATTCGATCCCTCCTCCTTCATCGCCTCCGTTTCTTGGTCCCTGATTGCCCCTATTTCTCATCCATCTATTAGTTTCCTCAGTTCTCGTCCGTCTTTCTAGTACTTTTATTATGCACATATGTGTAATTAGACATACTAATCAATTCCTTAATCTTCTATATATAAGGCATAAATTATAAAAAAAATTGATAAAAATATCCTTAGTTAAAATATTCTTCTCTACAAAAAATCTTAACTTGCTACTACTGTCTCCTCTAGTGTCGGCGCTGGCATTGGCGCTAGTGCCGACACCAAACTGTCGTATATTATGATCTCGCCGTATACATCATATGTCATGTTTGAAAAAATGAAAAGTGTCTGAATGGATACCGAAAAGTGTCTAAAGAAATATTTAGAAGTGTCTGACCAATACGTAGATAATTTACTCTCTTAAAAAATAACTAATTAAAACAATAAAAAAGTGTCTGAATGAATATGTAAAAGTGTCTAAAGAAATATTTAGAAGTGTCTAACCAATATGCAGACAATTTACTCTCTCAAAAAATAACTAATTGAAACAATAAAAAAATGTCTGAATGAATGTGTAAAAGTGTCTAAAGAAAAGTAACAAAATGCCTAAAGCAATACGTAAACAATTTATTTTCATGATAAAAAAATATATATACGAAATAATAAAAGAAGTGTCTGTTTTAATGAGCAAATATGTCTGAAAATAATATGCGAAAATGTCTAATGTAGTATTTGAAAGTGTTTGAAGTAATTTATAAATAATTATAAAAAATAAGTAGTATAAGAAGTAATAAGAAAGTGTCTGACTGGATATCAAAAAATGTCTGAAAAAATATTCAAAAGTATCTGAGCCAATGTATGTGAAAATAATAAAAAAAGTGTCCGTCTCCTATCTGTAAATCTCTTATCTGCCTCTCGTCTACCTTTTCTTCTTCTCTTCACCCTCATCTTTGATCTTTTTGCCACCGCCTCCTTTCCTTCATAACCGTTGACTCCACAGCTGCCGCTTTTAGATATGTAGCTGTTGCTGCTCCTAGACTGCCTTCGTGACAGTCTAGGAGTGCAATTGTTTCAACAATGGCAGTTGGAAGCTGCAATTTGAAAACTCTACTTATAATGGCTTAAGGAACCCAACGAGAAGTTTGCAAGATTTGGTAGTGAAGGGCTTTACATTGTGTTCGTATGTTCTAGGATTTGGGTTTGGTTTTGGAAGGGGATGAGGTAAACCGTAAAATGTAGAAGTTGGGACTTACACTTTTATGGAAGAAGGACAGAAGGGGCTAAGTCAGGTGTTTTTCCTTTTTTGTGATAACGGAAATTAACGGAGTTAATTTTTTAGGGAGTAAGTATAGATATTTGAAAATGGGAAGGCAAACTGTAGGTTTGAATAAATCTCAAAGTGTTTTTGTAATTTTCCCTTGTTATTATCATGTTATTTTTTTTTAATTTGACACGGGTCTATATGGTACAGCGAAAATGTTAGGGTGCGAAGAGTCAAAAGGGTTCTTTTTATTGGGTCAAATCTAATTTAAGGTATTCCTAAGTTTCTTTGTTTGTGATTGAGGCTATCAATTTTGGAAGTGGACAATTTGTCATACTTTTTGTGGTTAGCTCTTATCCAAGGCATATTAGTCCCTAATCATAGGAAAGCGTGAGTTTCACAGAAATATAATTTAAATTATAAGAGTTTAGGCACAATTACTATTTCTTATGAAGAAATTTAAGGAGACTAAACTACTTTTTATGGTTAATGTATCTCATATCAATGTTTTCTTCCAACAAATTGTCAATCACATATAAACTAATTTCATGTTATTCAAAGGAAGCAATTTGTATTCCGAGAATCTTATTATCAATTGTGTACATCTAAAACTTTTTATGTTATAATCACTTAAAAACTAACTTGTTTATTTGTAACTAGTACTCACTATTTAACAAAATTACTCAATTACATCTGCAGTAATATAGGGGAGTGTGGATAGTAAATACTTCTATGCAAGGTTGTTAAAATTATGATCCCGAACGTAGGATCGTGAGGACCGAAGGATCCGACAGTCCTAACCTAGAAAATTTTATCAAAATGTTGTAGAATTGAAAATATAGTAGCATCGCGACTAGAATTATAGGATTATAGGATTGAAGGATCTACCGATCCTATCTGTGTATTAATTTTTTGTTAGGAGTAAATTACATTGATGATCTCTAACCTTTAATTGTCATTCTATTTTCATCTCTAATCTATTAATTGTTCTGTTTTGATCCTAAACCGATTAAAAAAGTTCTATTTTGGTTCTAAATATATTAAAAATATTTCATTTTGGTCCCCAATTAAATAAAATTTTGTTAACTCAATGTAACTATCTAATAGCAACTTTTTAGAGTAATTTAAATTATTCAGTAATTGGCTTACAATAAATTTAATGTGTATAATAATCTTTCTTACAGTTAATGGAAATTTAAATTACTAATTTTTAATTTCTGTAAGTTGAACTTATTTTATTTAGGAAGAAGAAACCACTAATTTAAATTATCTATTAACTAAAAATTATTATACATTTTAAATTTACCGGAAGTTAATTACTGAATATTTAAATTAGAATTTCTAAAGTTATGTTAGAGAATTATTTTGAGATGATGGATTTCATATTTTGAGGATCAAAGCAAATCAATTTTAATAGGTTTAGGACCAAAACATAACATTCAATAAGTTAAAAAAAGGTTATGGATACTGTACTCTCTTTTATGTGTCAATAATGTGTTTATTTATTAATTTTTTTCAAAATTGTGTTGATTATTGTTTTGGTTATGTTGATATATACTTTATATTTAAAGCTTGAACTTTACTTGTATTATATCAATAATTGTGTCGTACTATTGTATAACACTTAAACCTTACTTAACTTTCTAATATAATTAATTTTTTTACATAAATTGTATTACTTAGATAAAAAAATTTGAGTTTGCTATAAAATTTTATAATTTATGATCCAATCTTATAATTTTAATTTTATATAATAAAAAATAATTTTAGGTAAAATCCCGATCGTGATAACATTATTCATATGTTTTTTGGAGTTGGCACTCCTGCAATAGCCTCCAACGTTGGGTGAAACGAAAAGGAAAAGGAGGACCATGGAGGCAGAGTCAGAAGATTTTTGGTCGGGTCGGCTGTTGCTCCGCAGTAAGCTCTTCCCCTAAGCCATAACTTTTCTGTTTCACCGGTCTCTGTCCCTGGCCATGCCTGCATGGCTTTCTACAAGTGGCCCAGATTCTCTTCTTCAATTCAATGTCAACATCTTCAGCTCCAAAACCCATGTCAATTCCCCCTCAAAACACTACAGCCCTTAAAGTCATATGAATTGTTGAATTTGATACTAATTATTATACTAAAAACGATTGCTAATAAATCTAGATTATCAAATTTTGTCGATTTTCCTAACAATTTAAAACACCTGTCCTTGTGAATTTGATGGGTAGAGATGATGTACCCATCTCTAAGTCCACTCCATCCCCCGTTCTCATGGGCATTCATGGTGGTATTTTTTACAATTTGGCATATAAGTTTATGGTTCAACTTAACAGAACTTTTGTTGATGATAATTTTGTAAGTGTGAATGTTAAACAAAAACAAACAAAAGAAAAAGTTTGTTCTGTAAGTTAGAAACCCAATCAAAGTCCATATTACATTCTTTCTCCTTTAAGGTTAAGGTAGATCTCAGCTATAATTTAGAAATTATTTGGGATTATCAAGAATTAAGGGGTTCTATATATTCAAGCAGACTGCCCTCATTTGGAATATTGATTCAATCTCAAAGATCTGTAAAAAGCATAGAGATTGTCACTCCTATAAAGTAATGATTTGAATTTTTCTAGAGGTTATGTATCCCCTAAGTTAGTTTTTTTAATTCTCTTACCTTCAACTCTATTTTTCCTATCTTCTTTGATCTATTTTACTTTTTTGTTTTTTTACTTAAGTTTTACTTGAATTAATTCATATTCTTTTTTTTAAGAAAAATTTTAAGAAAATTACTTTTAAAAGCTATAAGTCTTTATTTATCATTTATATATAAAATCTTTACATTTATATACTAAAATGTTGAAGATAAAAAATTATGATATAACTATTGTGAATGGTGAATTATACAAATAACTTGAGATATATATATATGTTCTCTTTTATTAACTATATGTCGTGTGTTATTTACCAATAAAATATAACACCAAACTCAATGTATACAACAAAAAAAAAAAAAAAAAGAGCGTCTGGTGATTTCAATTGTGAAGGTTTAAGGTTATTTAGGTAGTAAAATTCACAGTGGGTCCCTTTTTTATTCCTTTTTTTTTTTGTCACAACAGGGTCACATAATTTTATTTTATCCTAATTAGATCTCTTAACTTATATTTTGTATTCTGTTTAAATTCTTTTTGTCAGTTAACTGCTAATTTTAATAGAAAATCAGTTGAAAATACCCACTCTAATTCTTATATTTTCTTCATCCTACTCTAAATCTAACAACTTAAAACTTATAGATCTATCACTGTAACCACCCTCTGAACGTCCTACCCAAATGGCAGCTAATTTCTGATTCTCCCTTCCTGCTCATCTCCCCTGTCTACCCAAAGGGCAGATAATTGATCCCACATTCCCCTTAAAAATCCCTCAAATCCTTCCTTAAATTCCGAACCCGAACTCGACAGCCATGGATTCTGATTTTAAGGAATATATTGGGAAAAATTTTGGGTCTATTCATCTTCTTCCAACAGCTCCCGGATTTGGTACTGTCGATAGAAGCTTCCTCTTCGCGATTCATCTAGAGGAATGTTCTTGAAGCTAGTGAGAACGAGTTCAAGAGCTCCTGGACTCGCCAAATCTGATGGATTCAGCAAACTCCTCCGCCACCGCCGCTTCAGTTCATCCTAGCTGCCACCTGACTGGCCAAATCTGATGGATTCAAAAACTCCTTTCTCTTCATTCAGATTGGCGGTGCAGGCTCCTGTCCTTGGAAATTCCAATGGCAACCGCAGGCGGCGCATTTAAGGGAAGTCGGGTCGGACGGGTTTTGAAGCTGGCGAGGGCATAAACCGGGTAGATGAGGCCGGGGTTTGTCGCTCGAGTTTCTCTTTCTGTGCAAAGTGGTCTCTGTGTGAGGGAGGGAAATTGCAGCTGGTTCTGCATCTCTGTTCCCCTTTACCCTGGCTGGTGGTTGCTTTTGGTCAAAACTTTTTGGGTGTTAGAATTAAGTTTAATAAAGTTTAGGCTACTAGGAGCAGGATAAACGAAATATAAGGACTGAAGTTATCAGTTTTATCAAGATTCCATTAAAATTAACTGTCGAACTAATGGAAATGACGCAAAAAGTAAAATATAAGTTAAGGAGTAAATTGCATAAATGGTCCCTAATCTTTGAATATTATTTTCATTTAGTTCCTAACCTATTGAATGCTCTGTTTTAGTCTTAAACCTATTAAAATTATTTCATTTTGGTCCCTTATCAGATGAAATTTATTAACTCAGAATAATTATCTAACAAATATTCAGTAACTATCTTCCAGTAAATTTAAATAGTTTAATATTTTTTAACAGTAAATAGATAATTTAAATAATTTTTTTTTCTACATAAAATAAGTTTAATTTATAGAGAGAAAAAAAATATGATTTGAATTTTTTATTAGCTATAAAAAAAGTATTATATAGATTAAATTTATTGTAAGACAGTTACTAAATAGTTTAAATTATGATCTAAAAAGTTGTTATCAGACAAACACTTTGAGTTAACAAATTTCATCAATTTGGGACCAAAATAAAACATTTTCAATAGATTTAGGACTAAAACAAAACATTTTAATAGGTTTAGGACTAAAATAGAAGATTCAATAGGTTAATAATTAAAATGAAATAATAATAAAATGTTAGGGACCATTTATAAAATTTACTTATAAATTAAGGGATCTCACTTGGATGAAATGAAGTTATATGACTCGATAGTAACTGTTACTTTCGATTCTTTGTACAAGAACTAGGGCAAGTCAAGAGAGTAGATGTAAATCAAACTCATTGCATAAGATCGTAAAATTATTTAGCTATTTTTTTTTTTATAATACAAAGATTCAAAAATAAAGTTAAATGTCAATATTTAAACTGAATCTAAGGTTAGGCACATGTTTGTCAGCTCGTCAGTTTGTGTTCGCCCATCACCATACCGCAGCAGAATGGCCAAAAAGGACTTCTCATGGCCAGTAGAGCCAGTTTTCGACCACTTTCAAACTAAAATCCCGCCACTTCTTCCTTTTTCCGAGTTCCCCTGTTTTCTTCTTCCTCCTTCCCCCATTCAAATTCTCTTCTTTTTTAGTACCTACTATTCACTTTTCTTTTTCTTCTACCTTTTCATTTGGGTTCTTTTCTTTTTCTCTTTTTATTCTTAAGCAGAAAAAAAAAATGAAATGAAATTGCTCTTTCCGTCCCGCTCCATTTCTTCTTCCTGCTCTTCCTCTGTTTCTTTTGATCAAAACATGCACACCCGAAAGAGTACTACTACGAGGTGCCTTGCCAGGGTTTTGCGCCGCATTCTCTGCTCTCGTGAGCTCCCTACTCACCCTTTTGATCACATGACAGAGCAGAATTCAGAAACATGTGAGAAGAATCAAGTTATGGAGAAGATTGAAGAAGTAGTCAGTGCCCCAATTGTGGCAAGGCTAATGGGTCTAAATACCATCCCGGATTCAAGTCCAAGTTCGGCTTTGAGAAGCAGATCAACAGAATGTCACGAGCATGACTTTGATCTGAAGGAGGGGAAGCGTCAAAATCTAAACCCCAAATCATCGGTTATCAATATGCCTGTGTTCATCGAATTAGAAAATGCGGAATTTATTGTGTTCAGGTTTGGAAAGGAAAGAGGAAGGAAAAAGGCGGGACTGAAGGGCCAGAATTGCAATCATCAAAGTGGAGATTTGAAGCAGAGGAATATAATGAAATACAGAGCAGAGGGGATATGTAATGATAAAACTTTCCTCGAAGAAAAAGTAAAGAGTAAAACAAGGCGGACCCCCCCCCCCCCCTTCGCCCACCCACCCACCTTTTCCCGGTTTCATGAAGTTAAGTAATTTATTGTTCTCTGCCACAGAGGAGGAACCTAAAACAGAGGACTCTGATTGTGAAAATATCGCATGCCAATCTCAAAGGAATGATGAGAATTTGTTTGGAACTTGTGACGGAAGAGAAAATATTGAAGAGAGAGCTTATGGATTGGGCAAGCGAAATAGCTGGAGAAGAAGTGAATCAGAGGAGGCAATCTGCAGGTTGATTGAAGAAGAAGTGAGAGAATCGAGCTGGCTTGCTTCCAAGAGTCTCAACAATGACGAGATTGAAGAGGTTGCTGCAGATTTCGGGATAGCTGTTTTAGATAAATTGTTAGATGAAATTCTGCTTCAATTTCGTTAATTTTTGTTAGGTTCAAGCTTGTAAATTTTACTTCAAGTGAAGCTTGTAAATTTGTAATTCGCATTGATCCATACAAGGAAAACTCGCAAAACTATACAGATCTTATCCAGTATTCTTATGTTCTTCCTCATTACGTTTATTACTTGCCTAATCATTTTTGCACCTCCAACTTTATCAGCTTAGTCATTTTCATCCTTGAACTATGAATTATATCAACCCAACCCCTAGAGTTAGAGTACAGAAAGCTTGACAATTGGGGCCCTTGAACCTATGTTTCCGGCCACCAATCACCTAGCTTCTTGATTTCTCTCTTATGTGCCTTTTACTTTATCATTCACCATTCTAGCCCTTACACCTAATTCATTTGCCTACCCGCCTATATGCTGCCCACTTCTCTATTGTCCGTTGCTCCTAATAGTGCTGCAACCACCAAAGCCTACCTATGCCTGATGCAACCCATCGCCCCAACCTTCCCTATCTCAACCCAACAATAATTTCTAATGTCCGCTGTCCCATTCTAGGCTCCCTTCATTAATCGTAACAGTGATAGTGGGCTAAGAGAAAGATACTCATTGCCTCATCTCTACTCCTTTCCTCTGTGATCAAACAATGGAAAAAAAGTTCGACATTTGGATTCATTGACATTTTTTAGGCCATCGTTATTTTGCAGGCTTGGGTTTAGCAACTGGCAACTTTAATATGCACAACAATGACATAGGGAACAAGACAAGGTTGGGATGACGTGTTAGGCGATGTGGGGGGAGGTGGGCAAAACAACATAGGCTTAGGTGGGGCAGTTTCCTTTTTTTTTTTTTTTAATTTTCTTTCTCATTTTTAAATTTGTTTCTTTCTATAAAATTTCAGTGCAGTGGCTAAAATATCACCTTTATACACTTGTGATGGATTCATGAACTTTAAAAAAGAATTAAGGAACAAATTTGTAATTTTAATGAAATATTTTGTAAATCTTTAGAAGTTCATAAACTATTTTAAAATTTTGAAAGTTTAGGGACTAAATAACAAATATTTGGAAGTTCAGGGGCTATATTTATAGTTATTATATTATCGATATATGTCAAATTATACATACTAATCCATACTTAATTTCCTATATATAAACCACAGCCCAGTCTAAAATTTGCCTAATTTACCTTTAGACCAAAGCTCATTCTCACCCCTCAGAAACCTTACCTCACTATTGCTGCCGCTTCCATCACCGTGTTGCCACCTTCAATGAGCCATCATCACCTCCGGATCATCATCTCGACATCTTGTCGTCATCATTCACTTTTGGATCACGCAACCGCTTGCCTCTAAATCTCGTCATCGCTTGCCTTCACATCTTGCTGTCGTTCATCTCCAGATCTCGACACTGTTTGCCTTTAGATTGCAGCACCACCACTCGTATTCGGATCTTGCTGCCAATCATTTCCGGATCACATCACTCTGCTTCACGATCTGACCATTGCCGCTCACCTCACCTTTAGATCGTTACTTGCCTCCATGATTGCGTGCAATTGTTGTTCACATCTAGATCTTGCCGTTGTTGCTTACCTCTAGATCTACTGGCCATTGCTTCCAAATTGCACTAGTTAAGCCTCTGGTCTTTGCCTTGGTCACTGCCACCAATGAGTTGTGCCCACAAACAAATTAGAAAAATGTCAAAGAAAAGATACAAAAATGTCTAAGGCATAGGTGAAAGTGTTTGAAGAAGTATGTGATTGTTTATGACATAATATGTAGATATTTTGTTTTTACTGATAATAATGTAAGGTGTAAAAATTTCTAAAAAAATGTGCGGAAGTATCTGAAGTAAAATAGAAAAAAGTGTTTAAGGTATAATTTACTCCATTAAAAAATAAAAGTGTCTTATGTAATAAGAAAAAGTGTCTAAAACAATATATAAAAATGTCTAATGTTGTATGTAAAAAGTAGCTAGGGTAATATATAAACAATTTATTATCATGAGAACATAGAAACGTTTGAAAAAATGATTAAAAAGTGTCTGAATGTCATCGATCATCTGGAGAGGCCAACACGTAGTATTCACGCCCCCTAACTTCTTCTAGTCTTTGTTTCTCCGGCCGTCGTCTCAAGCTTCATCTGGTTTCGATTGTTGACTGTGGGCATTGATATCATTTCGGTGATCAAAAAGGCAAACTTGCTCCAAACACGGTATGTTTATGCTTAAGTGTCAGGTAGGGTTTTGAATTGGTTGCCCTCTCTTTTCTCTAGTGATGATTTATATTTGATATGCTATGTTTCAGTTCTATGTGTGATGATGTTTTCTAATTACCTATAGCATGCACGTTTTGAGTCTGTTCGTGGGTTAATTGACTGTTCATTCTCTCCACTCCTAACTACTCTGGTTCATAATAATTAGGTCAGTTTTTTAGAGGCAATTAAGTTAGGCTTGTGTGGTTTCGAGTTCATCATCTTCTTCTTCTCTCCTATTTCCTCTCTGGTGGCCTTGACTTCTCATCATTTCTTCTGAGTGTTCGTGGGTTCCGATTGACGCCAACCACTCATTTCTTCCTTTGAAGTTGTTGCCCAGCTCCTTTCCTTCAACGTCGGCCTACTGTCTGCTTTTGATTTCTGATTGACCTCTCATTCATTAATCTCTGACTCTCCTTCTTCTTCACTGGTCTTACCTCCTTCATGTTCATACATGTTCGTTCTTCTTAATTGACATTTCATTTAAGTTAGCTCTCCTATACTATCCTGCTCCATAATTTAGGTTCTTATGTCACCAGTGTTTTGTTTCTCTCTATGCATTATGTGCCTTCTTAAACCCTCAAAATATGTTATTCCGGCAAAAAATGTTCTCACCCCTGTTTTCCCCATCCTTCTCTCATGGCTTTGTTTTCTTTAGCACTGTTACTTCTTCATGCAGTAGCTCTTCAACCCGATGAATCTACTCTTGAAGCCAACCATAATTCCCTTCAAACTTCCTTGAATATTAAAATTGTTGACGACCGCCGATTTTGCATTATGTATCTCTAATCTTACATCAATTATGCTTGGCAAATGGAAAGACAGGTTCGGGCCCTTTCATCTCTTGGTCAGAACCAATTTCTCATCTGGTTTTGTCATTGGTCCGACCTTTTCACGATGGAAAGTCGTGCTCCTTGGATTACGGTCGGAGCGCTAATTTTGCTCAGTGAATTCAACATGCTCTTTGCCCAAAAGGGCATCTCTTTCAATCGATCCAAGTGTGGATTCAGGTTCATAATTTGCCTTTCATTTATCTTAACCCTGAAGTGGCTACGACATAGCAGAGCGCTTTGGTCCTAATGTTAAGATTGACTTGGATAATGGGAGTCCCAACCACTGGCACTATTTTTTATTTAGAACCACCATCCAGCTAGAGGATCATCTTAATCCTAGGTTCTATCTGGTAACCCCTTATGGTCAGCAACATTGGATCCAATTCAACTATGAAAAAGTCTTCAAGATCTGCAAGAATTGTGGTCGCATTAGCCATTCTCAGACTCATTGCCATGCCACCATTACGGAGACTTTTCGGGCATTTCAAGATTACTTTATGATGGGTTCAGTTAGCACCCCATAAAGCCATCACTTATAATCATTCTTGACCACTCTTCTCCTCGGCATTGAAAGTGTTTGGGACTTTAGAGCCCTCTACTACTCGTCGCCAAGCTCCTGCCCATCTGCTTTCCTGAACCGTATCGAAGCCTTGGAGGAGGCAAACTGAGTATCCTAATCCTCCTCTAAAGATGAGGCTAGTCAACCTATCATTGAGGAATTTTTAGCACCGTTCAATCATCTCTAGGAGGCTCCAATGGTTAATAATGATGAAGATACACACGACCAGCATGTCCATCAACCTCACGAAGATGATCAAAATGACCCGGAAGATGATCCAGCAAATGAAAATGATATTAGTATAGAACCAGCTTTAATACCTGACATTGCCTTGGGATTAAATTATGGAAATATTATTGTTAAATTTAAAATACAAAGTATATGAATATTAGAAAAATAATTTAAATATTCAGTATTGCCACAAGAACAAAAAAATTTAGAAATAATAAATAATATAATGATAATTTTAAATAAAATAATATATAAAAATGTTAGTCACCAACACGAACACTTTATAAGTAAAATAAAGTAGTAGTAATATGTGTCTTGATAATATACACAATAGTTTAGATAAAAATACATTATTATACCATTAATAATCATCTGTTATTAGGTAAATTAGTAAGAAATTATATTTAAAATGAATACAATATTCTACTAATACTGCATATTATTTTAATTTTTATGTAGTTCATAGTAGTAATAAAACATAAATTAGATAGGGAATTATGGAATATCTAAATTAAGATAACTATGTAAAACATTACAAGAATAATTTAACAACTAAAAAATCCTTAAGTATAGTTTAGACATTAATAAGAGGTGATACAAAATTTTATCTTTATGCACTGTTTACAAAATTTTGGATTGGAGAGTGAGAAGAATATACACATAAGAAAAAAAATATTTATTGTGGTGTGTCAAGCTACTAAAACACATATAAAAAAAAAATAAATAAAAAAATAAGTATGAGTATTTGAAGTATTAGTTCTACAAATATAGTCTCAGCCCCCTAACATTGCCAGAAGACATTGAACCCGGATGTACTCCTTAAACTATTAATTCTATCTTATATTCTTATAGGTTTTGAGAAACATGCAAGGCAGCCTACATACTTTATAACAACTTATTAAAAGGAGGAACATAGCTACAGTGAGATGTTCAAATGGTAGGTTTTGGTGTAGGCAAAATCAGATATAAGACTAAGTATAATTGATCTAACTTACCCCTATTAATGGAGGTAACAAAAATAACACTATTGGCCTTACCCTACCCGATCTCAACCACCCAAATTTGATCTTACCCACAAAGTTTGTTATGAGTTTAACTAATTTTATCTGAAATCCAAGAAAACAAATTTTTTGTGGAGTATCAGACTACTAAAATATTTATGGGAAAATAAGAAAAATAAAAAATGAGTATGAGTATTTTAAGTATTAGCTCCACGAACATAGTTTCGGCCCTCTAGCACAGTTACTGGCAAGGGACACAAGCCCGACAGCCACTCCCCCGAATTGCTAATTTTTTCTTGTATGTGCTTTAAGTTTTGAGAAACCAACAAGTTACCTATCATACTTTTACAACAACTTATTAAGAAAATAAACATATCTACATCAAGAAGTTCAAATGATAGACTTTGATATAAAATAAAGATAATAAAATTACTATATTACCTCCACTCTTCTTACACTAGGCCACTCTAACTCAACCTTACCCACAAAGCTTTGGGAAAGTTATGGGTAGAACTAATTCTATTGCATCCTACTCTTCATAAATTATATATTTATTTTTAAAAATTTTTCTTTTATCTCAAAATAAAGTTATATTCTAGTGTAAATTTTTCTATGTTGCCTAAATTTATAAATTTTTATTTATTAATTATATGTAGACATACATATTTTTTTAAAAAAAAACATACATAAAATATATAGAAAAAAATGATATATGTCCTATCTACTAGTGTGAGCCAGGTACGAACTCACTTACATGTTGAGATGGTTTGGCTTTAGTAATATCCTCCTTGAATCTTTTTATTCTTCTTCTTCACATCTCTTTTTGATATAAGCATGGAAAACACAACCAACAATGACAAGAAAAAAGGCTAAGAAGCTCATTAGTGCACTTCAAGCTTTTGTTTCAAGCTTCTTCATGGAGAATTGACTTGGATTTTCACAGAAAGCTACTGGAACATTCAAGATACCATGTGGAGATGATGGCCAAACTTGGTACTCAATTATAGAGTTCCTAGACAAGCCAAAAGATAAGGAACCCCAAGGGTACCCATCAGGGGCACTTTTGGAGCCCCTTTGAGATTTTCATGGGCCATTTTCTTCCACAAGCTGAATATTTAAGCCTTGAAGTTTCAAGACCTCTTTCTAACATCTAAGAGAAGCTCCCAAGCTAATAGAACTTAATTATTCAAGCTGGAATTTGAAGATACCAGCAAAAACTCTAATGAGCCCTTAAGTGCACCCGAGAAGACCATTTTAGGATTTTTAGGGCCAAACTTGTATTTGCACTTTATTTTATTTAATTTTATATTTATTTAGATTATTTAGAATGTTATCAAGGCAATGGAAGTGATTCAGGTCACTTAGAATAAGTGGCATACGTTGCACATGTTTAACATGTACAAGTTAAGTGAATGAGTCCTAGTTTGACTAGGTTTTCTTAGCTGTTTTGAATCAGGGTTTCTAGAAAAATTTTGGCTTGCTTTTTACCTTATTTTTAGCCTATAAATCACAACTTTTTACATGAATAATATTGCTATTTTGAGAGGAAATTCTCTTTGGTTCTTTGAAGACTACCTTGGCATATAAGTTACTTGTGTTCTTTGGTGTTCTTATACTTCTTGTTTCTAATCACAAGTTGATTAGGGTTGGAGGTCTTAAATCTAGTATTTTTGGTGTATTTGTGGAGCTTTTTAGCATCTTAGATGCATTTCATGGTCTTTATACCATTGGGGTTCACATTAGTTGGTATCAGAGCCACAAGTTCCATCCAAAGAACATATCTTTGTGTTCTTTTTTCTTTTTGTTTCTCTTTCAATTTTTCCAGTTTTTTCATGATTTTAATCTCTATTTAATCTTTTTTCTTCCTGTTTTAGGTCTGCCCTCTTTGTTTCCAACCTTGTTTCCAATCAAAACAACAAAAACAACAAAAAGAGAGTCAACTAGGGTTTCCTAGTTTTTAGTTTTCATCGTTTGTTCTCTTTTGTTTCTTATCCTTTCCTTTCGTGTCTAGCCCAATTAATCTTTATTGTTTGCATTTTTTCCAGCATCCTAGAGCTAAGAAAACACCAAAAAAAAAAACAAGGATCCAAATTCAGGAGGTTTCAATATAAAAAAGTTGTTTAAAATTGTGCAAGTTTTCATTGGTTTCTTGTCTTGGCTAGAAAAAAAAATTAACTTTTTGTCTTTGGCAGCAAAGAACCCCAAGAAGAAAAGTGTTCTAGCAGCAAAACAATAAAGGAAAAAGAGGTTTAAAAAATAAAAAAAAATAAGAAGAACAAAGAAAAAGAATTTGCAAAAAAAATCTTGCACAAAGTGATTGGTTTTTGTGCCAATAAACCCTAACCCATTCAATTTTGAGCCAAGGCTATTCTTTGTGATTCTTATGATCATCAATTACAAGAGCTTTCTAGAGTCTTTTAAAAACTTGTTTAGCCCACCTCTATTTTATAGTCAAATTGTTTTCAAAGAATTTAAGTTTTCTTGTGTGCTTTGAGGAAAGTTTTCTTAAAACTTTTGAGGACTCTTTTTATAAAAATATTCTCACTAACAAATTGAGTGTTTTGAGTGTTCGTCTTTTGAATAAAATACGTGAGATGAGTGTATGAGTATCTTTAATTTCAAAAGTATAGAGGGCCAAGAGGATAGAAGGATTGAAGTGAGGCCTAATGAGGGGCTTATCATGAGGGAACTTTAAGAAACCCTCAACAGACTCACGGGGAGGATTGAGGACATGAACTTGAGGCTACCAGGGAGACCCAACCTTATCTTGCAACCAAGGAAATGAGCAAGGAGAGATGAACATGAGGAGGAAGAATGAGTAATGAGTTTGGCATGACCAAGGGCGTCCAAGGAAGGGAAAGCCAAGGGAATATAACAATCTCAACTCCATCAAGCTTACCTTTTCATCCTTTTAATGGAGGACTGATCCTGAAGCATATTGCCAATGGGAATAAAAGATTGAGATGATGTTTGATTGCCATTATTATTTTGAGGAAAATAAGGTTAAATTGGCTGCCATTGAGTTTATTGACTATGGTTTTGTATGATGGAATCATGTTGTTACTTCTAGGATGAGGAATGAGGAAGATCCCATAAATACATGGAGAACTCTTAAATCCTTGATGAGAAGGAGGTTCATTCCTAGCTACTACTATAGAGATCAAAACCTCAAACTTTAAAGGCTAGTATAAGGCCAAAAATGTGTGGAAGATTATCACAAAGAGCTAGAGATGGCTTTGACCCGAGTTAACATTATTGAGGATGAGAAGACCACCATTGCTAGATTCATCAATGATCTCAACCATTAGAGAGCCAACAAGGTGAAGATGGTGCCTTATGTCAATATGAAGAACTTGTTTCATTCTGCCACTAAGGAAGAGAGAATCATCAAGAGAGCAAAGGCATTCAAGATGTCTCAAGAAAGAAGCTCCACATGGAGAGGAGCATGGAGCAAAGAAGCACCAAAGCCCAAAGTGAAGACCACCAAAGAAGGCTTATCTTGGCCTCAAACAAGGCAAGTCCATACCTTCACCTAAAGATGCACCTAAAGCAGGAGAGATGATGTGCTTCAAGTATATGGGCAAGGAGCACTACATGAGAGATTATCTAAACAAGAAGGTGATGGTTCTTAAAGATGATGGAGATATCACATTTAAGGATGAAGATGCCATGGAGGAGACACCACCTTTGGAGAGTGACAATGAGGGAAACTTTGTATTTGTGGCAAGGACAATTCTTAGTGTGCAAATCAAAGAGGAGACCAATCAAAAAGAATGCATTTTTCACACAAGGTGCCGAATCAAATACCAAGTGTGCAACCTCATCATTGATGGAAGAAGTTGCACCAATGTAGTAAGTTCAACCATATTGGAAAAGTTGAAGCTTCCTAAACAAAAGTACCCTTAACCATTTAGACTTCAATGGTTGAATGATGCAGGAGAAGTAAAGGTGGTAAAGCAAGTCTTGGTTCATTTTAAGATTGGTACTTATTTTGATCAAGTTCTTTGTAATGTTGTTCCTATGCAAGCTTGTCACATTTTGCTAGGAAGGCCATGACAATTTGATATGAAGGTCACACATGATTGAGAAAAAAACTTGTACTCTTTTCTCCATGAAGAAAAGACAATCATCCTTGTTCCATTCCACCACAACCAGCCTTGAAGGATCAAAGAAATCTTTAAGGTAAAGTTGAGAAAAAAGAAAAATAAGGGAACATTAAGGGCAAGAGTGATAAGGGGAAAATTGTGAAAACAACTGAGAGATCAAGTGAGATGAGTGAACTTAAAAGGAAGAATAGTGAAGAGTTCTTGAGAGGAAAGAATGAAATGAAGATGAGTGGAAAGAAAGAGTGTCAAATAGCAAAAATAAGTGATGTGAGAAAAGCCATACTTTCATCTAACATAATGAAGTCTTCTTCTAGTGTTGTGTTGTCTTCTTTTTGGGAATCAAGTGGAGATGAGCTACAAGAATCAAGTGAGTTGCTGCCCATCCAAGAAGTTCGTGTTCCTAATATTCCAAGTCATGTCTCATGCACCAAACCAACTAAGGAGGTTGAAAAAGGACCAATCTGACGTAAGTCTTAGTGATTTCATATGCAAAAGTATGCCTAATATTGTTTCTTGCCCTATGGTTCAAAGGGAAGAAATTGTTGCAACTCTACCTAAAGTCATTGAATGCAAAAGTGAAAATTTTATGGTTCCTACACCTAAGAAAGATACATGGAGATTAAGTCCAACCACTGTAATGTATTTATTCCTTACACCTAGATTTGATATAATTTTGCATGAAAATCTCAAACAATGTGTGTTTGCTAGCCGTATTGTTTTGAAGAATGATTTTTATGAAATTAGATTAAAAGAAGGAAGTAAGAATGAAACTTTGACAAAATATGGTTTTAAATATTCTAATTCTTTTATTTTTTTTCAAATCCTCTTTTAAATTACATGAGTTTCTCTAAAGAAAAATCTATTTTGGTGTCTTTTGTTTTTTATTTTATTTGTTTTGCATCCAACTCACATTATTTTGTTTTGTCTCAAGTTAAATCAACTTCTTTGAAATTTTTCATGCATAAATTGGTTCTTACACATGCATTACATATTTATTTGATTCCCATTCATGTTCAGCCCATTTTTGTGTGTCAATATTTAATTTCCAGTAAGGATTTTTGTCATGACACATGCATTACACAAACTTTTGAGCATTGATATTTTTTCTTTATGTATGAACTTAAAAGTATTTATTTTTAGTGAAAATTTTGGTTTTAAGTTCAGCATTTTAAAGGGATATGTTGGTTCCTTTGTTTTGTGTCACATTCCATACAAATTCACAAATTTCATGCATTGTGGTGTATATACATGCAAAAATAAATTTGCTACTAACAGTGGTGGAGGCAATAGGGGGCTGGTGGGTGCCCGGCCCCCTTAATATTTTTGTAAATTATATGTATTATATATATATATGTAAAAATAAAGATAAAAAAATTACATTATATCTATATGACCTCTCATATTTTGAATTACAAAATATAATAATAATAATTTTAAGAAGTATATATGTAAATTGGTATTAATTTTCTCTATCTCACTAAAATTATACATAAATGCATGTGGTTGATTTGTGTGAGAAATATAAAAAAATTCCAACATCAAACAATTAATTTTACTCTTTTACTAAAAATTAATTAATTATATTTTAAAAAGTTATAAATGTAAAAGTACAACCTTTCCACTTCTTTTGCAAAATCATGCATTAACCAAGGTGTGTCTCATGAGAAATAGAGAAAGTCAGTTAGTAAACAGACGGTGGAGCTTTTTTTCCTTTGTCTTGATTTGGATCCCAGAGATTTCTATAAGTCTTTTAATATTGAGAACATATGTAGATTAGCTGACAAGTTTTTTACCTTCGGATTTCACTGAATAATAAAATATTCATTTGAAATTTCAGCTATAGTATTATGAGCATAATGTGCCCCACTATCCACAGTTCAAAAATGTATCTACAATATTTGAATTGTGTTGAGGATTAAAGAAAACATGAAGTAAAAAATTTATCTCTTAGTGAATAAATTGTTTAGTCTCATATTGACTCTTCTTGTTTGACTGCAACAGCAAAACAAGTCTTTTCAGCAATAAAAATTGTGAAAACAAGACTTGGTAGTAGCATGGGTGATGATTTTCTCAAGAATCACTTGATTATTTATATTGAAAGAGAGATTGTTGAGACATTTTTAATAGACAAGATAATAAATGATTTTTATGCATTGAAAGAAAAGCATGCCTACCTTAAGATGCACAAGATATTATATATCTTTTTATTTGCTATGTAATATTAATTGAACATATGTACATGTATAAAAACATAACTAATTTTCCATCGATTGAAAAGCTGGATATTTGATATGGATTTGAAGCTTATGATCATCGATTCATTATATGGATGAAAACTAATTTTGGAAGTTTATAATATAAACATAACATTTTAATAGATTTTAATTTATTTTTATTATTTTCTTTTTTCATTATGAAAATACTTCTACTTCTTGGTTCTCTAACATTTTTCAAAGGCTTAACTGCAGAAATAGCCCCTAAACTTGGCCAACTCGAGCGAGTTGGTCCAAAACTCAGCACTCAGTGAAAATTGGCCCCTCAACTTTGAAAAAGTTAGCAGTTCAGTCCATGTGGTACAGTAACTGGCGGTTGGCGGTTGGCGTTTGGAGAGGCTGAAGTGGCAGTTAGTGGCTGAGGTGGATTTAACGTGGCCCTGCCTTGTCCGCATCAGTGTGGTCAGTTTCTTTCAAGTGTGAGTCAACGATTCCGATTAGAGCAAGTTTCGTCGTTGTGGAGGTCCCGTCGTCATGGCTGCCGCCCACCAGTCATCATGGCCGCCGAAAATCACTCTTCTATGTGCCGCCGCCTCCTTTGCACAGGGAGAAGAGGAAGATCAAAAAGTTCAAGAAGACGATTTGCCACACTTTGCGCAAGGCCTACGATTCGAGTCACGGCCATGAATCAAAGAGCAGTTTGCAAAGCAGACAAAGATGGACTCGGAGGTCGAAGACTGAATTTTTGGCTCTAACAGTTGTGGCTGCGGCTTTTATGTCGAACTCCTTCTACGGCGCCGTCCTAACGGCAATGGACGAGTCTTCCGGTCTCTCGATTGAGCGATTCGTCAGCGAATGAGGCAATTCGTCACAGGAGGAGATTGCAGCGACCTTCTTTGTTTCTTCTCGGCCAACGAAAATGGTGGACATGGCTGTAGCATGATGTAGAATGGCGGTGGTGGCAGTTCGTTACCAGAGAAGGCAATTACAAACTGCCACTTCAGCCTCTCCAAACTCCAACCGTCAATTACTGTAGCACATGGACTAAGCTACTAACCTTTTCAAAGTTGAGGGGCCAATTTTCACTGAGTTCTGAGCTTTGGACCAACTCGCTCGAGTTGGTCAAGTTTAGGGGCTGTTTCTGCAGTTAAGCCTTTTTCAAATGAAGGCCGCCCCCCCTTTAACTTATAATCCTGGCTCCGCCCCTAGCTACTAAATTGGTTTCACTTAAGCATATCTATTCCAATTTTGTTTCATTTAAAATGCTTAGGATTTTTGTGAAATTCATGCATCCTTGTTTTTTTATTAGTTTAGACCGCATTCTATTCAATTCTTGTTTGTGTGACATGTAAACTATTTTCTTGACATGCATAACTTGTGCTTTTCATGATCATAACACTTGTGTGAGTTTAGATCCATTGGTTCTAAGTGCGTACAACATCCTTAAGGTAAATTCTTACATTTTTCCTAGTTTTGAGAATAATGTTTTTGAGATGGTAAAGACAATGAAAATGATGACTAAAGTTAAGATGAAAATTGTGCAAACTTTCAGATTTTTTGTGCTAATTGCTTCAAAATTTTTTTTTTTTTTAACTTGGAGGTATCAAAATTAACATTGTGTTGGGATATTGGTTCATTGGAGTAAAGCTCCATACATAAGCATTTCATGCTATTGGCGCTTATGTGCAAGGTAAGTGCTTAAGTGTTGACTATTTCATCCTTATTGATTCAGTTCAATTTTCTAATGTAGGTTTTGATTCGAGGATGAATCCTTCTAAGAAGGGGGATTTGATATGAGCATAGAAGGAACAACCAAAGATGGCAGGGACTCATTGAAGATAACTAGTGAACCTGTGACAAGAAAGAAGGCTAAAGAGCTCACTAGTGCACTTCAAGTTTTTGTCTCAAGCTTCTTCATGGAGAATGGACTTAGATTTTCACAATGACCTACTAGAATATTCAAGACATTATGTGGAGATGATGGCAAAGCTTGGCATTCAATTCTAGAGTGCTTAGAAAAGCCAAAAGACAAGGAACCTTAAGGGCACCCCTCAAGTGCACCTTTGGAGCCCCCTTGAGGTGTTCATGGACCATTTTCTTCCACAAGCTGAATCTTTAAGCCCTAAAATTTTGAGACTTCTTTCCAGCATCTAAGAGAAACTCTTGAACCAATGAAACTCAATTATTTAAGCTGAAAGTTGAAGATACAAGCGAAAACCCTAAGGTTCCCTTAAGTGCGCCCGAGAAGACCATTTTGGGATTTTTAGGGCCAAACTTGTATTTGCATTTTATTTTATTTAATTCCTATTTATATACATTATTTAGGATGTTATTAAGGCCATGAAAGTGATTCATGTCGCTTAGAATAAGTGGCATGCACACGTTAAACATGTGCAAGTTAGGTGAATGAGTCCTAGTTTGACTAGGTTTTCTTAACTCTTTTGAATTAGGGTTTCCAGCCAAATTTTGGCTTGCTTTTTACTCTAGCTTTAGCCTATAAATAGGCATATATTCTAGTTGTAAATTACAGCTTTTTACATGAATAATATTGTTATTTTGAAAGGAAATTCTTTTTTGTTCTTTGACGACTACTTTGGCGCATAAGTTACTTGTGTTCTTTGGTGTTCTTATACTTCTTGTTATTTTATATCATTGGAGTTGATTAGGGGTGGGGGTCTTAAATCCAGTCTCTTTTGGTGTGTTTATGGAGCTTGCTAGCATCTTGGGTGCATTTCATAGTCTTTATACCATTGGAGTTTGCACTACTATCTGCTATGGAATACCTATGACCCATGATCGACCTAACCCACACTCTCAACGAACACATAAAAAAAATTGTACCAAAATAAATACATATTTTATATTAAAATATTGATACTCTAATGAAAAAAATTCTATCAAAATAAATACACATTTTATATTAAAAGATTTATACTCTAATAAAAATGTTGTTATTTTTTTTTGCAAAGAAAAAACGTTCATTACTTTTCAAGATGATTGTTTTAAAAACCAATTGTCCATTGCATAGTTTAGAGTTCTAATCGAGTCAAGCCAAACCCAAACACCCTTAGCTCAAGCTCAACTAAAAATTTTCATCAACATCACTGCCTTAGAACAATCATATATTAGGTAAATCCCAACTATTGGGCAATTTCTATTTCAAAAAGTTGAAAATGATAACAATTAATAAGCGCATGACAAAATGAAGAAGAAGTTGATTTCAAAGTCTATGGTTAAGATATAAATATTTAGATAGGCATTGAGTTTTAATAATAAAGTCATAAACTAATAATACCTCTGTCCCATTTTAGTTGAAACATTTGTCTGGGCACGGAGATTAAGGTGTATGTAATTTGTGTTATTTTTTTATGTAGTAAAAGTTTAAATAATGATTAAAAAAGAAAAGATTCTTTTTTGGGTTTTGTGCAGTGAGAGATTGAGTGGAGATTAAAAAAAGAGTCTTTATTGGGTTTTGCATAAAATAATAATTTAATTGTTTAAACTTTTCCAAAAGAGGAAACCATTCAACCTTTTTGGGACTTCCTAAAAAAGAATACGTTTCAAGTAAATTGGGACAGAGGGAGTAATATTTAGAGTAAAATTAATCTTATAAAGATCATTATAATTAACAAATAAAAATAAAAGAATTTGACTTATTCATCAAAGAAAATGACTTAACCTAAAAAATTTAACCTGACTTTAATTTTTTTATTACATTTTATGTTTCACCATTTCCCTTATATAGAATTAGCCTATATTAGTTAACCCTTAAAATAATGCTAGCTTATTTCTCTAATTATTAGTTTTGAAAAAAAATTAAATAAAAAATAATGAAGGTAATGAAAGAAAATTATAATTTGAAGTTAACACAAAAAAACTCCAATTAAGAGTCATGTATTTTTGGTAAATTAAAATGATTGAGTGATAAAAATAATAATAATTCCATCTAATGTAAAATATATTTGTAAATTTAAAAGTAAAAAAAATACAATAACAATTAACAAAATAAATGATGGGGAAAAATAATAATAATTCCATCTAATGTAAAATATATTTGTAAATTTAAAAGTAAAAAAAATACAATAATAATTAACAAAATAAATGATGGGGAAAAATTTAAATAGTAACCAACCATACCACAAAAAAATCAAAATATTGAATGAAAAGAAAAAACATGGAGCAAAGAACATGTCCACTATTGTCTATTAGCTTAGATTTTATTCTCAATATATACTCATATATATAGAAAAATTTATAATAAGAATGAGAAAAGTCTAAGATGTACTAAAGGTAATAATGTTAATATACATCATAATACAATTTACCTTTTTTTGCATAATGCTTAGTTGACCAAATCAATTTAAAACAAAAAGAAACTCGATATTAATTGGATGCATTGTTTCAACAAAAAAAAAAAAGCACAATTTTGGAAATTACACAAGAATTTTGAAAATTTAATTGTTTTCTCTTCATGAAAATAAGTGCTAATTGATGTGATCTTTCTATTTTAGATAATAAAATGTTTCCCCGTAACCAACTTATTCTTGTTATGAAAAATATCTTGCCTATTAAATTTCTATAATATAGAAGTGGTATAAAGGTTTTGGAATAAATATTAAAGGTTATGATATTGTTATGAAAATTAATGTTTTTTTACTAATTGCATTATTTGTATAGGATTTTGAAGAGCCTCCCTTTTTATATAAAGTTAATGTGCAAATTTATGTGAGAAAATATGCCATAAAAATATATTTTAAACATGTTAATGTGTGAGAAATCACAAAGAAAACAAAGGAATATTGAGAAATTTGTTCCCAAAAATATTATGATGGATATTTTTGGAACAAAAATTATAAAATCCTGATACCGATTAGTAAATAAAAAACTATACAAGGAAAATGTCTTTTACGATGACAACATGACCATTTTACATTTATGGGCATTATATAATTATATTTATCATAGGTTAAACTGACTAAATAGTATAATTACAATAATAAGAATTTATGAGATTTACATAATGAAAATGATACGCTTAGAAGATGTAAAAAATGAAAAAGTAACACATCATCAAATATAAATAAAAAATTAACTTACACTCTACAACATAGATTTTTTTTTTTCCTAGTCTCTCATCAACTCGTTTCCATGTTTCTGTCTCATCATTATAGCTTCCATGACATAGCTTTGAAGTTTATCCTTGAATATGAAAATGATGAAAAATTAACAATGTTTAAAAGAAGATCTAACAATATAGATAGAATTTTGTTAGAATTGCAATCCAAAAGACTAAATGTCATAATTCAAATCTTAAAAACATACAAAATAAAAATTTCATAAGACTGAAATGTATCAGCACACAATAATATTGTGTCAATCAAAATAGGCTCCTAAAATAGAAGAATAAATACATACATACATACATACATACATACATACATAGAGAAAGAAGAAAAAGAAAAAGAAGAAGCTTGAATCCAAGACAACAATGACAAAGAATCATGTATAATTTCAATCTTGAAAAATATGATTTTTCTAAATGAGAAAAAAAAAGATGCTTACATTTGTATAGGGTTTGTAAGATTATGATGCATTAATATATATACAGAAAAATATGAAGGGAAAGAAATCAATTTTCCAAAATAGGTTACGTAACACATGACTAATAAAATAAATAGGGATGGAAGTTATATATTTAAAAGATTGAGTTTTCAAATTCAATTGATATGCATAAATTTCAGAATTAATACATAATTGAATTTCCTTTTAAATATCATGGTAATTAGAAAGAAGAAACGTAATTTTATAGCCAATGGAAGGATAAAATTGAAACATCGGTGCAAAAAATGAGAGGTGAAAACATGAGAGTAAAAACACATAAGCAAAAGTTAAGGAAAAAATGTTTATAAGCATGAAAATGATCCTGCTTTAATATATAATATTAGATTAAACCCCCCTGAAGCCCATTTGAATAAGGTTTTGGATTTAGGGTTGGGTTTCACATCCCTAAGAACCCTAATGATGAAAACTCCTTTATGGACACATCAGTAATGGAAATCCTCTTGGATGAGGTCAGTGATTTCGTTAGTCTGGAATCATTTAACTCACAACTTCCTTCTTACCAAACTCTAGAAGATGTAGTGATTCAGTACATTTTCTCTCCACATGCTCACTTACCTGTACCACAAAAATGGAAGAAACTGCAGGTTATATGCCAAAGTCCTCATGTCACGGCATTAACTAAATGCAAGACAATTCCACCCGTTTCTTTTTTTTTTTTTATAAGCATGGTGCATTCCTCATCATCTTTCCAAGAGCATAACTATCTTGGCCTCTAACAACTATCCCTCACTTGTGCCAACCAAAAAAGATTCTTGGCTGATTGTCGGGCAAGGGATATAACCTAACCACGATCATGGGCAAATACTTGTCTTCGCCCAATGATGTTTGATTCAGGAAGGGAATGGAAATGCCCTAAAATGGTTCAATCCTCTTTAAAAATATCATTTAAATGGATCCACCATAACTTTCACAAAGGTTTATCTGCTTCTCCTATAAAATGAAGTTACTATTTGTCGACTTTGGTTTGAACTGGGCCTATTATGCCATATCTACTTATTTCCTTGATATCAGAATGAACAAGGTATGGAATTTCTTTAGGCCAAATGCAACTAGTCTATACGGATTTCTTTCCCACCACCTACAGTAAAACTTTGAAATAGCAGGTTTCGGGGTTTGACCTCATTCAAACATACTTAGCACCATGAAACTTTTGAGTTTCAGCTATCATAGGCTGGGTTAACCAACGTTAGTTCATCATTTTCAATCATTAATTAATTGAATTTAACCTGACCTAGTATATATTATAGAGATCAAGCTACTTGAAGATTCTGTTTCCTTATCCCTAGCTCCTTTAGGTTTCTCAAACTTCACTTTTGTTGATGCCATAGGGCGTAATGGTGTCCTTTGGTTGGGTTGGCCTATTGGCTTGTGTTGTATCCCTTTATATTTTGATGCCGACCTTGTTTTGTATAGTCTTAATGATAAGCTAGGTCTTGTCATAGGCCTTCATCATATCCAACTTAAAAGCTACTTTATAATCTCATGGTTCACTCATCTTGTGGTTCTTTTTAATGACATGCATAAGTTCTTGTGCCATTATGATATTGACCTGAATAGAATGACTAGGGACAAAGGCATTTTAGGAATATAAAACCAATGAACCAATAATAGGCTTAAGTTTGTTAACCAAATTTTTAGCAATGTCTTTATAAAGGGTATTGCACAAGTTAATGGGTCTCAGATCATCCACCATCTAATCTCTGACTCCTTAAGACTTAAAAAGATAATGTTTTGATAAGCCGATAGAGAAAAAAATCTTCATTAAAAAGGAGAGCATTACGTCCATAACTGGGTCCCCCATAATGTGCCAATATTTTTTAAAAACTATAGGCTATAAACCATCTAAAGTAAGGGCCTTGAAGTTTTCTTGCTCAAAGACAGCCCCATTTAACCTCCTAGGTAAAGAAATTGAGTAGCAAAGACTTCTTATAAAAGCTAGATAGTATTTAAGAAAGATGAAAACAAATAATATCTTGGGGCTACTTTAGATGGGGGCTAGGTAGGCAAAAATAAGGATTTAAAGGTTTCATGGATATGATGTCTTATACCATGCTCCTTAAAAAGCCATACCCCTGAATTATCTTGAACAACAGCAATTTTATTTCTCATATTTCTTATTTTAGTATAAATATAAAAAAAACTTTGTATTTTTGTCACCCCATGCTAACCATTTTATTCTCTATTTCTGGGCCTACAAGTACGTTTGATCAGCTAATAAAGAAAGGTGTTGACGCCGGAGCTCTTAGACGAAGTCATTATTATTAATTACATCCAATTGGGCTCAGGAAAAATGATGTTCAATGTTCACAATTTTTTGGTGAATATTCCTAACTGATTCTTTGGTCCATATTCTTAACTGTGGGCCAATACATGAGCACTTATTCATTAGTCGAAACATTTCATAACTTGAGATATGGGTCATTCATAGGAAAAATTGTTTGAAAAATGGAATTCTTTGATTCTTGGATCTAACTTATAATGCAATGTATTTCTACAGTTTCCTATTTGGTTCTTGTTAATGGAAATACAACTGATTGGTTTTGTCCTCTAGCTGGCTTTCAACAAGGAAACCCTTTTTCCCTGTATCTCTTTATTCTTTGTGTTAAAGCCTTTTCTAGCCTTCTCACTTACCTTCAATCCCAACATTCTTTAATTGGTATTAAAACTAGTCTTAATGGCCCTGCGATACATCATCTGTTCTTTGCAGATGATTGTTTAATTTTCTTCAAACCTTTTATCCATAGTGTTCAATATCTCAAAGTGCATTAGATCTGCATACGTGTGCCTCTGGTTAGGAAATAAATTTTTAGAAATCAAAGTGGATGTTTGGTAAGAATATCAAGCCGAATTTTCAAATTCAATTGTGCAATATCCTTCCTGCCCAAATCAATTCTACCATCCAACACTATTTAGGTACTCCTTTGTGCCAAGTTGTGTCTAAGTCTTCTTCTTTTCAATCTTTAACAAAGCAGGTTAAGGTTAACTTAGCAAGTTAAAAATGGAATCTTCTCAATAGTGCTGGTAGATTAACTCCCATTAATTCCACTTTATCCTCATTTCCTATCTATGTCATGTCTATTTTCAAAGTTCTCATCACCATGTCAAATGGCTTATCAAAAACCTTTATTCGAATCTGGTGGTATGGTTCTCATTCTTGGAAAGGTATTTATTTGAAACCCAGAGGTCTTTTATTTGTGCCGAAAGAGTATAAAGGTGTACGCATAAAAGATCTTAGATTGTTTAATCAGGCCCTCTTAGCTAAGACCTTTTAGCATTCATTTTCAAGTCCAAAAGACTCCCTTGTTTGACAAGTTTTGATTGCCAAATATGCTCTCTCTAAATCTATCTGGTCGACCTAGGTAAATTATAATTCATCAAGTATCTAGTAAAGCCTCCCTTGGGGTAGGGATCTTTTGCTCCCAAACGTGATCTAATATATTGGAATTAGGCAATCTATCAATATTTAGGAGGATCCTTGGATTCCATCCATTCCGGTTACTTATCTGAACCAATTTTGCCTTCATAATCCTCTATTTTCTCAGCTGATCATTAAAAATCTAGCTACTCTTACCCAAAGCATTTGGAATTATGACTATCTCTAACTCTATTTTCCTCCCTGGATAGTTCATAGAATTTTATCTCTCTCTCCTTCGAGCCCTTCTAGGGGTGCAGATGTTATTACTCAGGTTGGCTCATCTTTTAGCCATTATTCTTCTAAAAGTGGTTGTTCCTAGGCTGTAATTGGGAAGTACTCATCTATCTTTGAATTTTCGACTCATCGGGTAAAGTTGCTAGATCATTTACTTCTATCATTTTTTAAAAAAAAAAAATTGGGGTTACTCTATTCCCCAGAAGTTTAAGATTTTTCTATAAAAATTTCTGGTTGATGCCCTTCACATGACATCTAACCTTGCTATCCATGGAAGCCTATCGTATCCTTTTTGCTCTCATTGTAATATCATCCCTGAAACTACCATCCATCTTTTTTGGGGCTGCCAAGGAATAGGGAAGGTATGAGGTAACTTCTATGCCCATTATCTAGCTCTCGATCAGTTAATTATGTTCAGTTCTTAGTTCCTCTCCATATTAGATAGTTCACAACATTAGCAATTAAAATGGTTGGCCTATTTATTGCTACTTTATGGGCCATTTGGTTAAGTCGTAATGAGTATGCCTTTCATCAAGTTCATTTCAATTCTTCTTCCATCATAACTCGTAGGGATGCCTTTCTTGAACAGTTAGTAGTGTCTCAGCACTATCAACATTTTCATGCCTCATTCCCATTTAGTCAACCTAATCCTCTTTTCCAATCTTTAAGCAACGGTGTAAGGCTCAATTTTTATCAAGTTCTGGTAGTTGTTATGACAAATAGAGCCTAACGCCAACATTCAAGAATAGGTGTAGCAACTTGGGTGTGGATGGGCATAAACAATGCTGTGAGTTTGAATTAGAGGAAGGATTACATGCAATCCATGAAGCGATTACATTTGCGAATAAAGGGCAAATACAACATATTACAATTTTAACAGACTGTTCTCAGCTCCTTTCAGCATTAAAGGGAAGATTACTCCTCAGCCCACAAGTGACGATCCTGGAAAACAAGATCCTTAAAGCTTGGAGTTAGTGGGCCATTGTTCAATGATGGTAGTCCCTAAGAACGTGTTAATGTTGATCACCAACTAGCTACTTTTGCTCTCTCTGTTTAGTTGATTTTGTTTATTAAAAAAATTTCTAAATGTATATAAAAAAATGTCTAATGAAAATAGTAAAACTATCTGAACCAACATGTAAACAATTTGTTTTTTTTCTCAGAAAATACATGTCAAAAACAATGTAAAATCTATCTAAATGAAAATGTAAAAATATCTATAGAGCTATGTAAAAATGTTTAAAAAAAAATGAAAAAGTGTTTGAAGCAATATGCAGATAATTTATTTTCCTTAGAGATAAAGGTGTGTAAACTAATAAATAAGAAATCTTTAAAGTAACATATAAAAGTGTTTAAAATAATATATAAAATTTATTTTTCGGGCACAACAGATCGCAACCAAGTCTTCCATATAACTCGTATCTTGCCGCCACCATTCGCCTTCAGATTCTATCATCATCAACAGCTTTCAAATCTCGCCGCCACCATCGCTTGCATCTCACGTTGATCGTCGTCCCCTTTGAGATCTCATCATCACCGCTTCCTTTCTGAGATTTCATCATCACCACTCATCTTATCATCAGCATCATCAACTTCTTCAACTTTGATCTCATCATCATCATCATCATTGCCACTCATCTCGTCACTGTCACCGTCGCCGCTCGTTCTTGCGTTCATCTTGTCATCACCTTCATCACATCATCATCATCATCGTGACTACTTATCCCATCATCGCCGTCATGTGTCATCATTGTCATCTTCTTTGTTCATCTAGAACCATTGAAGGTGGTTGGAGAGAAACACAATTTAGGGTTAGGTACATCATGAAAATTTTTTAGGATATTAAGGGGCAAAATTAAAAAATCATCATTATGTTTAATTAGACATATGTGCATAATAGCACTGACACTATATTTTATTCAAACCATGAATAGATTTGCACTTAATAACATTTTAAGTGCTTAAAGTTATATAATTTTGTAATTTTGGTCTTGAAAGCTTTAAATTCTTATAGTCAAGTGACTACATCATTAAAAATCTAACAGAGTTAATGTCAAACGGAGTCAAGTTAATGAGTCAAAGCGACAAACAATCCTAAAATTCATAGCTTGAGGATGAGGTTGATCTTAATCATAATTCAAGAACTAAAATGCTTGAGTTAAAAAAGTTTGAGGGTAAATAAATGATTTAGGCCTTTCACTTTTAACTTTTTTACACATTGTTGATTTTTTTTGCGGCATAAAACATATTAGAAATGTTTGTCCAATATTAGCCTTTATCAAATATTACTATAATTACAATAATAAACATTTTAATCTTTACATAATAGAAATAATACGTTTAGAAGAATGTGCATAATTAGAGAAAAGTTTAATGAAAAATATTTTAGGATATAAAAAATACAGAAAACAACCACAAACATCTTGACACGGATGACGTGCTCACTTTTTCAGAGTGTTCTTCAAAATGAATTTTTGTATGCTGTAGCCACGCTCTGTAGTTAGTAGGTTCGTAAAAAAAAAAAAAATCATCTTGAAATCTACCCCCTTCAAATTTAAGAAGTGCCCCTAGTACTAAATTGTTGTAGAGAAAAACTGAAACAAAATCGATTGTTATGAAACTGTTGATACGAGATCTTTAATTCAATTAAAGTTTATTTCTACAATAGTAAGCAAGCAGGATATTAATCCCAAAATTGCTTCATCAGACGATCGAACAAGACAGAAAAAGGGAAGGGAACTTGGTAAGCCAAGCTCGACGTGGGCTCATTTGTCTTAGGCAACTCTAGACCAAGGGAGCAAGGCCGATCCAGGCATATTATAAGCTCATCTAGAGGTGTTATCAAGCCAAGCCGAACCCGAACCCCACTAAGCTCATTTTACCCTGAGAGGTGCTTGGATTCGGGTTCAGGTTCAGGTTCAGGTTTGACAAACTCGAAAAAATTGTGCTTGACTTCGGCTTGGGATGATCTCGAGCTCGATTTAAGCTTGATTAGGCATACTCGAATTCATTTTGAAAAAAAAAAAAACAATAGCAAAATCCATAGGAAAATTTATAATTACCCACCTGAGGTATATCTTAACCTGCAGTTTGCCCCATTTATTTTGAGAAACCTATATTTGCCTCTGTATTTTTTACACTGTTTGATAATAACTTCTGGAACTGTATTTAAACCATATGATAATTATCTTCCAGTTATTTCAATCTCTGTAATATTTTTTTATAGTTACTAGACATTTTAAATTATTAGTTTTTCCTTTCTATAAATATATTTTTCTCCCTGTAATTACATATCAATATTTTTTAAAGGTTGGTTAACTATGAAAAAAATATCAAAAATCTTAAAATTACTAGAACATTATTACCATATAGTTTAACTTAGGGTTTTAGAAGTTGTTGTCAAACACTGTAAAACAAACAGGGGGTAAAGTGTAGATTTTTTAAAATAAAAAGAGCAAAGTGTAGGTTAGACCAAACCACAAGAGATTTTTGTAATTTTCCCAAATCCATAACACCAACTCCAACTGGGTTTAATTACATAAATAATAACAAGAATAAAAAACAGCAACAAAGTACTTAAATTATACAATTAAGCAAGTCCTTAAAGTTTGATATAATAAAGTCTTTGTTTACCCTAAAAAGAGGCTGCAAATGAAATAACAATAGGACATAATTGGGGGATAGTTGATGGTCGGAGACTCAAAGTTGCAAGCGACAGAGGAGAATCACGTGACAGAAGAGACATGTGGAGAAGAAGTTAGTGGTCAAAGGTGCGAGCTACTGTATGAACGGTGATGGCGATGCAAACACACAATTGCAGAGCAACGAACGACTGCGTGAGTCACGACAGTGGAGAAGTCTGGCAGAGAAGTCAAAGATTAGGGGCTCACTGAGGTGGACTGCACCAGCGCGCATTGTCGAGAATTGACGAAGACAAGTCCTAAGGTTGATGGAGATCAAATAGCAACTTCGTTTGTTACTGTGTCTACCGTGTGAGGCTGAGTGTAATTTTAGGTTTTACTTTTTTACTTCTTTTTAATTATTAATAATATATTCTTAATATTTATATTTTTATTATTTATATCAATATTATATAGGATTTTATAGGCCCAAAAACCTATTGAACCAAACGCTAGCATGTTCTGACTCGATTCGATAAGGGGTTCAAATGGTAAAATCAGTTCAAGCTTGTATTTTAAGTTTGAAAGGCTCAATTCATTAACACTAATTTCGAGCTTGAGCTCAAATAATTCGATAAAAGTTTGATTTGTTACCACTCCTATGCTCATCTCAAGGACAAAATGTGAATATTTGGAATATTACAAAAAAATGAGCTTCCCACAAAAAAAAATCCATTGCTTAATAAAGTATTTTAATAAGGGACCCTCATGTGATCAGACCGTTATAGTCTGTGATAGATCTAAGTTATTGGATCTATAGGGCTCACTATGGGTTCCACAGATCCAACAGCTCACATCTTTCACAAGCTGTGGCATTTTCCTTTAACATGTTTAGTTCCTATGTCAATAAAACTTTTGAGTCATTCCAATCTTTATGTCAATCTCATTCATCACTCATATACTTTGAAGTTGGAGACTTAAAGAAAGTAGAGCCGGCATGTGATGTGCCTTAAGTTTTTTATTGTAGTTATTTAAAGGAAAAATTACAAGAAAACCCCTAAGGTTTGCTCGAACCTACAGTTTTGTCCTCACTATTTCAAATATCTATATTCACCCCTTAAACATTTAGTTATGTGATTCACCGTTATCAAAAACAAAAAGAAAAACAGAGAATATCTGACTTGGCAATCTTATCCTTCTTGCTTAAAGACTTTACCCCCTCCCTTATACATCTAACGAGCTACACCTACTCCCAGTTTGGATTTCCCTTCACAGTCACCCTCATCCACCTTCTTTGCATCGTCAACCTTTCATCCACCATCATGACCCCTTGATTAATGTATCTTTCCTCTTGGCAGCTTTACGAGACCAAAACTTGATCAGTGGAATCACCAAGGCTCCTATATTCCCTATAGGTTCAATAACATCAGAGACAAAACAAAGGACCAAAATAGAATTGTTCAATTGGTTGGACAAACAACATTTTTCGAATGGATTCACAAGGCAAACCTGAGACAAAGTAGGCAAACAGGAAGAATTAGCCAAAGTCCAACCAGACAAGCAAGAACAAAAGAGAAAATGAAATCCACTAGAGCAAGAGATCCATTCAATGATCCATTCGATAATCTGCTACCCAATCAATGATCCATCCGATGATCTTAAGTTCCAATCAACGATCCAAGTTGCAGTCTGGGTTCTTCGGACGAACGGATGAATTGCAAAAAGATCCAAGAGGCAATAACTTTGCTTTTGTTGGTCGTGGCCACGGTCAACCCTTTTGTTTCACAAATTAATTGGTTAATTTTGAATGAGTTTTAGTGGTTAGGGGGTTAAAGCTTTTAAGTAAAAAGGCTTAGAGGACAAAGTCAATCATTTTCTCCTTTTTGTGTTAATGGTAAATAACAATTTTAACTTTATAAGAGGTGTGTGTAGGTATTTGAAACAAAGAGATAAAACTATAAGTTCGAGCAAACCTAAAAAAAATTTTAATTGTTCCTTATTTAAACTGCAGTTAACTGCCCGACAAAAAAAAAACTATGGTTAATGGCATTTTCCTACTGATGTTTATAATTATTCACAATTTGACTCTCTAGCTATTAAAAAGTGATTGTTTAGCATTTAAATAAAAAAAAACTAGTAGCTTGAATTGGGATTGCACAAAAAGTCCCAAATCTTTAACTTTAATTATAAATTAGTCCTTAACTTCCATTGTGTTGCATATTGGTTCCAAACCTTTATAATTCATTGCATACTGATCTCTAGCCATAAAAAAATTAAATTGGCAAATAAGCATGCTTTTTAGAGAAGAAAACCTAATAACTTAAATGGTCTATTAATTGTAAAAAAGTAATAATACTGATTAAAAATTCTAATTTAAACGTTTTGGTAACTATCTGCCTATAAATTCAATATGTGTCATAATTTTTTTATAGTTAATGGACCATTCAAATTATCAATTTTTTCTCCTTTTAAATTGGGTTATTGTGCCAATTCAATCTTGACTAAAGCTACAGACTAATATGCAAGAAATTATAAAGGTCTAAGACTTTTAGTGCAATTTATTACTCTCTCCATCCCATATTGTTTACATGATTTTTCATTTTAGGTCGTGCCATATTGTTTGCACCATTACTTTTCTTGGTAAGTTTTATTAGGAATAATGACTATTTTACTATTTTAGCCTCTTTTCTATTTTTCCTTTCCAAATTTGATTCCTTCATTGGACTCTTTGCTCTTTCCACCTCTAATCTCTTCACCTTCAACTCGGATGACCTAAACATTACATAAAGAGGCTATCAGGTCATAATGTAAATTTGATCATATAGGGTTTGAGATTGGCATCCTATCCTTGCATATCGTGGATGTTTGAGATCATCTAAAATCAGCTTTGTCCTGCCATTTGAGTTGGTTGACGAAATTATCGTCGCTAATTGAGGCGTGGCAACATTTGATATGTGGAGGAGCCTCAATGTTTTTGTCTAAACCTCAGCTACTGATTCACTTACCACTATCCTGATTGTAATTTCACCCTTAACATCAAATCTGTGATACCCCTAAGTTGCGCATCATAAGCTTTTTAGAGCTAAAATATTTTGGTCATTATCATCCTCTAATGTTGATCAAGGATCACATTGACGAAGTGCCCAATTACCTCTGCAATTACCTTTGAGATCTAAAGGCTAGTAAGCTAAGACAAATGCTGAGAGTGAGAGGCTAAGATGAAATGGAGGCTGGGAGGCTAAGACAAAGGCAGAGGCAGAAAAATGAACAACGATAGGTGAAATTTGGGAGAGATTGACGTAGGAAAAGGAAGGGCGAAACTAGAAACCCTATGTAAAACAAGATATGCCTAAAACTCTGTACCAGACTGAAACAATGCAAACAGTGAATAATAGATGGATCATTTACTAATCAAAATTTTTTTAAATAAGTGGCTAAACAATTCAAACTTTGACTCTAAAAGTTGGTGTAACCATTGGAAAACAACATAAACTCTACTTAAAAACCCCTAAAAAGCTAAAAGTATAAATAGTAGTATTAAATCTTAGTATGAGTGACATTAGCCCTTAAAGTATTACTCTATAATTCCAAAAAACTAATAGTGATAGTTTTTCGTCAACAACCTTTTTTATTTTTTTTATAAAAAATACAGGTTTTTGCTAAAATATTTTTTTGGCCAAAAGAGAGACTTTATCCACAAATCAATCAAGGATATTTATACAAAGCATCTTGAAGAATAAGAGAAAAAAAAAAAAGGAACATGAGGGACAATTTATCCATTCTAAAGATCATGCCTCCCCTTTACATTGCTTGGCAATGAAATCAACTACTCTATTCACATCCTTAAGAGCAAACTAGAAAATGCAAGAGCTGAGCCTCTCGTTTAGCATGAAGAATGTATGCCACAACAGGTTTAGCATGCCTGTTATGTGTCCTCCCTTATATAGGTGCAATAGAATTTTTTATATTAGTCTCAACAATAAGGTGATCCAGCTGCATTTGAGTTACTTTCCACTTACCTTTCCTAATAACCAAAAGATCAGAAATGTCAGCATCTGAAGGAAGACTATAGCCTCTGCCTACACAAATCACACTTCTTGCTAAACTCCGCAAAACCATTCCAAAACCTGCATGTTGGTTCATACACTCTTATACTCCATCAATATTCAACTTAGTGAAACCATTAAGGACCTTATTCCAAGATATATTTTGGTTACTCTAAATTCTCAACATATCATTTTGGGAGTCTTGAGACTTAAAACTCCTTAACAGCATTTCAGATTAGGTGAATAATAGCTTCAGGGTCTAATTTTTTATGTTGGAAGATAGCTACATTTATCCCTTTCCATATATACCAACAAGTGTACCCAACCTTAGATAAGAGAAGATCAAAGTTCTGACCCTGAACAATAAAGGCTACTTGCATCAGCTAATCCACAAAAGTAGTGATTTGTTCTCTACATACATTCCAGTCTAAGCTACCAAACCAAACATCTTGACTCTCGAGGCTAGTAGCATAAGAGAATAGTATACTCACAAGTTTCATCAAAACCACAAAAAGGACAAGCATGATCATATTTTCATCTAATATTAGAGTTTTGTTTTATTTAAATCATTTTACGGCTTGATTTTTCCTTAATCATCTAATTTTACTTATGAATACTAAAAATAAAACATGCCATCAAGGCTATAACATGATTCTCAAAGTTCCCAAATTCAGTGGCCTTTTTTTTTATTAAAAAAAACTCTTAATTATATGATGTCAGTAGTGAAAATAAATAAAGGGAAATTTATAATTACCTAAAATTTAGGTTGATATTACAATTATATGCATGATGTTTGAAAATCTACATTTTTTTACTTCTTTTTTACATTGTTCAATAGTAATTTTTTAAATCCAAATTTAACAATTTGTTAATGTCTAATAGTAATTTTACAATTAATATATATTTTAAATTATCAATTTTTCCTCTCTTCAAATATGAAATAGTATAATTTTTAAAATTTCAATTAGCTATAGAAAATATTAGATAACTTGAAATTACTAGAACATAATTACTAGAGAGTTTAAATTGGGATTTCAAAAGTTACTATTAGACAATGTAAATAAAACAAAGAGAAAGTGTAGTTTTCCAAACATCAAAGACATAGTTGTAATATCAATATAAGCTTGAGGGGTAACTATAAAATACTACATAAAATCATCCAAAGAGGCTTCAATCTTCATCTTTGGCCAACCCAAGTAGTTGATAATTAATCACCCATTTTGTATACATTTTCATAAATAAAAAGTTTTTTCTGCTCTAAATATAAATACCACATCCGTCTCATATTTATTTAATCATTTGGTTTAACACAAAGATTAAAAAATGTGAAAGTTTATGTGTTGTTTCTACTTATTCTATTAATTTTTTACACGTAAATCAAGAAATTTAACAAAATATGTTAAAATAATAATTTAAATGATATAATAAAATAATTTACCAAATTTGAAAATGTTACAAAAATTTAGTATCATTCAAAACAAAATATATTACACTAGTTTTCGAACCGAGAGGCGTATGTTTCAACAATCCAAGCATAAAAAATTAAAATATGGTTTAGTTAGAGAAGCAGGCACCACACACGCCTCTGTGGAGGCAACTTTTCCACTTAACTAAATATGAGCTTTTCACAAATTAGGAATTTAATTCCATGAATTCTAAGCATGCAATTTACTAACAAATAAAGAACTGTCACCTTTCATCGAATTGTATGGCTTCACCCCTGACTTTGACGGAGATAAGAAAACTAGAAAAGTGTTATGTACGCGGTAACACAGCAAAAGAGAGAGAGAGAGAGGAGGAAAAAAAAAGGAAGGGGGGGGGGGGGGGGGGGGGGGGGGGGGTTGGTGGGGGGGGTGAACTAGTAGTATAAAGTAATTTGTCTGTTTTTTACTATTAGAATAATATCATTGGACGGAGGTGTATTACAACTACAAAGTAAAGAATGGGGTGGTCTTCTCTTTTTCTTTTTTCTTTTTCTTTTTCTTCTTTTTTCTTTTTACTATTTTTGATGAGATGGGGTGGACAGCTAACGATATGCAGTAGAATTCGTGAAGGGTAGAGAGGAAAACCTTTAAAAGGGCAAATATTTATGTTTGGAGCATAACCCACTGTTTTTTTTTAATGATAAATAACTCGTTAATCTTTTCAAAACAAACATAATGAGAAATTAAACTTTTTTTTTTCTTGAGATTTTGTACTAATTACACTTACACCACTAGGTTTAGAAACAACTCGTATCCCCTTATCTTTTTGAAATCCAATAGTGAAAAAAGGACTCTTATATTTACAAATAGAAAAAATAATTTAAATAGTTCATAACTATTTAAAAATTATTAAATAATTTAAATTTATTGAAAGATGGTTTCATACGGTTTAAGGAAGAATTTTAAAAATTAATTTTAAGCAGTTGTAAAAAAAAAAAAAGGTAGGAGGTAATAGTAGGTTTTGAAAGTGACATGGTATAAGTTTAATTTGTACCAAACTTCAGCCGGAAATGTACTTTGACTCTGGTAGCAGCAATAATAATAATAATAATAGTCAGTGAGTATATATTACACCAAGAAAAAGGTGCCAAAACATTCTTACAGGTGCTTTCCTGGTGAGAAACAATTCCCCCATATTTAGGTTTTTGTCTGATTAAAAATTTTCCCTTTTACGGTCTTACCTCTTAAGTATGTTTTTAGTGCCCATCCCACTACCAAAATCCCAACGACACAAAGTTGGTTTTTGAGGCAAGAAATTTCTTTCTTTACCTTTAGTGCTCAACAGATCTAGCACCAACGCAAAAGAAATCGATCAAGTTGGATTCGATGAACCTTACTTTTCGGATGCCTAAAGAGGAATTTCCACAAAGTTGATAGGTAAAGAATTGTGACATGATATGAAGAATACATGGCAGAATTCGAATTTGTGCAAAATCATATCTTTCGTGGCACGCGCACAGATTCTTTCCTTTTTGTTTTTGTTTTTTTCTTTTTCTTTTTTTTTTCCCATAGTGTTATCAGTTTCAGCTTTGCACACCAACTTGACCATCTCATTGGCCCGAAACTAAGCACTTGGCACTAAGAGTTAGACGAAGAAAAAGAAACTTGGTACGTATATATGTTGCCCAGACGAAGAAAGTTGGGAAACAAACCAATAGAAGCAAAGAACTGATTAACTCAAGAGGCTTCTAATGCATATAATTGTTTGCAACTGATACTGAAAATTACAATAGAATAAAAATCAGTAAATTCAGTAATCATTTAAAGAATAAACTCTGGCAATTCAACAATTCTTCTGATCAGACACTCTCCAGCTTGATATGGCGCCTGGCTGAGCCATTCAAGCTTATGAGAGCAAGCTAACGACTTTATTAGCGGTTTTGCTTGCTGGACCTGTATACCCCCTTTTAGAGTTTCTTCTTCCTCAGATGCATTAAATTACAAATGATGAATATTGATAAAAATTGAAAAAATAGCAAAAGAAATATAGTTAACAATTAAACTAAGAGCTTCATCGGTGGTTGAAATGTTCTTCTACGCCACCATAGGCTCCTGCTCCATGTAGAGTTGCTCCACCCAAGCAGGGAGTGCCTCAGGACTGCCTGTGTTTAGATGGCATTGTTGCTGTTGCTGCTCCTGAAAACCGAATTTCCCGGTACCTGGAGTATCCTTCACAAGGGATTGCACCCAAGTTATATCTGGTTCATTGGTTGCTGTCATGGATGATGCAGCGTTCACTATATTGCTGCTACTGCTTCGAATCCCAAAGGAAGCAGATTTTCTTAGCTTGTTTAGCTCCTCTCCACTCACGCCCCAGTCCAGTTTCCCACCAGGTGAAGACCAATCCGCAAGGCTTGGAGCGACTGCAGTTGCTGAAGAAACTGGGGAAGAAAACCCAGGACGATATGAAGCAGCACTCCTCTCAATGAAGCTCTGGCTACGCTTCGCAAAGACACCGGACCTAGAACTCAAAACTGAGGCAGCAGTTGCTCCGGATGGATCAATCCCAAAGGATGGAGATGCTCTTGCAGGAGACGATGAGAGGCTGGCCGGGTAGCTTGATCGAAGCTGCTGATTAATGCTCTGCCGCATTTGAATTCCAGTAGGGGATTGCATCTGGGAAGGTCCACCATCAAGTGACAGCCCCTGTAATTGGGGCATAATAGAAGGATCAAGAGAAACAAAGAGATCGTCAAGATTGGTAGGCTTCACGCTGCCAATCCTATTCAGTTCTCCATTTCGGTCAACCGAAGCAGAGAAGGATGAAGCACCGGACAACTGATTATTCCAGCTGGATGGAGATGAGAGGCCAGACATGTCATCAATTAGATGTTGTCTGCGACGGTTTTCCAGTCCAAGCAACTCCATATCTAAATCCATATCTCGAGCATTTATTGCAGATTTCAACCTGCTACCAGGCAGCTGCAAGGTTGGCGGTACAATACTAGACTGGTTAGGCCACAGTGTTGAACCCAAAGGAGAAGACGCTCCAGTAGGAGTCAAGGGTGGTGTTGAGGTAGGGGGAATCATGACTGCTGGAGAACCAAGAGCAAGCGGGCTTATTGAACCCATGTCCAGTATTGAACCATTAGCAGAATAGGATCTTGGAGAAGGCACAGCTGAGCCAGTGGAAGCATACAAGGGCCGGAGCTCCTCAGGCTTGTGGGCAAAGAAACAAACCCTCCTTGCGCAATTAGTCTCATCCTTGCAGAGCCTGGTTCTGTACTGAGCTGGATGAAGCCAGCACTCAAAAATACCATGAGCATACTCACAGTTGTCCCCCTGCCTGCAAGAACCCTTTCGAAACTCGGGGCATGGTACACAGCTGTAGTGATACTTTCTCGGGTCACGTCTCCTAGCATTCTCCCCAGGATGAACAAATGGACACTCGGTCCAATCATGTGAGTAGGCCCTCGAGCAAGGCTTGACCTTGAAAGTATACATCCTAAACTCATCAGTGCCATAAATTCCGTTCTTTATGTCTGGAAGAGTAAGATCCACAGGATACTCTTTCTTCTCACTCCCATCTTTCGATAGCTTGGGGGTTGAGAATTCTCGCTGCTCTTGGCCCTCCTCACCATCCATCTTAGCATCCAGACAATCTGCCCCACTACCCTTCAACAAAGCCTCAAGCATCTTCTTCCTTGAACTGGAAGTTGAATTACAAGCTGGGGCAATCAAGTCCACAGGCCGATTCCCAAAAGCGTCAAGAAAATCAGGATCAGCAGAGGCACCAAGCAAGAGTTTGACAGCCTCAGCTGAGCCAGGAGCGCCACCTGCAGCGGCACAGTGAAGTGCTGTGGCTCCATCCAAACCCCGAGCCTTGTTAACATCCACGAGGCCGCTTTCAATGATATAGCTCAACACATCCTTGCTTCCATACATGGCCGCAATCAACAGAGGTGTCCTTTCGTCAAACCCCATCTTCTTTATCCCCATTCTCCGGCCATACCACAAGCTTGACTCATCAACATCACAACCTTCCTGCTCAATTGTAGCCTTGAATCCAACCAGATCATCTGCTGCCGCCAGTTCGAGCAACACGGACAAATTTTTGGTCAACCCATCTTCTTTACCCTCCATTAAGGAACCGGGTGGAGTTGGTTTCCTCTTCGAACCGCTGCACATGGATGCTTATCAATTTCACTACAAAACAGCAACAGCGAACAAGACTCACCAACTCTATTCCAATGATTGGTCAATATAAGGAACAATCGCCAACAAGATTAAAAGGAAAAATTGTCAGAACCAGAAACTCATGATTTCAGGACCGCAAAAGGCGCAAACATTACAAACACCTTCAAAAACAGAAATTTCTAGTCCTCAACAATCTCGCAAAAGACCCAAAAACCAAGAAGCCAACACAAGAATGAAGCAAAATTTGAAATAGGCATATGTTAGAAGTCCCCAGTAACATAGATTTCATTTTCCCATTATTCAAGCACTGGAAAAGACGGCAAGCACAGTACTCATATAGACCACCCCAATCACAACACTGGATCACCGAGACAGAAAATCCAGAGAGAAAATTTAAGAGCGTACCTTGGAACACAAATATGGGAAGGCGAGAAGCAACCCAGAATGTCTTCCACCAACCCTTTGAATTCTTTAACTACAAAGCGAAGCTCTTGACAAAGAAAGGGAGTTAAATTTCTGGTCTTTGATTTTTCTCTCTCTATGTTCGTAAATTACTTTTATAGGGTCAAAAAGGAGGAGCCTACCCAAGCTTACTGACTCCAATGGCTCCTTCAAATTTTCCCTTTTTCCGCCCTCTAGACGAAGGAAACTCCAAATTCAAATGCAAACCCACATGAAATGCAAATTCAAATGCAACTGCTTTCCGGTTTCCTTTTTTCTTTTTCAAAAAACAAAATGTTATCCATGTATATGTATTTCTATATTTTCATTTTATTCAATTTCCCTTGTTACATAGGACTGGGGCCCACTGGAGCTCTTAATATCTCGAGCTTCTCAAGTAGGGGAGCTCCACGTGTCGGGAGTCGATTTAAAAGTAATAGAGAATTCGAGATTTCGGATGGTCACGCTTTACGCGTTTGTACTGCTTCTAGCTGACGTGGACGTACATGGACCGTCAGTTGTGTTTGAATTTTGGTTCGTTATTGGGATTTGGTAAACCTCTTGTCAGTCACTCCAAGGATGGGGAAGGGGAAATCAAGACATCAAGGACGGGAACAGCGAGAACGGTTGATTGTGCGCCTGTGACGGCCGTTAGAGCGGAGGGCCGTGAGAATAATGCACTTTAACTTTTTAACTCGGATTGTGTGTGCATCGACGAATAGGAGCGTTTCGATAGTTTCCAGAATGATCTTTTTGTCTCCATTGATAATCTATGCGGCTAATTTTTAATTTTCAGAAATTCAGCAGCGTTTTTTAGAGGGGAAAAAAAATACCGGCTTTTGTATAATGCCGGTATTTTCATTGATAATTTTCATTCTATTGATCATCTTTTAACAACAGAGTAGCTAAAGGAATAAAAATTTTATGTGTTATTTCCATTTTTGCCTTTCACTGTGTTTTTTGCACATAAATTGAAAAAGATTAAAAAAATAAATAGTAAAATAATAGTTTAAAGTAAACTGATTTACTAAATATGAAGACGTGCAAAGTTGAATGACCTAAAATAGATTATGTTATAAACAATTTAAGATGAATGGAGTATCTCAAAAATGCTAGTAGATATGTTATAAACAAATTAAGCTGATGAATGGCCTAAACATGAGCTAAGGGTACCCATACTTGATTTTGTCAATTGTGCTCAATGCTTTACTCCATTATTGTCAAACTCGGCTACACCCAGCCAATTCAACGAGTTAGATCATGACCTAGGGTAAGGGACAGAGCAAATATATACTAAACTCAGGGTAATCAAGACCCAATCAACTTGTTTAGATTGGTAACCCAGTTAACTTGTTTTTCTAGTTGTTCGTTGATGAGTCGGGCATGCTGGTGTTTTGACTTTGCTATGTCCAAATGAATGATTGCTTGTTGTTGGTTCAAGTCAACCATCCCAGTAAAAAGAAAAGATAAAATGTCTTGATTAGACATCAAAGGAAGAAGTCTATGCTCTTGAAAGATAAGAATGAAATCAGTAAAGAAAGACAACGATGGCTAGCAGTTTTATAATAAAATGATGAGAAAAAAGGACAATGTATCGATAGACTAACAAGTTTTTAGTTTTAAAATTGGAGTAAGTTGTAAGCAAACAAAGTGTTTACTAAATCGTCCGGTAGGATTTCATTTATGTTTGCTTATTTAGATAAATGGACAAACATGAAAAAAAAAATTGCTTGATTAGCTAAACAGATGAATATGAAAAAGATCTCATTTATTCATTTATATTCACTAACAATTTATTCGTTTATATTCACTAACAGTTCAATTATTGTTCATTTATATTTGTTTATTTGTTTAGTTATGTATTAATTATACATTTATCATTATATATATTTGTGTATTTGTTTGTCTATGTTTGCAAACGGTTCATTTAGGGTTTGCAAACGGTTTTCATTTATATATGTTTGTTTAAATCATGATAATATTATTATAAATGAACAAACACGAAACTTGTTTAGTTATAAACAAAAGAAGACGAACAGAGCAAATTACGTTCACTTATTGTTCATATTTGTGTTCGTGTTTATTAAAAATTAAATGAATGAACACGAACATGGCTATTTATGTTTCATTGATTCTTTTACATCCCTAAATTTGAGAAGATAAAATAGTTTGGTTTTCAGTCATACCACACGCATCTCACCCTTATAGTTTGAGTATGTTTTTCTTTAACTCCTATGTTCTCATATGGCCTGAATGCACATTTGGTCTCTTAACTTTGTTTACTTAAAGAAGTAAGTCATTTAACTTTAGCTTAATGCAACTTAGTCTCTCAACTTTGAAAAATTTAACAAGAGTCCCTTCTTCTATGAAATTGCAGCTTCTGCCTATGATGTCGGCTTTCTAGCTATCAATCATGTTAGTGACATGCTCAAAGCCAATCAGCAGAATGATGATATTTTGAACATTGAGACATGATATTTTATTGATACATTATTCTAATAACTATGTTTGATCTTTTATTTCTGCATAAAATAACTCAAACATAATATTTCATGCATTCAAAATTGTTATAGTAAGGTCTGAGATTCAAAGATGCCTGAATTAAGCATAAGCTTCCAAATATATCAACAATTGATTAGGAGAAACTCTATGAATCTAATTGTCCTCCAAAACCCTTATAGGTCAACCATTACCAATAGACCAACAAATATATTTCTCATAAGTTGAACCCCCCAAATGGACTTAGAAGCCCATATTTTCCCATTAGAACTCTATATACCAATTTCCAAGGGTGACATAGAAAAATGCCCCATAAGGTTTTTGCTAACAAAGTCTGACTAAGAAGACAAAAGTCCTTTATACCCGGGCCTTAATGTTGTAAGTAGCAAAAAGTTACCATCATTGTGTAAACTTTAATTGCTTGAAAAGGCAAGTCACCGTTCCAATGAAGACTTGGTTTGGGATATGGCAAAGGCATTCTCACGCATAAACTCATCAACAAGTTGTCTAATGTCAATTGATACCCTTCAGATTTTATAAGACACTATATACGCAATACTGAAGTTTCTTTATAAATTCTCCTAGTTTACCCAAACTAATGACGCTATAATACTTTTCTTTTATCTGATAATATTTTATCATTCTTGGACATATTTTTGAGTTAATTGAAAGAGAAGATTGAAGATTCGATGCCGAAGATGTTATCCCATAAAAAGATTACATATGTTCTTTTCAGAAAGGAAAATGATCTCATATTGATCAAGATCTGTTAATAGTGTGATAATAAACTGAAGTATTCACAATAAATAGGTCAAGCGTATGATTATGAACAAGAAATACGAGTTTTGTGGGGAATACCCAAACAGCGCAAACATACTTGACGACAAGTACATATACGTAACAAGCCAAGCAATACTAGTCAATGTGAATGAAAATAAAAACATTATTTTATTATTAAAATGTACATAGTAAAGTACTAAATGTCAAATTTTTGTATGGTAGGTCATTTTCTTTCTTTTCTTTAGCCCTTAGTTTATTCATAACGTATAACTCAATAAGGTCCTGAGCTTATATCTTCCTAACCCGGTTTGAAAGTTGAAACAAAATAAACACAAAATTGTAAATCCCAGCCCTCGTTCCTTGCATGTGTTTTCTGCATCATCTCCCTCTTTTTTTTTCTGCTTTTCTGATCAGATTTAAACTTTAATCCAAACTTGACTGGTTGATTTATTATTTTTATTTCATCTGCTCAACTAGTGTCATCTATTTTTTTCCCCATTGTTTCTTTTTTCCTTATTTTCCTTCACAAAACTCATTTATCATATTAGCAGGAGCGTTATCTAATTTTTTTAGTATTTTACGGCAGACAAATACCAATGTTCCACTTTGGTTATTAGTGGGTTAACCAGAAGCTAGAGAATGGAAAATAGTGGGCATCAATAATAAGGTACTTTTGAATAATGGATCTGTGAATAATGTCAGATATTTTTTTCTTTTGATTATATTATAATTTATACTATTATAAATAGTGGTCAACATTTTCCTTATAATCTTATACTATTGTTGGTTTATAAAATGTTGTTTGACTTATTTTTAATTAAAATGAACTATCTTTTGTAAAAAAATAATAGTGCTAACTTTGTAACTTCAAGTCCTTAAATTTTGTAAAATATTTTTTTACGAGAAAATTACAAAAGCTTTTCGTTATTTCTTTTACTTAGTTAAAAAGGGTCACTTATGCTATTTCCTTTGTTAACACAAACTGCGAACTATGCCTAGGGTTTTGGAGACCTAAATTTATGGCCCAGTACACTATCTTGGATTCATCATTCCGTCCCGTTCTCCCAGCCATAGCCTTTGAAGGGTTTCATTGAGGACAAATGGTCAAAGCTTCCTCCAGACATTTTTCTACAAATTGTTTAATAGGTAAATATTTTCAGTTGTCCCTAAACTATGCTTAAGTTGCTTATTCGTTTCCAAGCTATCATGTGTTACACCACTCACCCTGAAACTATTTAATTGTTGTTATTTTGTCATGCCATCAACATCCATTATGACATAAACATACGAATATTGTGGTAGATAGTCTCCTCCACTATGCCAACCACCAGGTAACTGCCTAGTAATATTACCATGTGTAGTGGACACGCCCCACTACTAGCTGTAACCATCCCACACATGTCCATGTGCAAAAATACCCACCAAGACACATTTTAGGCACTTCATTCGGTGATAACTGTCTTGTAACCATCTCCACAACCGCTTTATATGTGTGGCACATGCCTTTGGTCCCCCTTTGGATTGGGCACAGGCCCATTTTACCTTGCCCACACCTTTGGCACACATATAGCCCACACAACAAGCCTACCCGAGCATTGTTCTACACGTTACTCACCTAAAGTCCTACCCACGAACGTCCTTATGAGCCCATGGACCCGATGAGCTTAGGCCCTCATTGCTGCTCATCATAGTTTCCGCATGTGTTTGCCCAAATGTATGCTACACCATGCCCCCATGGACACACAACATAGCATTACCAATTTGCCTCATTAAGCCCATCGTTAGCACCCCACATGCCTAACAAGCCACCAAGTTCAAGCCAGCACACCTTATCTACCACTTGGGTCCTAGTGTGTTCAAGGTTGCGCACACACCAACCCTTCCACATGTAGCTCCAACACTTAGAAGCCTAACACATGGCAAGCCGCAAAAAAGACTAAGCGAGATGATGGTTCAACTTGTACAAATGGTCGACAATGGGTTAGATGTTAATCTTGGTGTGAGGGCTAGATTCCTGATAATAATTAGAGAGGTCCCTTGTCACCCCTCAAAAGACAACATAAGGCAATTATAAGGGACTTTTGGTTAAACCATAACACTGGTGGAAATCTATGATAAGGAAGAATTTGTGAAGGAAGCCTTTTGGATTTGAGGGATTTGGTTCTTCAAAGAGATTAAGAGGCACATGATGATCACCTGAACGCTTAGGCCCTGTTAGTTTTATAGAATTGTCCAATTTTTCTAGAAAATCTTCTGAAAATTAGAAAAATAAAAAGAAAACATATTTAGTTAAGTATTTTTTTTTTCTAGTTCTCTTTGAAAATAATTTTCTAAAAAAACTTGGGTTGAGCTATCTTATTTTCTTGAAAATGTGAAGCCATTTTTCTAACTCATCATGCTCTCTTTCTCTCTCTCTCTCTCAAGCAATCGATCCTTATTTCTTCTACACCTTCAATCTGCTCCTTCCTCACACAAGTGACAATCTAGGTAAAATCTCTCTGTCTCTCTCTCTTCAATTTATCGAAGTTTTATTAGGGATTGTATTCACTTTTTAGATTTTCGCTTTCAAGGTGATTAATTAGGTTGAGCCTGTGCTCATTATTTGATCTAAGATAAGGTAAGAGGCGAAGCTTGGGACAACATCTTTGATTGTTAAATCTAGCTGTCATCTACTTACCAATTTCAATTCCTTTGTCCAATCTCTCCAGGCACTTTCACTTATTTAATCTTGCCTGAGTTTTTCCCTTTGTTATTCTTCATATAGGAGTTGTTGTTTGTTTACATGAATGTGTTGAATTTGTGTTGTAGCTTTATCACCACATGTACCTAATTTTGTCAGCTGGTTTGTGAGGTTTATGGTGACCTTCTAGTTTTGCTCTTGTTTTTGGGTTTATTGGTATCCATTAATATAAAAAACGATGTTTAAACGAACTTCACATATACCGCTTCTATCCTAGGTTATTTGATAGAACAACAAGGCACGTAGCACATTTGTTTCACTATTTTCCCCATTTAAACCAACACATAAATCTGCTTCAGTATTTGGAGAATATGGAAGATATATTTGCATTCTGAAACAAAGGCTTAAGTGAAGGTGAAGAGAGATTAGATGTAACTAAAAATGCCTCATTTCCCAACGTAAAAGAGGTAATGATTATAGGTTTTTGTAAGTTTTTCATTAGCATGTCTAATTAAGTTCATAGATCAACTCTGATATTTTGCAAAGTTCAGAACTCGAATTCATCGACTCCTGGGTCATAGTGCGAATTCAGGGGCTATTTGTATAACTAAAAATGCCTCTTTTCTTATTTTCTTTCTTTAGTCAAAAGCTTTCATGCACGTTGCTTTCAAAAAATCATTCCAACAAGCTCAGAATTAAAGCGAGTTTGAGCTTTTATCGTTTACATTACGTTAGGTCAATTAAAAAATAAATTATTTTCATTTTTATGAAATGTTTTCTGTCATGTACCAATGTTATTTGAAAGCAACAATATATAATCGTATAGTAGTTCATTGAACAATGTTTTATAAAGTAATTAAATTTTTATAATTTTTTACTTACTCAACCTGAAAAAATAAAATTTAATTAAAACTTAGAGCCCTCTAAAGTTTACCCAAAAATATACTTTGCCCATTCCATTTCAGAAGTCTCTTAAAAGCTTCCAACTTTTAAAATTTTACAAGTTAAAACTAATTGATTATTTACACCTAAAGATCCCAACTTTTAGTTAGTTTTTATTTAATTTTTCTACTTAACGTATAAATTGTTTCATTACTTATACTTTTAAAATATTATAATATTATATATATATATATATATATATAGCACTTTTAAACTTACCATCTTCAATTAACTTTTCTTATGATTTAGTTTTTGTTTACTTTTCATTATGTCTACATATTTTATATCTATATATTTTATTTTTTTAATTACCTTTAATTAAGAATAAATGGGGTGTCCTAAATGGGTATCTAACCTTGAAATTGACCTATTGAACTCCCTTACCTCTTATTATGCATCTTAAGTAAGTACTTTTCAGCAATTTTTATGTTAATTCTGATAGAAAATGCTGGTGTGACATAAAAAAATATTTAAAAAATTGAGTGTACTTGTTTTTTTTTATATTTAGAACCTTTATAAGTGTCCTCTCATTTTTTTTTTCAAAACTTATCATGTTAATTCTTAAATATAAAATTAAAGAAATGATAGGGCTTATATTTATAATAATATGGATACTTCAAAATTACTTTTTTTTTGAATTAATACATCATTGGCCATTTTTTTGTACGTAGTTTTACTTTTATATACTAATTCATTATTTAATTTTTTTTGTAAGAAGGTATTGCTTAACAAAAAACTTATTGAATTTTTTATTATTTTCTTGAGTGCCAAGCTATTTCTCATTCATAATTCTTTTAATTCATCTTTGATATCAAGTGAAATTGAGATCGCTAAATAAGAGTTCACTCATTTTTGGGTTACAATTTACTATCCCCTTTACATTTTTATTTTTAGGATAGCCTCCTCTTTTATTATCTTGCTTAAGAGACAGTGTGGTTGAATGAAATATACTACTTTTTTTGTACTCTGTCTTTTAGTCATTACAATTGCTCAAAGGGCTAATGCATTTTTTTAGTTAAGGAAATCAATAAACATTTTTTTAAACGAGACTTTCTTAAAAAATAATTAGTTAATTAATAATACATAAAATTAAAATTACATCAAAATGACCAAATGTTCCATTAACTTAAACAAAATGGATTTTAATGCTTCAATATTATTGTAAAATGAGTGTTATCATTATTTTTATTTTTTTTCTTTAATATACTGTCACAAGTTTTGAAAAAAGTGAAGGAGTATATAGCATGATAATCAATTTTTAAAACAAACTAGCATTTTAATTAGATGTGATTTAAAAAAAGAAAATATAAATTTGAAAAGTACACAGAGACAATGAAAAGTAAATAAAAAATGAATCATAAGAACAACATTGAAAATGGTAAGTTAAAGGAACAATATATAAAAACATATTATTTCATTTGAAAATTTTAAGTAATGAAACAATTTACATGTTAAGGAAAAACTTAAAACAATAACCAAAAGTTGGGACCTCAAAGTTGAATTAATCTATTGTATTTAGCCTCTAAAATAGACAATAAGTGAACAGTGTAGGTTTCTTAAAACCTAATGAGACTTTTAAGAGGTCTTGGAGGATGAAACGTAAAGTGTGATTTAAGATAAACAACAGGGATAGATTGCAAATATCCTAAAAATATGATCACAATATTTAAAAATATTATTCAATAGATTATTAAAGCCATATAGAATTTTGGCTTCGAACAAAAAAAAATGTTAAAATCAAAAGAAATTATTTTAGATTAGTCTAACTTAGCTGTAAATGGACTGTACCTTAGACTAAATTAATTAAAAAAACACTGAGATTTAGCAAAACCTATAATTGTGTCCTCACCGTTTCAAATACTTACACGTACCCTACTTGAAAATTAACCCTGTTATTCATCGTTAACCTAGAAAAGCCCCCAACATAAAAAACACTGAACCCATAAACAAAAAATGAAATCTACATGATCAAAATAAACCCAGACTCCCAATTGATTAGAATAAAATAAAAATAAAACAAAACCCAGGTGCCTTCGTTGATTCTGTTCATTATTCAATCTGGGTTTTAGAAGAATGTTTGATGAGGACTACACCGGTTCGATTGCTCTCCTTCGCCACCCTCTTCACCACCATCGGAGTTGAACAAAACCCATGACTCGCCACTGCAAGTATGTGATAGGGGCTGGACCGCCATCCGATCAGACCAGTTCGATTAGGATTACACTGGTTCGATTCCCGTCCATAACGATTCTCGTTCCAGTTCTGGGAATTCTTGATTAAATCATTTCTAGGCCTTCATTTTCTTGGGGCTTACTGAATTTTATCCACTATTTGCCTAAGACGGCGGGTCTGCTTGAGATGCCTGGTTCAGTTGCCTTGGCCGATTAGGCCATTCATCAGAGGAGGAGAAGCGGGCAATTGCGTAGAAGGGCAAGACACCGTGGTCGTTGTTCCGGGTCAGCTGAGGTGGGCGACAGGCGGCGGCAGCGTAGCTTGCCTGAAGCAATGTTGAACCAACTGAAGGAAGGATAATTGTTGGAAGAATCGCATCGGTCGGTGTGTTTTATGGAAGTGTTGGGTGTGTCGTGAGATTAAAAATCAAGGGGTTCATCTGTATAATTTTTAAACTTTAATGATCAATCAGAGCATTTGAACCAATATTACTAACAGACCAACTGACAGAGCTAACAATGAAAGGGGGTAAATATAGCTATTTGAAATAGACAAGACAAAAGTATGAGTTTCAATATACCTTGGGGGTGGGGAGGGTTTGTAATTTTTCCATTAATTAATGTGGCAAAAAATGAAAAAAACGTTAAGATTATAAGTATGGGCCGTATGGCTCGAATTGACCTCAAACCATTTGTGAGACACATAATAATTTTGTAAAGTTATTTTCTTAACGTTTTGTGTTCGTTTAGGGATACTGAATAACTTTAGTGGATGATATTTTTTTAGAATTATTACAAATATATGGATTAGAAAGTATTATAGAAAAATTAATAAAGTGGGGTGTCTACTGTGTAAAACCTTAAAAGATTCCTATTGTAATTTTACCATTTTTAAATACCTGATATTTTTTTTCTATTGGAGCACCACTTGAACCTTAGTTTTTTTACCAGGACGCCAGATGCAGAAGATAAGACATTCCACAAGGTTTTCAACTATTCAAATTAGAACAACTAATTATAATAGTTGAATCGTCAAAGATAGATAACGATAAAATAAACTATTAAGCATACTTTTCTTTTCTGAATTATTGAAGCCCTTAACTAAACTCACTATAAAACAGATGCATAAAAGCAACAAAGGTCAACCAGAAGTTTTTGCATAGTTGTTTGTTGCTTTTTTGTCCCAAAAATTTCTTTGTTATTGATAAATTAAAAAAAAATAGCAACAAAAAAGTGACAAAATGGGTTTGTTAATCACTTCTAGAATAGCTGCACCGTTTTTTGTATGATTTTTTTTTTATGCATAGATGTATTGTTGCAAGTATACAAAGTTTGGTAAGATCTTATAATATAAGTACCGATGTACATCAACCTTTTTAGAATTTATAAAGACATCTGAACCAATATTGTAGTGACACAACATAAAGAAGTGGCAGAGACTAGAATCGAATAGCTTGCCCTGCTATAGATGTCCTTTTTGTCATTTCACCGGAGAAGGCGAAGCAATGAAACTTTTTATTGGTGTTTCATTGTTTTAACTTTTAACTAAGGAATTTGTTTCGGCGAATTGGAACTGTTATTTTATGCATCGCTCTAATATTGAGTCACTGACAAATGAAAAATTTCTATAAAGTTTTTAAATGATCTAGTTAAAACGTTTGCTACCCTTAATTAAATGAAATTGAACTTCAATAGGCTCTTGTCATAATTGAAGGCCCTTTTCCTTTTGGCCCCCTTAAGGATTAAGTGGACTATTTGTTCTCAAATTATACATGACGAATATAAGAGTAGAAGCATCTCTTTTGTTGTTTTTAATTGTGATATACATTAAAAGCTCTGGGCTAAAAAAATAAATAAAATCCAGGACAGTTTAGTTATAAGTGTTTGGAAAAGTCAAATTGGATTGAATATAAGAGCAGAAGTATCTATTTTTAAACGTGATATATATGAAAAACTTTGTCCTAAAAAATTTAAATAAAATCTAACACAGATTACTTGACCGTTAAAAAAAGTTATTAATACTTATTATATTTGTTACACCCAATCCAATTCCTCAAATATAGGATTTTAGAGGAATTTTACGAAAATAATTAGCAAAATTTCATCTTCTTTTCTCTTTCTTTTTATGAATTTTTTTTCTTTGATTTAGCTCGAAGGCGAACCATATTGGTACCATATGGATAAGCATTGAAGGTTGGCACATTCAGAGCCGGCCGAAAGTATCAGTAATAAAAAATAAAAAATAAAAAAATCAAAGAAAAAAGGAAAAGAAAGAGAGACTTTACGAAATTGGGAAAGTTACAAAAACCCCCATGTGGTTTGGTCTAACCTACAGTTTATCCCCTATATTTTTTATACTACCTGACAACAACTTCTGAAACTATATTTAAACTATACGATAATTATCTTCCAATAATTTCAATCTCTTCTGCATTTTTTTTATAATTAATAGATATTTTAAACTATCAATTTTTTCTTTTTGTAAGTGTATTTTCTCACCTGTAATTATATATTAGTATTAAAAGTCTGTTGGCTGTGAAAAATATAAAAAATCTTGAAATTACTATAACATTATTATCATGTAGTTTAAATACAGTTTTAGAAGTTGTTATCAGGTAGTGTAAAAAAATAGGGGGTAAAGTGTAGGTTTCTTAAAATAGATGAGGTAAACTGTAAGTTAGACCAAACCATAGGAGGGTTTTTGTAATTTTCCCTTACGAAATTCCACAGACAGCACCAATCTGTCGTTTTTTGGGTAGCCTCCTATTTATCTGACAAATAAAAAGGTCCACTCTACTCTAAACTGAAAAGGGTCAATGGACGGCTGAGATTCATTGGTAGGAATTGACCGCTTCCGATTTTGTGAAGCAAGAGGGCGAAATTGTCCAAAGGCGTGCCGGGCTCTGGGCCCCACCAATACGACGTAAACGACACCGAAAGCTTGCCCATAAGATACGACTAGTGGGCCATGCCCATGACTGAGACCCGCCCGGGACTCTTCACCGTTTGATTCGGTTTGATTGGATGTGATGTCGTTTCCTTGGGTTGGGAGGGGGAAGTCCGAGGCATGCCTAAATTTAAGTCAGTGTTCATATTCGCATTATGTCGTAAAAAGTCCCAGAGTGATAAGATTTTAAAAAAAATTAAAAAAAATTAAAAAAAATTATAAAAAATATTTAAATATTTAAATTGTTTTAAAAAAGTAACAGAAATAATATGTGATTTGTATCCAAAATTTTATTAATTTTTGTGTTTAATTTAATGGAATAAGACATATTTTTAGGTTGGCTGGGGCTTCAGGATTCGGTCTTGGTATTTCTGTGGAAAGGAGGCAGGTTTTAGTTGGCTAAAGCTAGAAAAAAAAGCTTGGCCAGCTTAATCCGTAAAATTGCCACGGATCTAATGCCTTAACTGGAAATTATACAAATATTGGGATATGAAACACGTTGGAGAATAAAGGACCAGAACTGGCATTATGAAGAGCCTGATTCCTTCTACTACCTAATTTACAGCTCCAGTCCCCAGCTTCCGGAATCGTACAATTTAGTCCCAATTTATATTTTCTTACAAATTTGACCAAATAAGGCTAGAGTCTCAACATTTCTACTCGTTTCTGCCCAGAGTTGCATTTCTATTGCGTTTCTAAACATCTTCCTTCTCTAAAGTCGTAAAAGCGTACATTTCTATGACTTGAAATGTGATTTTAATAACTATGGTCAGATTATCTATTTCAATTTTTAACCCACTATGTAATTGCGTTTTTCCAAACAAAAAATATGTGCCATATATCCAACTGGTACAATTCTTAATACTTTATCCATTTCACACTAATTAAATCTTTTACTTTTTTTAACTGAATTTAATTTAAATATATTCATATTAATATAAATTTATATTGTTTTTGTGAAATGGATTACACTTTATTTTAAAATTTTTTATTTTATTAAAAAAAAAACAGAGATCAACACTTATCCGCTGATGTGTCATGGAGCTTCTTATTTGTAGCTGGGATCCAATTTGACTCAATTTTGGAATAATTAAATGCGAATGTGGCCTGTGGATATCATAAATCTTAAAAGGAAAAGTCAAAGAGAAAAATATAGACGGAAATAACAAGCAAAAAAGCAATCTGTAATATTTTTCTATCTATTTAAAAAAAAGTAAGTCCTTTTAAACTTTTTAAGTTAGAGGACATTATATGATATGACCATTTAATTATGACGCCTTTTGAATTTTAAAACTTAGGCTTAGTGGTCCAGTCTTTTAGTCCCATTATTTCCAACCTTAAGGTCTAAAATTCGTATTTTTAATATATGCAAAAGTTTATGCTCATTAGCATTTATTTCCTTCTAGCTCAACTCTTACGTAATGTCCTCACTAATTATAACAGTCTTCCAGGCATTCAATTTGTTACAGTCAAGTACGGCTTGAATTACCTTATACATAGTATTTAAAGGGGGATTTAGTCTGTTTGGTTGGAATTAACTCAACCTTATTAATGTGTTTTTTTTTTTGTAAATGATGTGGGGTTCATAAATTTATTCTTTTTTTTACCCTCATCTATGTCTTTCTCCAAATTCCCAAAGCTAATTTATGATTTCTTTGCCAATAAACAGATCTATTAGAGTCAAGACTGATATCAAATTTCTTTGCAAAGAAGCAGACCCATTGGAACCAAATCAAATCAACTTTTTATCCCAGTTGCCATTTGAACTCATTGAATCGAAGATTTAGGAACTTGAGCGATTTTGGGCAAGACTAGTGGTTTCTGAGCAAGGCATAGTAGGTTTCCAAAACAAGCGGGGTAGAGGCGAAGTGGGGTGGACATAGGGTGGGGCGAAGCCAGCGTGAAGGCGAACTACAGATTGCAAGGCTGAGAAGATTCTGAGCAAGACCAATGAGATTTTGGGCAAGACCAGTGGGTTATGACGAGGAAGAATGGTGGGTGATGGTGAGAAAGATCGGTGGGTGATGACGAGGAAGAATGGTGGATGAGATTCTAGGCAAGACCGCCGACAAGGAAAAACAGTGGATAAAGATGGGGTCAATTGTAATTTCAAGTAACTTTAGGGGTAAAAACCACACTAACTCAAGTCTAGTCAACAAAAACACATTAATTTGGGTTTGTTAACTCTAAATGAAGTAGCCCTAAATGTTTAAATGATGGCCTAGCACACTTTGGTAAGCTCAGACTTGCTAGAGCGAGTTAGAGGGTAGAACTTGCTATACATGGGATAATGTCCAGTAGGAGGACTAAGATGACAAAAGGTCCCAAGAGACTCGAACTATGTGCATATGTTAGCTCTCAAACTGTAATGAGATTATAGTAAATTTGGTGATATATATATTGTTCAATGTCCTCTAATGTTTTATTTGTAGGTATCCTCGTGATATAACCACGAGAAACACCATCACATACATTTTTTTAGCATTCAAAGGAGTTCAAAACAAAAGAGCTTAAAACGGTGAGTTTATGCTCTTTATATGCCCCTGTTCATGCAAAGGTAAAGAGTTCTTGCCTTGTACAGGTTCATAATGTATGAGGCATTGGAAAAAGGCTCCAAGGGGCATGTCTAAGCACCCTAGGGCACCCTAAGACACATCCCAAGCTAACAAGCCCTAAGATGCCCAAATTGAGCTCTTTTGGTGTCATCTAATGCCCTAGGCAATCCTAGCTGAACTAAAGGAGTTAACTCATGTATAAATACATTTTATATGCAAGTTCTTTATTGTTTAGTTCATGAGAAGGCTGCGTACATGAGAGGAACCCAAATGGCAAGACACTTATTTCACTATGCCCTTATGGTACCTGATGGTCCATGGAGTTCATTGTGTGTGTTTGAAGCCCAAAAGACATATTTCCATGTTCATCTAGTTTTATTGTGACATGTTTAAGTGGAAGGACACTACTACCATGCAAGAATAGTAAGGAACTTCATCTAGCCCTTGAGACACAGCTTACACACGTTTTTGGGGAGCCGTGTGTACAATTCATTTAATTTGTGTTAAAATAGCATTATTTTCTATTTGTTCTAGGACTTACAGTTATTTTAGAACTCCTATGTATTTGTTCCTAGTATTTTCTAGGCAATTTAGGTCATGTACACTTAAAAGTCCTAGCCACAATGTATTAGGGTTTTATAGCTTTCTTATGCATCCAAGCTATCTTTTTAAGGACACATTGCAACTGTTCTACGAACAAATTTTAGAATCAAACAAAACATATGAGACTTTGTCCATGATTCTCTTGAGTTCCATGGAATTTCTCTATCCCCGAATGAAGCTAAAAAGATTTTATTAGTATAGTTCTTCTTCATTATTCTTCTAATTTCACTTCCACAATAGGTAAAATCTAAATATGACCCCCTTACTTTAAGGGTTAACCTAAAGTGATCTCTTATCTTCAAAAGTGCCTTTTAAAGTCCCGTATATCCCGTAACATATCGTATTTTGGTCTATTCTGTCAGTTAAATCCATTATTATAGATGGAAGATGCCTACATGACACCGACTTTGCTACATGACATCCTATGTCATAACAATAAGTACTAGTATGGAAGAACAATAAATATGAGGGTAAAATTGATAGAAACACACAATCTTGGGAACTTAAGACGTACATTAAACCCATAATCTTCTTCTTCCCCAAATCATCCCCACCTTCCAAAACGCCGCCCACCTCCGCCTCTCTGCCGCGCACTCTCCCGCTGGCTTCCTTCAATACCTACTCCCTTGCCGTCCACCAAGTCCTCGACCCCTCCTCTCTCTCTCCTTTCCCCTCTTCTCGGCCCTGTCAATATTTCTGGCCAACAACAAAGCCCAAATCGCAATTTTTGCTGGGCAACGGTGTTGATTCAGGCGAACGGTAGGCTTCGGTCCCTAATTTCTATCCTTTGGTATCTTCTGCTCTCTCCTCTGTCCTTTTCTATCCTTGTTGTTCCCGCTGTCGGCCAACGCCTCTGCAACCTCCGCCTCGACGGCCGCTCGACAGCCCTTCACATTGTTCTTCTCAAAGTACTTGACGACATTCGATGGAAAATTGAAAAGAAGTCGTCAATCTCTTTCTCGCTGCCCCTTGCCTTCTTCGCGCCTGCCTCATCCTCCTCCTTTATCTTGCTTCTCTTCGTCTTCTCCTTGTCCATTTTTCTAGGCTGTTCGTTTCTCTGGCAAGAGAATTGGGGAAGATGATGGATTTGGATTATCTCCGTTTTACGTATCCAAGATTATGTATTTGTGTTGGTTTGGATCTAAATTTTCATTTCTATACAATATAGCCATTCATTTTAGTTAAAGACACTGCCATGTGACAATGTGGGTGTCACATAAGTAAATTTTGCCCAAAATAATGACTCAACTAATGGAATGGAATGAAATAGGACACGCTAAGGATGGTAAAGGACTTTAAAAGACACTTATAAATGTAAAGAACCACTTTAAAATACCCTTTAAAATAAGGGAACTATATTTGGATGTTACTCGTTTTGCAATTCTTTCCTTCCTAATAGGGGTGAGCATGGGTTGGGTAAACCCGAAACCGAAACCGAAATCGAACCACCCCTATTGGGTTGGGTTGGGTTGGGTAAAAATTGATCATGGTTCTCGGGTTGGTTCCACATATAGGAGAACCGACGGTTTTTGGGTTGGTTCTGGTTCCATATGGAACCAACCCGAGGTGGAACCGAACCCGAGATATATATATAATTATATAATAAAAATTATAGTATTACTAATATATCCATACACACACATATATTTCTTTGAAGTATTATGATGGTTGTTTTGTGTTTTTATATTAAACTCTTAAACTGATGTTCCAAATTGAAACAGTATGAAAGTTGTGAGATCATTTACGAAATTTTTCCATATTTACTTAAATCACTTTGGTTCATAGACCCACCACTCCTAAGTTATTTTGCTTTCGATCTTTTATTCCAGACTACTCTTTACGACACAATTATGATATTTTTTTCATTTGAGTCATGCAAAATTAAAATTTTATGACATCAACATATTTTACGTTTTGATACTGAAGAAGATGGTCTTAAAGCCTCAATTTTTCATATTGAATGTCATACCAATATTGAAATTACTGGAATGAAGTAAACTAGTTGAGATAAAAGATACCCCACAAGCAACTCTTTTGAACCATTTTTGTAAGAACAACATTTTAAACTCTTTTGAATATATCTAAGTACATATATTTAAATATTAATTTAATTGTATGTTATGTTGAATATGTCATAAAATTGATTATGGATGTAGATTCATTGAATTTTGGTGTTATTATAGGTATATGGTATAAACCGAAAAACCTGAGAACCAGAACCGAGAAACCCAAAACCATGGTTCTGGTTCTGGTTCTGTTCGGTTCTCGGTTGAGTAGAAAAATTTTAGAACCGAGGCCATTTCGGGTTGGTTCGGTTCCACCATAAAACCGAACCAACCCGACCCATGCTCACCCTTACTTCCTAAAACTTTGATTCTGACTTTCTTTCCTCTATATCAATTTCTATTTCTTAGATTGGTTTTTGGTGCATTGGCAATGTCCATTGACGATTGCAAAAGATCTTGGAATGAGGATTACATCACCTCGAAAACCCATTACTAAAAATCTAAGATTCTCACCCTTTACTTTATATGTGTAGGTTAAGTAGTTCGGTGGCAACCTAAGGATGGTTGTTGAGCTAGTTTGAGCATGTATAAGTTATGCTTGCTAGTTTGTTATTCTAGTTTATTGGTCATGTTTTGTACTATATAGGTGTCTCGAAGCACAAGGGAAGGTCGGGGCTAAAGTCATTTGATGAGTTAAACTCAAGTGGTTAGCCTAGTGTGTTTATCTTAGTAGTTGGATATGCTTTGGATACTTATTATACTTGATACCTATAGCAACATAGGTTAACATCTGTATTTGGGTTTGTGATTCATGTATAGAGTCAAATACTGTATATAGAATTGTTGCTTGTAGAAAATGTTTTACAGCTATTTTTAAGTGTGATGCCACCAACATGTTGAATTCTTTATTTATGCTATAATTTCATGCCAAAGTGACTCATGCATTATTTATTGTTAGTGACTAGGTTAGAAAGCTTAGGTTACGTGCATTAGTTTTTTTTTATATCACGAGCAAAATGACTAATTATTGCAGAACAAAACTTAAGAATTCTACGAATTCCTAACAATCTTTGGATTGTCCGACGTTGTGAAAAAGACACATCCCATGTTTGAATCTTTCCCCTGTCATGTCAAGGGAAAAAGACATAAATTGCCAATATGTGGCTCAATGTCCTCCAAATTTTCAGAAACAAGTAGTTTAGCTTCATCCTTACCTGCTTGTAAATATGCCCACAAGTACCAAAAAAAGAAACACGCATTATAATGATGTTTTTTAATTTCCACTCCTTTATATCATGTATATACATGTTATTATAAATGATACTAGGAGTGAGAATTGAAGATTTTGTAATTCTAAGTTGGTTACTTATTGGTTTCTTAACATAAAGCTTACTACATACTATAGTCAGTCAAGTTAGGGTTTAAGTTTTGATTGTGTATAAGGGTGTAAACGGGTAGGGTTTTTATAGGGCTCTCTCTCTCTCTCTCTCTTCTCTCTCTCTCTCTCTCTCTCTTTCTTTATATCTCCCCCCCTCTCTCCCTCTTCCCCCCATCTCTTTTTCTCTCGCTCCTCTCTTTCTTTCTTTCTCCCCTTTTCTCTCTTTCTTTATCTTTCTTTCTCTCTCTCTTTCTCTCTCTTTCTTTTTTCTCTCTCTCCCTTTCTCCTCTCACTTTCTCTCTCCCCCCTTCCCTCTCTCTCTTTCCCTCTCCCTCTCTTTCTCCCTCATTCCCCCTTCTCTCTCTCTCTCTCCCTTAAAATTCTCTGATGTGCTAGATAATGCTCCTTATAGCGTACAAATAAAGCAGTCCTTGGGCAAGATGGCTTAAGTGATGTTTGTTGTTTGTCTTTGCTCTCAATCTTCTATTTTGTTCTAAATTTTCTCTCTTTATTTGTTTCCCCCCTTTTTTTGTGGAAAGGTTTTCATTCTTGTGAAAATTAGCTTTTTGAAGAATCAAAGACATTTTTTCGTGTTGAGTAGTTATGAATAACACCGAAGTCATTTAAGTTGGCAAACACTATCTTCTTCAAAACCTGACTAGATACCTCTTAACTGATGATCAAATCCTTTAAAAGCTTCTTTTTGCCTTCTATAATGAAAATTGAGATGAAACATTTGAAATTCTTTTTCTTTCCTTGCTTTTTCTTTGTTTCTCATTTTTCTCTTTTTTTTTTTGTGTCCATTGTTAAACACCACTTTTGATGTTAAAATTTGTTCTTTGCCTTCTTGGTCTCATAAGCTTTGCTGTATAAAGATTGAACAAAAATTTTAGGTCAAAATCAAATTTCAATTATTTGATTTTCTTGGAAAAATTTTCCTAATCACTCATTGCTATTGAAAAATTTTATTTTGGCTTTTTGTCCCTACTTCTTGTCTTGTTTTGTTACCTTTTTTGTCAATGGTTAAATACCGCTTTTAATTGCTAAATCTTTTTCTCTGCTCTATTGGTCTATTGACTTTATTATATAAAGATCAAACACCAAATTTAAGTAAAATCTAAATCTCAATTATTTAACTTTCATGACAAATTTTGTTTGGTCTAGTTGCTATTAATTATATTTGCATCTAATATTAACACAGATTGAAGCAACACAACGTGCAGACATCTTGCAAATTGTCTATTATCAAATTGGGCATGTAGGAGTTGAAATGCACAATTATGAAACCTAAAAGGGAAATAGAGCATTTTTTGCTAATAATGTTAACAGGCAAAGTGAAAGAGTTGACGGTTCAGGGGCAAAGTGTGTGTATTCTAAAACAATGGGGTGCAAGTATAGGTTAGGAAAATTCTCAAGAGGCTTTACAATTTTCGCTACAGTAATCAGTATCTATCACTAGTTCCATTCCAGTCTTTACAACAATTACTATTTTGAGTTATTTCAAATCCTTACAACATTTTCGTATTTAATTTATTAATTTATTATATTACATTCAACCTATTATTTCAATATTAACATTTTTTTTATCTTAAGACATTATGAAAATTTATTTTCAAATGGATTATTACATCTTCTTAATATTGGCTTTAAAATGAAATTAATTTTCAGTAAAATAAAAATAAAAATAAATTATTTAACTTAAGTTAATATGAACTAACTCTACATTTCAACACTTTTACCTGGAAACAGTAGCCATATTACGTTGAGACTTGGAGCCACAAAAAGCTGCCATTTACTTTCTCCTGGAGTTGCAACAATGTACATTTCTTTATCTGCAATATAATACTGCAAAACTAACACCTTCCACGATTTGGGATTTTCTACAAAATAAGGCTGTTAGGCACTTAAATGGCTATGGTCTAATAGCTACATTATACATTTCACTAGGAGATCAAAAAATTAGTTTACAATAATCTTAGCAGGAAGACATGCTCCAGGAGCTTGCTCTTCCACAAGGATACCTTCACAAGCAACCAATTTCAGAATGGACAGGGAAGTGAGTTGGTGTTTTCGTTTAGCTTCAGCAAAGCTTCCACTCAGCACACTTCCAACCCACTCCTGCACTGTCCCCTTCATGTTTGATAACAACTGCGCTGCAAGAACTTGCACCACAACTTCTTGATCAATCTCCAGTCCTGCTTCAGATCCAACAGTTGTTTCAAACTGCAAGCGGATCTGTTTCACGACTTGCTCAGCAAGTCCATCGAAATTTAAGGGCTTGAAATATATCCTGTTGTCCACTTGACCCAAAAATTCTTCCAGCCAAGTTTCTGTATTCTCAGAGATGGAGTCACTGTTGCTATCTACAGAATGGATCTCCTCTTCAGTTTCCGCCACAGGCAGATTTAAGTCCAGACAGGATCTTGGAACCTTGTTCGCCCGTTCATCTGTGCGGCTCCTACTCAGCTCCATGGAGTCACTAATGCAATCCAACTTTCTTTTGCTAACGCATGTTAGCTTCGAAGTTTTCTCCATTCCAGTGATCTTGACTTTCACATCACTGCCTTGGCTCTCAAAAGCATGATGAACCAAAATTTGCATTTGCCATCTTTTGGCTCCAAGTACTAGGTCTTCAGAGAAATTCAAGGATTCCATTTCTGAAAGGCAAATGGAATTACCTCCTGTGACAGTTGATGTAATAAATATTGTATTGTTTACGCTCATTTCTCTCCTAGACGGGTCTCTGAATTTACCCGTCGCAATGCAATCGGATAATCTCTGTTGCACCTCAAAATCAGCTCTATCCAAATTCTCAAGGAAGATAACCGAATTCGGCTTCTTTGCCAATTCGTCAGCAATAAGATCAAAAACTGTTTGTCTCCCCTGAATTTTTTCATCATAGATATTTAATGCTTGATATTTGAACATGGAGTTTGACTGACTGGAAGCCTCTTTCAAGCAGAAATCTACAAGGATGAAGTTTTCCTGGCTGCCAAATAGTATCTCAGCAAGTGCTGAAGCAACTTTTCTCTTTCCGATTCTGTCTGGTCCGGAAAAAGTAAACCATAGACCTGTTTTACAGCTAGAACCACGATACCTTCCATAGCCAGTTCTATATCGTGATACAGCATGACTAACTGCGGCAATAGCTTCATCCTGCCAACCAATCCTTTCACTAAGACCTCGCCTAAGGTCCTTATAATCTCTTAGATCCATTAGTTCTTCTGAACTAAGACCAGAATGTGGAGAAGTTCGGCTAAGTTGGTGAGAAACATTCTCACTATCAGCGTCAAACTCACCAGATACGGAGCTAGAGAGATGCTGCATACATTCTTTATGACCCTGCAACTTTGGGGTGATAGGTTCCAGGCTACTCACCACATCAATTGTTCCAACTCTCGAATCTGTAGTCACCGGAAGAACAGACAAAGACGATGTGCATCTAGCGTTTGGTATTGGAGAGAGTTGAGGAGACTGAGAAACTGAGGGGCTTTTCTTGTGTATCTGCAATGCCTTTGGAAATTCTGCTGGCAATCTAGGCTGAGCCACAATATTCTCAGCTGTGGATACCATTGGTGGTGTGACGCCACACTTTGGAGAAAATGAGGTTCGAACCCCAGAAAATTGATTAGCATACCGACTCTCATTCGTTAAGATATCCCCTTCCGTGTAGGTTCTTTTATCCCTCAAACTCTTGCTTTGGTCAGGAATTTGAACTTCTGACATGCCCTGCAGATAATCTATTTTTGGTAATTGTTGAGGATGATGAAGCTCTTGGCAAATATCATCCCATTTCTTCTTCAGAGCAGAAATTCTCACATTTGACTCAGCAATGTCATCTTTGATCTGCACTGGAATATATACAATATTACAATTTAACGGACAAACACACATATAAGAATAGAGTTAAACATTTAAGCCTCGTGTGTGCGAGTGTGCACTAGGCTGTAGCTAAGATTTCATATAGCACACCTTTGTTGCTTCACCTCCCCTGCTCATATCAAGGGCTGCCGCCTGTAACCAAGGTGGTAAGTTTTCTGAGTGCTGGTCAGCAACTAAAGCAGTTGAACTTACCCTAAGATTAGCAGCAAGTTCTTGCTCGTACTTCTCATTGCAAAGGTGACAACGAGAGAAAGGTTGCCTCGCATTGCTCAACGGAAGTTTGTAATCTGGGGGTGTAGAAAAAAATCCTCCAAATGGAACGAAAGACGCCATCAAGCTGTAAGTATACCATGAGCACGGAAGTGTGAGATCTGAGTACAGACTGGGAGCTAAAACAAACAGAAAACGTACATACACAAACACGGTGATGTCTCCAGTGCATTCCAAAATTCAAGTTAAGCTCAATTACCCCCAACAACTTGTCATTCCTTCCATGGGAAACAAGAATCAACAAATGGACCATAACGTGTTTGGAATTCGACTCATTAGTCATTATTGCTTGGAAGCCAGAGATTGATGATAATGTTACTGATCAAAGAAGAGTCCCACATCTGTAGGGCTTGCTAGAAGCATGACATGCTTCATCCCTACTCCAGAAAATTCACTACTATAAACTTAACAGTACGGCAAGTCTAGTAGCCTTAAAAAGTTTGAATCTCTTCACCAAAAGATTTATTTATTGCCATAAATTGCACACCATGCTCCATGTGGCAAGTAACAACACTGAAGACTGCCCCATGCTTACAAGGCAAGGGAATAGGCAATACCACGGTGTCACCAAAGCCATATAAAACATTTGTTTAATTAAAAAGTTATTGCTATGGCGTAAGAAAATATTTTGGAAGCTGCTTGCACACAGATATTTCAGAAAAAAGCTGACATAAGTCCCAAGTTAAAAAAGCAGTATTAACTATTCCCAATGTAAATGAATGACAAACGAACTGCTGAAACAGCTTCGATTATGCAGACAGAAACTCGAATATCCAAGCATAGCAGATTTTTAGATGTGGGATCGTATTGGTCTCATAAAATTACCAGAATCTTAAACTTCAAAGCAACCGCAGAGAATGAAGCATATAATACTCGCAGCAGAACAGCGACGCACCTTGATTTGGAGGTTCCTTCAAATGGGCTCCTAGAGAGAGTGATGGGAAGCACCTGCAAATCCCAGTCCTTCTCTATACCTGGAAATCTTCTTGACAACTTAGAATACAAGTCATTACTCGCAAAAGATCCAATCAACCACAATCTCCCCTTATGAATCTCCAACAAGCGAGCCAATTTGGACACAATGGAGCTCACTTCATCGGCTGCCAGACTATCACCAACCAATTCTTTCAGGTCTCCGAGATTCACCAGAACACCACTCCCACTGACATTCTCCAGCAACTGTTCGAGCTCCTTCAACTTGGCGCCCACTTTCTCTTCGCTTCCTCTGTCAAACTTACTAATCGCTATATCAATGGGAACTACCTTCAACCTCGATAGCTCCATGGGCAGAGAAGCAAGTTTTTCTCTCTCTAAACTCTCGGTGAAGCTCCTCAAAGCATCGCCAGCACAGACGCCAGCTAGCAATGGATTTTTCCCCTTCTTTCCAATCATTGCTTGGCAGATTCTTCTATGATTAGCGTCAATCTCATCTTCATGCGAGGAGAAAGGGAAGCTCAATCCACTCCGGCCCCGAGTCGAGCAAGGATCCGAATCGGTCAGGTTGCAGAGGAAGATGGGCGGGCATCGGGTCCGAGAGAACCGGGAAGATATTTGCGCTATCGGCGGCTGCAGTAAAGCAATCTTTATGTCGCAGCTCCGGAAGCCGGCTTCACCAAAAATCCGACTCACAATCGGGTCATCAAGAATTGACAAAATAAAGTACTTGAGCTCGACCTTCATCACCGACGCCGCCGAGCTGCTGCCGCCATTGGCGCTGTTGTTATGCAACTGGTGCAAGTGGTAGCTCTCCGGGTGCCTACGCTGGCTCGCCTGCGAGCGCTTGATCGCCGCCATCAATGAATTCGAGACCGGCGGATCTTCGGTAGCCTTGGACGAAGGCAAACGGTCGAGCGAGACCCCAACACAGAGGTCGAGGGCCCGGAACTGCAGGCGCGCGGGATAGGAGCTGCTGCGGGCGCGTGCACAGGCGTCGCGGAGAACAGAGTTGGGGAGCGCGAGCAGGGCGGAGACGGCATGAATAGAGGTTGTCTGAGCATGGCTCCGGCGACGAGCCACAGCCACCGCCTCGTCTAGAGCACGCGCCGCATCTTCCGTCAAGCATTGCCTGGCTGCGCTCACCGGCGTCGGCATCAACGCCGGGGGAACGGAAAAATCCCAAAAATTTTCAGCTACCCAAGTAGACTAGTAATATAGAATTCCTGATGCTAAGTCGTGGAATATAATAATACTGGGAAAATAAAAAATTTGGGGGAAGTTGGGTCGAGTATATTGATCCTGGTTTGTTTGTTTGCTGGGTGAGATTTTCTGGGGGAATTAAATTCGGGAAAAAGTGAGTGAAAGGAGTGCTGAGTTCACTTCAACACCTTTTTGGGAATAATTTATTGTCCGAATGGCATTGGCAAGTAGGGCAGAGGCGTGGCAGCAGAAGATGGAGGTACGGTTTTTATTTTATCTCTCTCTCTCTCTCTTTTTTTTTTTTTATAATTTTTTTTATTTTCGTGGGGTCCGTGGAGCAAATAATAAACACATGGTGAGCATAGATTCCCTATCACTTCTCCTCCCAGCCTATGGCATTTTTTCAGCAATCTTCGTTGAGATATCAGATAAAAAAAAGCTAAAATTAGAAACTTTACTAGATTTAATTAAATTTTATCCTCCAATGGCAATATTTCACTCCCCCTTTTTAAAAGATGAAACGTATCCTTTTTTATTTGTTTTAAAAAGGATTAAGTATTTTCTTTTTAATGCCAATAAATAGAAAAAATTATAAAAATTTAGTAGGTCTATAAAAATTACATTTTTAATATATTATTATAACTAGATAATATTAACTTTTAAATAAAATTAATTTCAAATAAAATATATATAAAAATAAAAATAAATTATTTTAGATTAAGTTAATTTAAGTTAAAATGAGTTGACTTTTAATTTACCTAATTTAAACTTTCACCACACAAAATCCAAATAATAATTTTTTTTTTATTTTCATTAAAATTCTCACTACACATACACTAAAATAGTCTTTTTTTTAATTATTATTTTCACTCTTACTACAAATAACCAAAAAAAAATTATGAGACATATAGAGTATGTTTTGAAAAATAAGTAAAATTAATATTGTAAAAATTTTGTACAAATATCTCTGCTTTCTAAGCATTAAATATCTTTTTCATATGTGATACGGATGAGATTTGCGGCAAAAGGTTTTTTTTTTTTTTTTTTTTTTTTTTTTTTGTCTCCGATTAAAGAAGGGGGAGATGCTGTTCCAACCGGAGCGGATGGGACAGAGGATTGTAAAGTGGAGGCACTGTCGACTGTGGAGCAAAATCGCCATTTGGGCTCCAACGCTGAAGTCGTTAAGATGAGCTTTTCCATTACTTTTCCTTGTACAAATAAATTGCCCTAGTGGGTCCTTAACCTTTTCCATTTCTTCCATCACATCCTTTGCGTTTTTTTATTTATCTCGTTGAACCACTTGACCCCTCAAATTGGTTCATATATGATATAGTACTAGTCATTCCGTTAACTACACATGTGATTTGTTCAAGGATCTAAACAAATGCAAAAATAAATTAGCATGAACAGAGACTTCTATATTCTTTAATAAAAATATTTGAACAACATTGTGTCATTTTGTCTAAAAAGGAAAGAAGAAGAATAATATTGTGTCATATTACTATTTTTTTTATTGTCAGTTTCCTTTCGCTCTCACACATAACCGATATTAATGGAAGTTTTACACCACCAAACTAAATTTTTTCTTTGCTTGATGAAACTAATTTCGCTCTATCTACCTGTTTTCTCCATAGGAGTAAACAAGTTAAAAATTTATAAAAACAAAGTTGAATAAAAATGACATATTTTTTGTTTTATTTTTTATTTTTTGTTGATGCGGTGAAGGGAAAGTAGCACAAAGAAGGGTTAAATTGGCCCACTCTTTTCCACCACACGTAGTCCTCCCAATCACAATCACGGAAGAAGGGTTTGAAGATTCCTGTCGCCAAACAAAAGAAAGGTTAAACGTCTATCGGAAAAAGGTCCTATTCCATAGTCTCATAATATCTAACCTTTATTTTTCAAAAGATGAATATAAAATTACTTGATCCTTTTATGAAAAAATGAAAAATTAAAGTTATTATTTACTGGTTTTTCTATAAATACACTAAAAGGAGATTTTTTAAAAAAAAATTCTATAAAAAATTAAATTGATTATATTTTGCAAGACAAATGAAGTACTATCTTTTGTGATTTATTGATTAAACTATAAATTTATGTTAAATGTTGTCACTTGTACTGCTGCTGTTATATTGCACTTCGTGTGGCCTCTTGCTGATGCTGTGATGAGTAGGTTTTAATTTGTATTGGGTTTTATTTCTTTTTTTAAGTAGATTTTTTTTTGAAACATGAAAATAGAATTTATTTATTTTTATTTAATACTTATTTTTATATTTTTATATTCAGATTCAAGCATCCCTTTCTCCCTTCACCTTAACCCTTAACCCCTTATAATACATGATTTTGTGTACCTAAAAAAAAAAAGCACTAGTATAATAGTTAGCTTGATGGACAATAATAGAGCAAGACATGTCTCTGTACTGTTGCTGATACTGATAGGCAATAGCCATCGGAGCCACATTAGCAAAAGCAAATGCCAAGTGGGAGCAGAATGAGATGATTATGGATGTAACGCTCCATCCAATCCCCACCCGCAACATGGACACCAACTCAACACAACACCCTAAAGCTGTGGGCCCCTTCTGCTTTCATTCCGTCAATCCAATACGGGCCGATTTTTCACTTCCGTAAATACAGATCCGCACCACAAATTTTTTTGGTTGGAAGGGCTCAACTTGTCAAGTTTTTTCAATTGTATAAATTGGACTCGAATTGAAAATGGAGATTACAACCATTTCGTTTTAATTTAATTTAACTAATTTTTTTATTTTTTTATCGTTTTTATCTGAAGTTAATTTCATTTAAAATTTAATATTATTTAGATATAATAATTAATTTACAAGTAAATTTTTATGATATTATTAAATTTTTATGAATGAATTTTTTAATACCATAAATTAGAAAAATTCTTAAAAATTTAGTAAGATTAAAAAATATATATTTTTAATGGATTATTGCAGCTATATAATATTATCTTTTAATTAAAATTAGTTTCAGGTAAAAAAATATAAAAATAAAAATAAGCCATTTTGAAGTCAATTAACTTTAGTTAAAATGAATTAGGTGTTAAATCTCATGTAATTGACATTAATTTTTAAATTTTAACTTAAGGTCTTTTCTTAAATTTAATATGTGTCATAATTTTTTAACATTCAATAAACCATTTAAATTATAAGTTTTCCAACCTCCGTAAATTGGATTTTTATTATTTAAAATTGGAGACCAATATGCAACAAATTATAAGGATATAAGACAAATATACGATGATATGGTAGTTGAGGACTAATGACGCATTTATACATGTTGAAAATATATAATTCCTTTGTCCCGTAAATGATGAAACATTTATTTAGACAAGAAGTAATATTTTTTTTTTCATTTTTCCCCTGAAACTAAAATTAGAAAAGAATTATGAATTTTGTATAATATAAGAGTTTAAATGATGACTTAGGAATTTTTTTTTATTTTTTGGTCTTGTGTGGTGAGAATATAAAAGAAGACTAAAAAGGAAAAGATTTCTTACTAAATTTTGTTTAGTACAAATTTAATTGATGATAGTAAGGTAAATTTAATCTTAAAAACATTCCAAAAAAACATGAAAAATTTCAATCTTTCTAGTAATACTCACAAACAAATATATTTCATTCTTTCTGGTACACATGAGTGAGTAACAATGTAACGTGCCAATGGTGAATATAGTTTGGGCAATAAATAACAAAGTTATCTCAAGACCTTACAAATAAATATTCTTTCTATAAGAAAATTACAAAAACAATATGTGAACTCTATTTCATATAAAATGTAGTATTACGTTTATAAAAGTTTTTATAAAGCACCATATGATTACTGGTCAGTTTAAAATTAAATTAATCCTGTAACAAAACCGAATTATATATAGTATATTATTTATGGGCAACACTTTTATATAATTATTGCTTATACTATTTTTGAATTAAACGGATGAAAAATGTCTTTCCGGCATTGAATATTAATTACGAGCTCATACAAGGATGGACACCTTTTTTTTTTAGTATTTAGAATCTCCTATTATATAAGTTAAGAATTTTTAGAAGGGGAAAAGTGAGGAAATGCTCAAATCCTGGATTAGTGTAAGGCAGCCAGTGTATTCTCTCTCTCTCTCTCTCTACACACACACACACACACATATATAAGAAAGAGATTTTGCGATTTAAAGCTTTTTTTTTTTTTTTTTGTAAAAGGAACTTTATTCCAGTTGAAAAATACCCCTAATGATGTCTCATAAACTAAAGATATAAGATTTTAAATAACAATAGAGACATAATAATGTTTATTAAAAGGGATACTTGTCACTATGACACCAAATTAAAATAATAAAATTAAATCAAGTCAAACTTTTCATGTAAATTAGAATAAATTAGGAATAGTGACTCACAAATAACTAAATAAAAAGGTTTTTAAACTTAGTCCCTAAACTTAGGTTCATACTATAATTATATAATTATATTCTTTAGATTTTGAAATTTGTACCATTTCTCATAAATTTTTTACTCTCTTTAACAATAACTTTTAAAATTTTAATTTAAACTATATAGTAATTGTATTCTAGTAATTTCAAGTTGTATGATTTTTTTTTCTTTATAGCTAGTCGACATTTAAAATTATTGTTTGCACGATTAGAAAGAGAAAAAAAATTGATAATTAACCATGTTCATTAACTATAAAAATAATATTGAACATATTAAACTCATAAGTAGATTCTAAACAGTTTAAATTAATTTCACAAATTATTATCAGATAACATAAAAAATCATGGGAGAAAGCGTATATTTCTAAGTCTCAAAAAATAAACTATCATATCAACTTAGGTTCACACTGGCCGTAAATTAATACTATTGAAGATTTTGAGATGATTTAAACAAACCTTATTCGGAAAATTTTAATTTTAAAGGAAGTATCCACTTTATTTTCTCGGTTGAAGTTCCAAGTCCACCATTAAAATGCATCGGTGGAATCGCGATATAAACAGCACTTTTGATAGTCGAGGGAGGTGTGTGTAGTGGAGGATAACAAAATAACAATATTGGGGTGTGAGTGATGGATTGCGATTCCATTTATTTGATATATTGATCCATTGATCTTCTATTTTTATAAAATATTTAAATTATTTTGATTATAGGGCAAAATATATTTTAACTGTCCGAATTATATTTTAACTTATTCAGTTTAATTTATTTAGTTGACCTTCCTATAACTTAAATATATTGTAAATAAAAAATATGATAAACTTTCAGAATTTTCTATCTTATACACAAAATTAAAGAATGATCAAACAATATATATTGTAAAATTAAAGGAAAATAACTTATATATATCGGTTCAATATGAATAATAATAAAATATTTATTATTATTTAATTTCATATTTTAAATATATGAACCAATAACTAATTTGATAACCGAACATAAAATTTGCTTTTGGTCCGAAAATTTAAAAAATAACCATAACCTTTTATCTAAATAAATCAGTTCCTTTTATTTTTTTTTTCAATTTTCATCCAAATGATGCTCATCCGAATTATAGGTTGATGTGTGTCAGTTACACGTGGCAGGCGTAGGTGGAGATGAGCACAGCCGATTGATTGAAGCAACCGCAAGAGTCAAAAGACTCGAAACCAAACCAGACAGGCAACATGGGGGCCCGTCGGCTCAGTCGAGTGCTTTTGGGTTGAGCTGTGTTGAAACCGTTTCTCCCCGTCTCAAACTTAAAAGTTGGCCGATGTGACAAGCCCATTTGTTTTGTCCGGCTTGGACTCTTATAGCTGTTTCCTTTTTTCTTATCTTAACCATATTAGGCTAGGATTATGATTATTTTTTGGTACACCTAAAACCTAAACTTTTCCCTAGGCAGTAGGCACCATCCCATACGTCCAACAAAATTCAAACTTGTAGTCCCATTAGTCCCAAATCTTTACTAGTCATTGTCGATCGTTCCCCAATCTCTATTTTGTTGTAAATTGAACCTAAATCTTTATGGTTCATTAATATTTGTCCATAAGCAAGAAGATATAGCCGAATAGCACGGACCTTATTTACAGAGAAAAAAAACTTATAGTTTAAATTATTTACTAACTATAAAAAATTATAATAGTTTAAATTTATTAAAAGATAATTACTGAACAGCTTAGAATTATTAATTCTGACGTAACTATTTGATATCAACTTCTTAAATTGTTGTTTAATTGTTCTATAACTGTCTTCTCAAAAATTAAAATCATATCATGATTAATTAACAATCAAAGAACCATTTAAATTATCTTGTTTTCCTCTTCTTATATTATGTTTTTACATATGCTAAGATCAGGGACCAATATATAATAAATAATAAAGATTTTAAACTAATTTGTAAAACCATGGAGATTGACAGCCAATATACAATGACAAATTAAAGATTTAGGAGTAATGGTGCTATTTACCCGACCTCGGATTAATTTCGTGTTCAATATGTAGCATGCTAATTTTTCTCTTTATATGTGTTAAACAGTAAGATCTATTTTACCGGGCTAAGATTACATCCTATTGATAAAAACAAGAAAGAAAAAAGGGCGGAGCTACATTAACATCACTCCGAGTGGCGCAATTGCCTCCACTCATTTTTTTTAAATATTTATAACATGTTATTTGAGATAGTTATTAGAGAAATACGATCTTCTTTATTAGTGGAAAACGATATTCCTTATTAGCCATCATATACTTGCACCAGCTGACAAATTTTCTGACTGCGACGCTTAAAAAAAAGAAAAACATTATCTCTCAAAGTTTATAATTATATTTATATGATGTTTATGTATTAAAAATCTGCTTGCTTCTTTAAGTTAAGAAAACCTATTAGTTGGGAAAGTCAATATATATCTCAATCATGTTTCGAAATATGTTCTTTTTCTCTTTAACGAGACAATCTTAAAAATACAATCTTCATTATATATTGAGAAAAGAATTTTGCATTTTTTATAGAAAAAAAAGAAAAGAAAAGCAAAATCAGTAGATAGGTACTGTCATATGTCATTATTCAGGAATGTAGATATGCAAAACGTTTATTGTGGGGAGAAGTAGGAAGTTTAAAAGATTTTGACCTTCTTTTCTTGGCATCTATAATTAGTTCAACTTCAACCATTTTGGGGCAAGCACGCAAGTGTGGATGTCGGTGGTCCTGTAGTTGGTGGTTTGGTTACTTCCATAAAATTTATGCTCAACCAAAAGACGCTTTTTTATGTTTTAAATAACCAAAAAAGAAAAGAAAAGAAAAAGAAAGGTAGGTTTTCTTTTCATCAACTTTTGTCTGGTAAAAGGTAATAATTAATAACACAGATACAGAGAAATTTTTTGCAGCTGGCTACAGTCTAATTGCATTGGTTGAGGTTTACTAGTTTAATTTTTTTTTTTTTAGTTAATGAAGTTTACTACCAATGTTCTGATGTCTGGTGGATTGTTATCTAAATAATCATTTACACAAAATGACGTGCGATTATCAAATTTATCAGCTTTCACTTTTCACTACCCACCCAGCAGACTTTTCTCTCTTCCCCTCTTTATACTCCATGATAAAGAGATGCACCAAACTTAGATATTTTATTTTTCACTCAAATAAGATAAATCAATAGCGAATAGCCTCTAACGCACGTACTTAATTGACCATAAAAAGATGAGCTAGCTACGTGTGATGAAAATTTTGATAAAATAGAGTGGACAGTGGAGGGGCTTTCAACTCTTACCTTGAAGTCATAATTATTTTATAAAATTTGACTGCAGGGATAGTATTTAACTTCGATGAGTGATAGGGGCAGTTGCTCTTACAATTACTCTTATAGTTACTTCAACACTTTCCTTTTAATTTTTTGACATGTGACATTAGTTTTAATTTTTACAACTTCAACCGGGTAGAGTAGGTTTCAATTATATCTAACATAATATCAATAATAAATAATTAACTTATTGCTGCTGGAAACAGACGTGGAAACAAACAGACGTCTAAGAGAGCGTCGTTCTTCTTCTTCACAGCAAAACTCATCTTGCTCGACCTTTAGGTTATTTTTCTAGGTTTTCTCTGTAATTTGTTATCTTGTGTTGTGACCACAATTCCTCTGTGGCACAATACAGTAACCAAAATAAATTAATTGTTTTAGATTTTTTCTAATTACATTGATTCTTTCTAGTTCTTATATTATCAGTATTGTTGTTCTTGTTTATCAATTTTATTATGTTGCTCGTTGCTGGTGCATATGAATTTTACAATGATGAATTTTACAAGCATTGTCCCCTCCCTTTGGAATTCCAAAATCCAATAGAAGACTTCATTGCCTGGACTCCTTCAGAGAACAAATCTTCCTTTTTTCTAACGAAAAAATACCACATCCCTCATCCTTATGGTCATCATCCCAGTCAAAAATCCATGTTTCTCCAGAAGTGTAATTAGTAGCACAGGAAATAGGTTTTCGTTTTATCCCTATTCTCTTCCTATGTTCAATTTCAATCTCATACTCTGACAAGTTTTCATGCTGGAAAAACTACAAAAAATTAAGTGCATTGGCTTGTGATAAGTCTGTAGGTTCTTGAGAGCTCACATAACTCAAATTGGTGTATGGAAGGCGAGAGGAAACCTCAAGAAAGTATTCTCTTGCATCTTCATTATCCATGGCACAAGAAACTCCATTTTCAGCAGACGATTTCTCATCAGAGAGCTTTCTGGCTGTGTGAAGATGTTCTGACTTTGCTCTTAGGAATTGTTCGGCCGGCCTCAGCCCTGTTCCAGACATTTTACTTGGGGCGAAACAGAGGAAAAGCACATGGGGCGAGACACAGAATCTCAGAGCAAGTGGGGGCTCGACGGACCATGCATGTGGAGGAAGAGCAGGTGGGGGGATGGAGGAAGAGCAGGTGGGGAGACGGAGGAAGAGCAGGTGGGGAGACGGAGGAAGAGCAAAGGGTAATCAGATCGGGCGAGATGGAGGAAGAGCAGGTGGGGGGAGACGCAGAAGCCCGGATCAGGTGGGGCTCGACGGACCAGGTGGGGCTCGGATCAACTCCAGTAAGATAAAGGTCGAGCAAATGGAGCGACATTCAGAAACTCGAAGCAGGTGGTGGGAGATGGAGGGCTCTACTCTCTTGGTAGGTAGGCATGGGGCAGACATTGTCAATGACTGGAGAGGGGAAGTGTCGAAATGAGTTGATTCGGAAAGTGGCAAAAAAGAAACTGTGTTTACCGGTTTACCAGGTTACGTTTTTTTACTTAGATAAAAGTGCCACATGTCAAAAAATTAAAAAGTGTATGTCAGAGCAACTGCAATAGCAACTGTTCCTAGTGCTCCTCTTTAACTTATAACCCATAGAGTAATTTATCTTATAGCTGATTGAACAGGCATTGATAATTTCGTCAGTCCAAAATTCAAAATTCAAAATTTATCTTATAGTTACATTTAGGATGGTAATGCATGCCCCAAACTAATCCAATTTCTAAGTGAAACTAATTTATATACATGATGTTGTCACAGGATTTTATGTTAAATTAAATATAAGAAAAGTATATATATTAATTGTTATAAAAATATTATTCTAAAATTGAAGTTAATTTTATCATTTATATAGGCAAATTAATGTGTTAGGTTATACTAATTATGGTATTTGCAGGATATGCTATATGATTTTTTGCATCTTCACTTGATTTGATCAAACATCCATGTAGCCAAATTGATAGAGGTTAAATTTGAAACCACATTCATGAAAATGATCAATAAAATTGTTCTTGTAAATAGTGTAATGAGTTGATAAATATCCAGCATTTCCTACAAATAAAAAAATAAATATGAGTATGAGTAATAATAATAATAATAATAATCAAAGCATTAAAATTCTAATTCAAATTCAAAATTTCCAAATGGAGATGACTGAGGAAAAATCTTATATATACCTCTGTCCTATGTTCTTTACACTATTTCTATTTTTTGATTTAAGTTTGAGTACTTAAATTTATTTATATTAATATTTGCTAAAAATTTAAAAAATTATGTTAAAAAACTATAAGTTTTGTATTTTCTATATATAAATTTTTAAAATTTTTTAGCAAATATTAAGATAAATAAATTTAAATCAAATTTAAATAAAAACTGAAATATTGCAAAGAATTTAGGACAGATAGAGTATATACAAGCTAAAATATGATCCTGCAAAAGAATATAAACATAACCTTATTAGTTTAAACATGGAGCATTGATGAAATCAAATAAAAGAAAAAATTATGCGAAATAAAATGAATAGAGGTGAGAAAATGTTACCCTTTGTATAAAGTTTTTATAAGGATGAAATGTTCACATATATAAATATAAATAGAGAATAAATTAGAAATAAAAGATATTAGTTTGTATGTGCATTTAATCCTATTAAAATTACGTTGACTTAATGAATTTCCTTATCAAGCTTGGAAAATCAAGTTTGAATTTAGTTCTATCCTTCTTGATTAAAGGCGAATTGGGTAATGGCACTATTGAAAAATTGGTGTAAAAAATATTTATTTTCTTGCCATAATTGATGAATTTGTCATGTGTAAGTTTCTTGTTATGGACCTTACATGTAAGTGCTACAACATCTTGGGTGTGGCGTAATATGATTAATTGTAGAAAATGACTGGTCAAAGAATGCAGTAACAAATAAAAGGTTCTAGGCTCCATGAAGGAGCGTCAACTGTATGAGGCAGCTAGGCCTAAAGGTGAAAAGGTGTTGTGGGAGGATGTAGTGTGGAATAGGAGTTCCATGCCGAAACATTGATTTATATTTCGGTTGCTACTCTCAAATAGCCTATATACGCAAGATAGGTGGATCTAAATAGCGCTCACGGGGCTAAATAAGTACTATTTGTGTAAGAGAACAGAAGAAAGCCAGCACCATCTATTCTTTAGCTACCCATTCTCCATATTGGTTGTTGGCAAAACCATGCATTGGCTAGGCTTACATTCTCAACTGAGGAAATAAAGAGAAAGGTTTATTGGTTACAATCGAGTTTTAAGCAAAAAATCGACACTAAGTAAAATTTGCAAGATAGTATTTGTAGCGGTCATCGACCATATTTGACGAGTACAAAATGATTGTTATTATAACAACATCAATAGTGATACGTAACAGGTTGTAGATAGGACTTGCTTTAATACTTGTGTCTATGTGAGTTATTTTAAGCACGAGATATGTACGAAGGACTTAATTGTACCATTTTATGACCATTAATGTATCTTCTCCCTTGTATGCTAGGTGTATTTCAAACTTTTAGTAGTTAATATATTCTTTAGCATTACCAAAAAAAAAAAAGCTTCATATTGTGTCTATTAAATGAAAAGTGAATTTAACCCTGAAGTGTATCTTGCTATACATACATACATTCATATATAACAAAAGTATTTAATAATTAAACTTGTAATACAACAACAAAAAATGTAAATTTAAGTATAAAAACGGAAAAATTATTAGAGTAAAATGAGAGATGGAAAAAAAAATACTTGGTTGTAGTATGGTTGTGAGTTTTAATAGATGTATTTATGGGCACTAATTAATGCTTGTTAACAAATTAATTAGCATGATGTTTGGAAGGTATTATTTACGAATTCTTATTTTTTGAAATGTTATACAACTTGTCCGCCTACCATCTGAAAACCTCTAGGAATGAATCATCTCTAGTTAATAAAATTGACCATAAAAGAAAAATAAATTAGTAAATAATTGGTCAAATCATCATGTTAACCATGTCTTATAATTTCCAACAAAAAAAAAATAATGGAATTACCATGTGCGAAAGAAATAGATCAACTGGATGTGTTTTAATTTTTTAATTGAAATCCATAGGAAATATTATAATAAAAAAATAATTTTCATTTTTTCTTACTAAGATATCTTACGGAGAGGAATCAGATGAATATTTGAATTGCTTAAGGAACGTACATTAATCTCTTTCTTGTGCAATCCTTTAAAAAGAAAATAATATCTATCAACAAATATGAATTGGGATTACATAATTTTATATTTAAATTATTGTATCAAATAATATTTTTTGTAATTTTAGATTGGATTATTTCATTTTTAAACCATATTTATTTGATTTTGACTTTAATTTAAATTAAATCCTGTTAATTTTATCATTAATTCAAAATTTGGACAAAAGTAAAAAGGGGGAACTTTGATTGCTACGTGTCACCACTGTATTGTATTAGAGAATTAGAGGCATGTTCAGTAATCCACATGCAAAATATTACGGCTAACTTACTAAAAATAGAAAGTTTGCCATATGTCATCTCTATAGTGTGCCTATTATAAAAAATGTCAACAATACTGTATTTGGATATTCCTGCTTCACACACACATACACACACACACACACACACACACACACACACCTTTCACTACAAGAGAGAAGCATGGAGTGATTGAAAAAATGGGTGTAAATGAACAGGGCATTCGGTGAACCGTTCGTAAATCATTTGGCAAGAGTTTGTTTATATTTATTTATTTAGTTAAACTAATAAACACAAACAAATTTTTTTATTCAATTAGTTAAACGAACAAACATGAACAAGGTCTCATTCGTTCATTTACATTCACAAATTGTTTGGTTATTATTCATTTATATTCATTTGTTTATTTATTTGTTTAGGTCTATTTGTTTGTTTATTTATATATTAGTTGTACATTTATTATTATACATATTTTATATATCATATATTTTTATTAGTGTTGACCAACTCCACATGCGCATGATTATATCCCAATTTATCCCAAATTAATTTATTGTTTTTATTTTCTCAAACATAATTAATTATTTCTCTCATAGTATGAACCTACTGCAGTATCAAGTCCAGTCCTATAGCTCTAACTCATAATCTACCTCATTATTGATTATTGTTGTGTTAGTCATTATTAGACTCATTTCAATTCAAATTAGTAATAGCCATCAACTTTAGTTATTCGTATTCATTTATTAATAAACGAACAAAAATAAACAGAGAAGTTGCGTTCATTTATTATTTATGTTCGTTAAAAGTTAAACGAACGAACACAGACATTATTTGTTTGTGTTCATTTGGTTCATTTACAGCCCTAACTGAAACTAGCGACTAAAATCCAGTCGTTAGTTAGTCACACATTTTATAATATCTTTTAGAATTAATCATTATTTAGTCTCTAATATACTTTAGTCGCTAAAATAAATTAAAACCTTCAACTCCGGCCCCTCCTTCCTCATTTTTCCTTCTTCTTCCTTGTTCTTCCTTTTTCTATTTCTCTCATCCTCTCCAATGCATCTCCCCAACAGTTGAAGCTTTACAGTGTAGTTTAACCATGTAGAGCTATCAAAGTTGAGGTAATATGTATTTTAATTGAAGCTTATATTATAACTTGTAGTTTTTGTATTTTTATCCTCAATGCAGTTATGCATATAGTGAAACCGTATAAAACGTGTCAATGAATCGTGACATGTTGAGAAATAATATGTATATAAAGTAACTGCACTTTTATGGAGTTATTGCATATGCACAACATGTCTTTGGTTGGGAATCACTGATTATATAAGTTGGACAGTTCAGAAATTAAATAATCTAAACCGTATTTTATGGTATCTGATTTATCTTAATGGTGAAAAAATTTTAGCTGTATCTAGCCTTGTTCCTTGGAAGTCGGTTTTGAGATTTTGGTGTCAAAGAAATTATGGTATTCTGGGGATCTAAGGTAAGATGTTGTCAAAAAATTTTCAAACTATTTTTAAGATAAATAAAAATGTAAAAATACAGTTTAGATTTTTCATTTCTAAATAAGCTGTAACCATTCCCTATAGGAATTTATTAGGGAATAAAAAGAGCATAGGAGGAGATTCATATAGCATCTAGAGGTTTATGGAAATAAGATTTTAATTGTAAGTTTTGCATTTATATTAATCATTCGGTGTACTGTAAATAAATATGTACATGATTTTCAATTGTAAGAAATAAGAGCAATGGCGCCAGAAGGACGTGAATGGATATGCAAATGATTAATGATGGATGGATACATGACTCCAAATTTTATGGATTGTTTAGAAAAATTTATAAGAACTGTTTGCAGTAGTGTGATTGAACTAATTAAATGTCCATGTTGATGATGTTGAAACAGATGTTATTGAGATTAAAATGAGGTTGGAATGCATTTATGTTAACATGAATTTGTGGATAACTATTATGTTTGGTACTATCATGGTGAACGACATGATATATGAATTTATAATTTTGCATGTAGGCGAGATTTAAACAATTCATCGTCATCAAGGACTTTTTTTAATAATGATACTGTTTATGACAATAGATCTAGGTACGAGCAAATGGTCATTAATTCGAAGCAACCGAGTTTCAACTGTCATAATAAGCTTGAAACTAATGAATACGATAATGAGAATCAGGAGGCAATTGTTGAGATTAATGATAACAATGATGGTAATGCATATGATTTTGCAAAAATTGGTAATCAATTACCTAATCCAAACGCATAGGAATTTTATAAACTACTCAATGATACATCAACACAGTTGTGGGATGGATACAACAAATACATGAAATTATCAGCAGTTTCCTGGTTGTTGAGCGAGAAAAATAAGCATAATATAATTGATCATTACTTTAGTGGCATGTTGTTACTAGTGAAGGAATTCGTTCCAGAGGAAAATCGATTGCCAGAGACGTTATCTGAATCCAAGCAAATCATGAAGGGATTAGGTCTTTCGTGCATGAAAAAAGATGTATGTCCAAAAAATTGTATGTTATTTGACGGTGAGAATTCATAGTTGATCCATTGCAGTATTTGTGGTGAGTGTAGCTATAGGGAAGAGACATTGGACAATGGGAAGGAAAAACTAATTCTAAATAAGGTACTATGGCATTTACTAATCACCAACCGACGGAAACGTTTATTTATATTTCGACAAATAACTAAACACATGATATGGCATGTAAGTAATTGACTTGCACATTCTGCTTTAGTAGCTCATTCATGCCAAACAAAAGCTTGATAGCACGTAGATTCAACTTTCCCTAACTTTGTTGCTCAAATCAGAAATATACATCCTAACCTATGCACAAATGGGTTTATGCCAAAATTTGTAATGGGAATCTCGTATTCTATACAGCCTGTTTTTATAGTTGTCTATAACTTGCCATCAAAAGTGTGTATAAAAAAGGCATACATTTTTTTTTTGTCATTGTTAATTTAGGGTCCAAGATCTTTAGGACAAAATATCAATATATTCATGAGACCAAATTGATTAGTTGAAGACTTTATGGATCGAGGATAAAGTAGAAACTTGAGATGCACATCGATATCAAAATTTTAGAATGAGGGTCTGTCTATTATAGGCAATTAGTGATTTTCTTACATATAGAATGCTATCAGGTTATAGTACACATAGGAGATTGGTTTATCCATATTGTATGGAGAACATCAATACATTTCAATTGAAGTTCAGGAGGAAGCCATGTTGATAGGACTGTCATAGGAAGTTTTTGTTGAGGAACCATGCATTTTGTATTAATAATTTTCAAACAAGATTACATAGAAAGGGAAATAGTTGTTCCACCAATGTCTGGTGAAGAAATTTGCCATGCTTAGATGAAATGTAATTCCCACCATTTGGATCAACGTGCGACAATCTTTATGCAACGGTCGATTTTTTAGGAGTTAACTTATTAGAAGTATCTGTTGGTCAAACCCAACTTGGATGCCATGCATATGGAGACAATGTTCTTTGAAAATTTATTTTATATGTTGATTGACATTAAAGGTAAGATAAAAGATAACCTCGATGCCCGTGTAGATTTAAAGTAGTTAGATATGTGATATGAACTCCACTTGATTGATGATGGAAATATTATCATCAAACCCAAAATGGCATATACTCTGGAGAAGGAAGAGGTTTGGCATATATGTTTATGGCTCAGGGGATTAAAATTTCCAAATGGGTATGTCTCTAATTTATCACGTACTGTTAATACTTTAGATTGCAGTTTCTTCATTTTTAAGAGGCATGACTGCCACATATTTCTTCAATGCCTATTGGCTATTGTGTGGTGTAGATATTTGGCACCAGCAATGTGGGCCACTATATCTGAATGTAGTTCATTCTTTTGAGAATTTTGTTTTCGCAAAATCAGAGTAAAATATGTGAACAAACTCAAAAACGTCATAATCATTACTAGCTGCAAACTGAAGATGATATTCTTTCTATCATATTTTGATTCAATGGAACACTTAGCTATTCATTTACTTCGTGAGGTAAAGCTTTGTGGACTAGTTTAATATCGGTCGATGTATCATTTTGAACGGTATAATACTATCCTATACTACTTTGTAACATTATCTTGAATTTATGGTATGCTAACTTATATTTTTATATTTATAGGCTTATGCGGTCTCTAAAAAGAAAGGCGCATAACAAGGTGAAGTTAGAGGACTCAATTATAGAGGCATTTTTGTTTAGGAAATGACATTATTTTATGAGCATTATTGTGGTCTTGATATGACAACTAGACTGAATCGAGCCCCAAGCCCCAAGGAATGTTGACACCATGAATTTTCTGCTCAAACGAAAGGATCTCTGCCGCCATTCTTGCATTCTTTTGCAATGATAACCAAAACTTTCCCACCCATAGGATTTGAAGGATCTTAGATGAGGATTAATTATGACAGGTGCATTTGTACATTCTACAAAATTGCAAAGAAGTTGATTTTTGCTTTTAGATTTTTACTGATGTCGTGCGACAAAAGTTTCCTGATTCTAGTAACAAACAAATGGAAGGCTTACGAGTTCAACATTTTCCCTTGTAGTTTCAAGAATCTGTAAACACTTTTCATAATCTCATTACTTTAGTATGTTTTCCATTCATATGTTTTTTTTAATATATGCATTTTTTTATCTCTTTTTGCAATTGCAGGGTGATTGTCATCCCGACAGATTAGGCGAACATATTGTTGAATTGTCACGTGGTCTGCTTTATTCTGGTATAAGTTACAATGGCTATATGGTTAATGGGTTTCACTTTTATACCAGGACATGCAGGTTGAAAATCAATGACAAATTGGGGTGTTTGTATTGACAGTGATACCAATGACAACAGGAAGATTGATTTTTATGAAATGGTTAATGAAATCATCAAACTTCAATATTCGGGATGAATTCTAAACTTTGTCACAATTTTTAAGTATATGTGGTTTTATCCAACACATGGAGTTCGCACATATTTATCATCTAGCATTGTTGATGTTAAGTGAAAATTGAGATTAAGTCTGCCAGAACCATTCATCCATGCCTGCCAAGCGATACAAGTGTTTTATTGTCAATACCCACACATATCTCTATGACATTAGTGGTCAGTAATTAAGGCTAAACCAAGTTCTTTCATTGAATTTGATTCTGCCAATGAGGCAGTTGACGATTCGCACTTCAGTGTCATTGAGTGAACAGTTGACGAAGATAAACCATACTAGCATAATCAAATACAACATGTCAAAATTATGCCTAATAGTAGAGACATCAGATCAAGTTTAATGTTGGTTGATCTTAACATGGTTGGTGAATTAGTTCCACAATCAGATTGTACTTGTCAATAGTTGATATCATGGGTAAAATCAAACATTCAGATAATGAAGATGCTGGAAATGTTTCAGAGTTAGAAGAATCAGATTGAGTTGTTTGAGTTTGTACTTAAATTTATCATCAAACCAAATTAAGTTATAATATTATATTTATACTTAATTATTACTTCATTTGGGTGTAATAATATATTTATACTTAATTATATACTTAAAATATACTTAATTATTTAAAATATATATATACTTAATTGTATATAATATTTATGCTTAATGTTATATAAATTCAAAAATTAGAAATAAACATGAATTTAGTCAAATTATTAGGGACTCAATTATTTGGGCTAGTGACTGAATTAATTAGTTTAGCGACTAAATTAATATGCTGGTGACTTAAACTTTCAGTCACTATTATTTTGGTGTGTTTTCACTCTCCATATTTTTTATTTTCACATTTAATTTTCATGCTTTATTTTCTGCATTTTTTCTTGTGTTCTTATCTACATTTTTTCTATGGTTCTATGTTTGTTAGATTTTTTGTTGTTGATATTTACATTTTTCCTGCATTTTTTGGTTTGTTAGATTTTGTCTATATAGTATTTTGGTTTGTTAGATTTTGTCCTTATAATATTTTAGTTTGTTAAATTTGTTCATGTTAATAAAAAATAATATTTTTTCAATTACAACAATAAGTTATGTTTCCATTTACTTAATTATTTATTTTGGAATAGTTACTTAAATACTTATTACTTACTAAATTTTTGTGAAAATAAGATATGGAGCACAAAGGAGGTGATTCACATGATTCCTCCAGGTGGTGTCGTACTAGGATATCCATTTTGGCTACCATGTAGTGTGGTGTGTGTAGAGGCCGCAGGGCTTAGGGTTAGTACCTTTATGGTGCTGCCCCTTAGTTGAGGGGCAGTCAAGGTCAGATTACGTTGCTGGTCCATTTTTCCTTGTCGGTGGATTTCCCACGGGCCAATTTTGGCTCACTGTCAGCAGTGTTAGAATTTAGTTTTGAAAACTAGCACTCAGCCCATCAACCCAATCCACTAGATTAGTACCTTGATCCGATATAGGAGGCGTCGTTGTAGGAAGAGCCAATAAACCCCGAACAATGGAGGGTCATTAAGCTGTTGTCATAAGTATTGTTGCATACTAATTTTTTGTTATATATTATAATATACATTTATAATTAATCAAAATTTAATTAATTTGTTTGTAGGTTCGTTAATGATGCTTTGGTCTGATAAACACTCACTAACACCTATGGGTTATAGTTTAAGGGTGAGTTTCCTAAATGGAAGGACGTCAAGTGTGAAAGGGGCGAGGAGTATCTTTCTCAATTGTAGGTAAGCAATTTGCTATTTCTTTAATAAATTTTAGTTTGGTTAATAAAATTATATATGTGTTAAAATATTAATCAATTTTTTTCTTTTTTGTTTCAACAACATTTTCGCTGGGCTGAGGCGGATGATGAGAGCATAAAGGAAGAGTTTTTCAAGAAGATGTAAGACCGCTATAAGCACAAGTTGAACCATTTAAGGCATGCAATCATCAAGGCCCATTTCGGTAACGTTTTACTGAATAAAGACTACAATTTCTTTCGTCCTTATTGGCCACTTGAAATCCAACCTGCAGCACTGGGAGAATCTTATCAAACATTGGAATGGCTAGAGATTCCAACATGTTAGTGGTGTCATGAAGCAGAATAGGGTAAATTAATCAAATACATTACATTCACGTATCTTTTTTATTTAATTCATATAACTAACTATTTTTTAAATTTTTATATAGCTTGGTAAGGATTCTCTTAATGGTACGAAGCTACGAAAGCATTCTCTAAGAAGTCATATGAAGCAAATGCTTTATGATCGTATGTTAAGATAACAAGTTCCATGAAATATATACGATTTTATAACTATAACATTCTTTTTATGAATTTCAATTTTTTTTTCCTCAGACTGAGGATAGCCAGTGCCTCGGCATTTGGCAATTTTGTTCATTGAATGTCCACGTGTCGTGGATCTATGGAGGTCCTATCTCAACAGTAGATTGATGATGCGGTATGTAATAAGCAAAAATTAATAATATTTTATTTTCATACATTGTTTAACGTTTCCATTAATTTTATGGTTAAGCCAAGTATGAGGAGGAAGTAATACATAAGTATGGCCCTGATCCGTTGAAGCATCCTGCATTTTTGTCAACAATCCTAAGAAAAGGTAGTCGGTCAGGCAAACAAGGGTATGAGGGCTAAGGTCCTGTGGGCATTCGTGTTCCCTAACCGATTTCATCGTGCACAATCAGAGGTATTATTTAATTATATTTTCATAATTTTATTAAATTTATTAAAAACTAACCTTGTTGGAACTTTAGGGTTATGAGGATGACCGTACTAAACAGCTTCGTAAGGAGAATGCGGAACTTTGGTCTTAGTTAACCACAATTCAAAAGGAGATGACATCTTAGTGGGCTAGTCTAGACTAGATTAATGATAAAGTGCGTGTCTTTAAATCTTTTTATGCAGTCCATGATTGGACAACAGGGCCCATGAGTGGGATTTGATTTTATGGCTGTTGCTAAAACTTACTTGGGCCACTTGGCATTTCATAGGACTTTCCTGACTGATGTTGATCTTGGCCTTGTACTTAAAAGGTCGGGTGGAAGAGGATCATATCCCGCTCCGTCTAGGTTACACCCAGTTCAGCTTACTTCTTTATGGGATGGTGGGATCTCGGCTTGTATAGCCTTACCCACTGTCGTGCTCATGGATGATGGGATCTCATCAGTAGTCTGAATTGACGTCGGTGCCAACATTTTATCATTATCCTCTTTCATCAAATGAGCCGGGCACGATGATGGGTGTTTCCAGCATCAAGTTCTCAGGCCGCTTCATCACCAATCTTTCCTCAATTTGAGTGGGTCACTGCCGGTATCGCACTCAGCACAATAACAGTTGGAATATACTCTGAATTTATCTTGGCTTGACTTCAACTTGACTCAGATCGTGAGTCATGTACCTGAGATGCAGGACATCCCAGGCGACTATTAACTTATGGCCACCCAGCAGACTCAGCCGAATCTACCTAATCAGGAGGATGGTTAGGGCGACCATGATACTAGCCCTATCATCGACTTCAGATTTCTTTAGTTCATTAGTTTTATTGTTGGACAAAATTTCATTATATTTTATTATTTTTAAATTAATAATATTACATTTTGGTTATATATTTATTTTAATTTCATTTTTTTCACATTACAATTTTTTTTGTACATTTTGTACATTCCATATATATAATATTATATTTAGTACACTGATATAAATTAATTATCTATATAAACATCTCAACAATTCAAATTTTAACAAATAAAAATAAAAATGAATGTAGCGACTGAAAGTCGCTAAGCCATTAAGGTTCAAAATATTAGCCATTGATCACTTCAGTCGCTAACAACGTAGTGACGAATGATTTTGTTACTGAACCATTCAGTTTGTGACTGACAACTATTGTTTCCTTAGTTGCTAATATGCTTTTCTCTTGTAGTGTTTGCAAGGTTGCACACAATTATAATTAGGGTTTGTCTAATATGTGCTTTCACACATGTTAAGACGCATTTAATTAAGGTTAAATATCTAGTTTACCTAAATTACCATTCCCAAATCAATTAATTGACTTAATTCCTAATCTTTTTGACTCACAATCCTTCATTCTGTTCTTTCTACTGTCATTTTCTTTTATATTCTTTTCACTGCAATTCTTTTGGTTTTGTCCCTTTTTATATTTTTTGTCTTTCTTTTTGTAGAAAAGATCATCAAACTCGAAACTTTTGTACCGAGGGTCTATCAACTATAATTCTTTGTCTTGGATACCACAAAAAAAAAATGACATAAAAGAAGAGGGCTAATGTTTTAGCAACTATTTTTTAAAAAATTTAAATTCAACCATCGCATTGTAAAATTTCAAAGGAGAGGATTTTAAGTCTAGATGGTAAGAAGAAATTGTTTCAATTTTATTTTGGCTTGTACTACCATCATGACAAAAAAGGACATAATATATAATTGTTTGTTAATTTTGATTTTTTTTTTCTGTACACAGAATCCGTAATACAAGATATAGGATTCAAGAAGTTACATATATAGTAGAGGAATGTCAACTTGTTCGGCATTAAAAGGCAACTGAACCAAGTATCAAGGTATTATAGAAATTTTTAGGGGGGGAGAGAGGATTCGATCCTTGGCCTTGGCCATGCATCTAATGTGCCTTTGCCACTCCAACTAGGGTGGCGGGTCTTGAATTCTTTTCTTCTGAAATTTACAGTGAATTCATTTTAACTTAATCCATAATAACTTATTTTTATTTTTATATTTTTTTACCTAAAACTAATTTTATTTAAATGATGATATTATATAGGTGCAATAATCTATTAGAAATATAATTTTTATAATCTTACTAAATTTTTATGAATTTTTTTAGCTTTAGGCATTAAAAAAATTATAAAATTTTAATAAAATCATAAAAATTTTACTTTCAAATAGATTATTGAATCTATATAATATTGACTTTTAAATGAAATTAGTTCAAGGTAAAAAAAAATATAAAAATAAAAATTAGTAATTTTTTATTAAGTTAACTTAAGGTAAATTATGTATTTACGTCACTTCCAATTCGACGAAAAAGAAAGCGCAAGTCGCAAGTCAAACAAAAGAATCAACAGCAGACAACTTGCTGGAAAATTGTAGCAGAATTGGGGGAGAAAGGAAAACGAAGGAAAGATAGAGGGGAAAGGAGAAAGGGGGAGAATTTTAGTAATTGGGAGCGGAAATAGGGAATTAAAGCATGGGGTTATTTTGAGAGGGGGAATATAGGTATAGGAAGATATTCAACCTTAATCATTATCATTTTACTTTTTCAATGAGAATTAACGGCACATGTCAGACAAACACTTATAATTAAACATAAGTACCACCCATTTATATTTGTTGTTGTAATACTCATTTTTGCCACTCCACCTAGCCAGTTTTGTTTCAAACTTATACTCCTTCCGATTGATATATATATTTTAATTGAAGAGTGATTAGGCTAAATACATCTGTGGTGTCTAACATTTAAATGTTGTTCCACTTTCTTCTCTAAAGTCCATTTTGTTCCACTCTTGTCCCTTTATGTCAATAAAATGTTCCATTTTTGCTCATTTTTTGGATAGTAAACATTATGGTGAATAGAAAACTACCACATCAGTCTAAGATTATAAGAAAAATCCTAACTTTTGAACCATGTAAAACTCTTTCTTCCCCCAGAAACCTAAACTTTTCTTATTTGTCAATTTGGCCTCCACCACTCCATTTTTGCCGTAGTGGCGTCCTAGTCTGCCTCCTCTCCCCGCCTCCTCTCTTGAGTTTGCCTGCTCCTCCTTCATCCAATATTGCCTTATCTCATTCTCCCTCACGCTTGTTGCCTTTGCTCGGCTTTCAACCTCTACACTTGAAATTAAATTCTCCACACCAATCGCGGTCATTGATGATTGGATGAATATGGATATCTGTTCCATTGTAGAGGCAATAGTGTTGTCATTGCTGTGGTGGCAACAACAACCCTTTCTTCAATAATCTTTGTCATTGCGATGCTCTCGAATGCCCCTAATTACACCTGGACACCATTTCCTCTGCCACAAACTTCCCCTATAGCCACTTTCAGGCCCCTTTGCGTGATTTCCCCGATTTCTTGGCCGGTTTATGGTTATGAAGCTAGGTTTCAATTTCTCCAATTTCTCTGCCATGATTGTTGCGCAGTCCACCATTGTCCCGCCTCATACCTCCGGAAGGGTGGAGTACTTCCCATGGCCACCTCTTCTACATCCAGTGATGGTGGAAGCATCTGATCTGCTATAAAGAAGTCCAGGGCGGAGGGTTTGAGGGCGATGAACTCAATGTCGAGAGCAGCAGATTATTTAGTGACCTTAGCAAACAAAATAAAATTTTAAGGTCTTAATTAAAATAAAATAATAAAGTGGTGGATAAAAGGTATAATTTTTCCTAAAATCTTACACTGAGATAACATCTTTTTGTTCAAAATAAACATTTTTCGTCCATAATAGGGTAAAAATGAAACAATTTAAAGACATTAAGGATGAGAGTGGAACATTTTATTGGTGTTGGAGATGAGAGTGAAATAAAATGAACGTTGGAGACAAAAGTGGAACAACATTTAAAGGTTGGAGACCATGGATGCGTTAACCCAAGAGTGATTGCATGTCTTAATTAGACCTTACACGCGCAAGACTGCTACGCCAACCACAGACCAACTCTTCCAACTGTCAGTACTGATTCAACTGACATCACAGATATGCGTCGTAGCCAGACAGCGTTAAATACGTTTGTATAATATATTACTCATAATTTATAAAAATTTAAATAAAACAATCGCATCGTATATGAACTAGTACAAAATGATATACTCCCTATATAAATGTTTTTTTTTCTTTTTAATGATGTAGACATTTGTGTGTTGTTCGTCGTATATAAGGAAATAAGAGCCTGATTATTATTATGGTCAAGGCTCTTTTAATTATTTGAACGAATCTAACTTCCTGCAGAAGTAGCTTTTTTATTTTTTTGTTCCTTTTTAGCTGGGAGTAATTTAATTTTTTCAACGCCAGTAATTACGAAATGCATTTACTTTTCCTCTTGTCTTCTCTCATGTTGAGCATTTTAGTCTCTGTCTTTTCTAAGTGACTAGTGCTGCAAGACAATAGTTGGCTATTGTTAATCCAATAAAGGATGGGGAAAGAAAAATAGTTACTATTACTTTATAAAATCTTCTCTAATATAATGATGCGATAGAAAATGATTAAATGGAGAATTTTGTATGGGACCCATTCAAATTAAAACTGTTCATCGATTGATTCACATATTCTAATCAAGAGATAGGATATTTTTGGTCCTCTAACTTTTTCAAATTTGTCATATCAATCCAATAATTCATTGAGTTGCCAAATGGGTCCTTTAACGTTTACACCGTTAGCTCTGTTAGTCCTACAACTTGTTTGGCTTATGGAAGTACTAACATGACACTTAACACCGTTTATTTCAGTGACTAAAATGATACTCTCTCCGTCCCGGAAGGTTTGCTCCATTTACATTTGCGCGTGGTTTAAGAAAAGCCCACCAATTTACATTTTTACCCCTCCATTATCTCTTCTTCTTAAGTCTGTTTGTTCATCGGTTTGTCTTCCGTCCGTTTGTCATCTGCCTATCCTCTGTCCGTTGCCCGTTCGTTGTGTTCCTTTGTCCGTCATCCGTTTGTCTTCAATTGTGTCATCGTCCTTCTGTTTTGAGCTCGATTCACATTGCCTCTCCGCTTTCGGGATCAATTCGCCTCACCTCTCGACCTCTAACCTTGATTCACTTCTCCTTTCCGCCTTTGACCTCTATTCGCGTCACCTCTTCGCCTTGGGTCTCGACTTGCATTGGCCTACTCACCTCCGTCCTCGATTCATGTCCCCTCATTGATTCACCTCTTCATCATGTCGCTCCCTCATAACCCATCTTGTTGGATGCTGTCCTCGTTTGCGTTGGCCACTGGCATGTTTGGGAAAAACTTCACCGGATAGAAAGAGATAAATAGAAGAGAAAGAAAGTAGGGTTTGTGAAGGAGAGAAGGATGTATTAACATGGGTATAATGGTAAATAGAATGTGAAAAAGTTACTAAAAAAGGAAATGGTGCAAAATTTTGGGACTACCCAAAAAGGAAAATGTAGCAAAATTTATGGGACGGATAGAGTTTTTTTCAAATCTTAGTTACTTACTTGAAAATCTTTTTTCAAAATTTGAGTGGCTTCCTTGTTCTTCTTTCATCTCTCCTCATCATCCCTCACCTTTGCTGCTTTGTCCCCTTCCCAGCCTTTGCCTGCCATTGTCAGTAGTGGAATCATTCAACCTTGATTGTGAGAATCCTGATTGGGAATCTTTCCCTACCTCACTCATGCCACATTTTTGCCACCATTAAACTCGCCAAGGCTTGCCACGATCAGCTGTCCTTGCTCTGATCCTCTCCACTGCTTCGCCTTCGATGTCCCACGACACCTAAATTAATACCCATTCCACCTTCTTGTTCCTTCTGTATTTCCAATTCTACCTTTGGCATTTGGGCTTTCGCCCTGGAATATGCTTGCTTCGCCAAATTACCGATGAGAAGCATCATTTCTTTATTGGTGAAGACGGTGATGTAGAACCATGAAATGGATTCTGATCCGAATATGAACTTGGCATGGGAAAAATCCTAGAGGATTTAGAGATTTGGGTTTGTGGCAGGTGGAAATTCAGGTTCTCGTGGAACGATTTGGCTGGGGAAAGTGTTGGGCCACATAAGAGAGCAAAGGTCAAAATTGGTGGTGTAGATGCAGCTGGTCAGGTTGGTTTTGTCGATAGTGAAAGGAGGGAGCGACAAAGATGGAAGGGGCGACAGTATGTGGTGATCCTCAGTGGCGATGAAGGGGAGGAAGCGGGAGGAAGAGGAGGAGTAGGAGGACATATTCCGGGTTCAGGTCTACGTTTTGCCTAAAACATTTTCCTTTTTTTACAACTTGATTTTCTTTTTATAACCTAATTTTCAAACTTTTTTTTTTTAAAAAATTTCTAGGATGATTAAATGTACCCTCCTTCCCATTTTTTAAATCATTTTTCTAGGAATTAAAATTTAATTATATAGATTTATGTTGAAATTGAAATTAAATTATATAGATTTATGTTGGAGGTATGATTAAATTATATAGATTAAATTGAGAAGAACAAGGTAGGCGCCCAAATTTTGAAAAAAATTTAAGTTTCAAAGGTTTGAAAAGTGTCAATTTAGTCACTAAAATAAACGGCATGTCAGTACTTCCATCAGCCAAACAAGTTGTAGGATTAATAGAGCTAATGATTTAAACGTTAGATGACTCGTCTAGCAAGTTGACGAATTATAGGACTGATATAACAAATTTGAAAAAAAGGTAAATTCCACTGGTCGTCCTTAAACTATAGTCAATGTTACTAATTCATTCCTAAACTATTAAATGTTGCTTAATAGTCTATAAACTATATTCAGTGTTACTTAATCATCATGCCGTCTATCTTACTGTTAAAGATGGAAGGAAAAGTGATACCACATTAGCAGTCATATCATTTTTCCATACCATATCAGCAATTACATCATTTTTCTGTCTATTCTTAACGGTTGCGATAGACTGCAGGATGATTAAGCAATACTGAATATAATTTAAAGATGATTAAATAACATTTAATAGTTAGGGATAAATTAGCAATTTGAAATACAGTTTAAGGATAACCGATGAAGTTTACCCTTTAAAAAATTAGAAGACCAAAAGTGTTCTTTCTCCTTCTAATAATATAAAATTTTTAAAAAATACAAGTACATGTGGAGTACTCTCAATAAAAGCCAAATCGCCCCCGGTTTTCTATTGGCCCAAGCTACCTAGGCTTCTCTAACTCTTTTTCCAGTGATAATTATTTAGACCAACAAGGTTTATCAATGAAATAAACATTTGGGTATGATGACTGAGGCAGAAAGTTGCAACGCCTAAGCAAGGATTTAGAGACAAATATAAATAGGCATCTTATCGTACAAAATATACTCTAAATCTTATAGCTTCGATGGAGGTTCAATTTGTCCACGCAAATTTGGGGTCACTCTCAAGTGGGCATGACAGAATCAAGGCATATATATTGCAATTGACTTTTTTGGTTTTTTGTTGCTTGATGCAACGTTGTGGGAAGAAAGTAGATAGATATATAGGATTGTGATATGGATAATAAACAACAGCAAATCATTCTACACTTAATTAATAAATGTAACTCTTGATACCCATATTCATACAAGTTCAACTTACATAATTCATCTATTTTGGACTTGTTAGAATCAGTCTAATTCAAAAGGCACTTAAGCCTAGCAACATTAAAGGATAAATATGAAATAAGTCTCACACAAACAGTTGTTCTTCAAATCTAATGGTTTCCATGTTATCGAGATCCAATGTCTCATCCAGTAGTCTTTGTTGCATGATGCTCTTCACCAAGGTCCATATAAAGGACTTACTAATCATAAATATGGTATTGATTGTTTCATTGAACTCTCTCACATTGATCGTTTTTTACTTAATTGGAAGTCAAAGTATCTTTGATACCCACATCAGCAATTGTGGATAAACACCCTATCTACTGCTGCTGAAGTTGGGGCTGGAGGTAGGAAGCCTGTTCAGCTCTTGTTAAAACCCACTAAAAGAATTTATGAAATTAAACGTGGTTACTTCTTAGGAACCTGCACTCAATCCATGATTTGACACCATTTTCTATATCTTTTGTTCTTATGCTTCCTGATTGGAATTCAAAGAAGCAACCAAATGGGTCTAACAGCTTTAACAGTTTTATGGATTCATTTTATTTTATTGAATTAAACCAGTTTGATATGAGTTAACATTATATTAGTATTGCTATATTACTCATTAACCACAGTAATACTAATACATTTCTTTCATGTTTTGAATTGTACTTTATCAAATTTGAATGCTCTCTATAAATAAAATATTTTTTCTTCTTTTTTTTTTCTGAAAAAAATTTCAAGAGACAAACTATTTACATATATTAAAATTAAAAAATGGTAGAAATTCTACTTCCATATAGTAACAACTGGAAATACATATGTGAAATAGATGACAATGATCTGGAGTGGTAAGAGTTGTTAAAAATTGACTCGTTCTGCAGTCCAATTCACAGGAGTAGATGGGGACATCTTTCTTTGCTCAAGTGACTCAATTATCTTCTAGATTGTTATAGGACTCTGATGATATGACGTTCTGTGATAACTGTGAGTCATTGTAGATCGCCAATTAGAGAGTTTCATAAGCTGAATGATGATCTATGATAACTCACAGTCGTCACGAACTATCACACTCAAATTTTCTATTGTTATATTGCAAGGACAAGATTTTGCTTGGGACATTTTCGTATTGAAAATGAACATTCCCACTAGCCAAGCATTGTAAGCTGAAAAAAGTGAAAACTACAAAGAGAGAAAGGTTTTGCCTTTTTTAGCTGTCTTGCCTCCTCTTTCTAGCAAGCCCTCTTTTGGATTCACCTTTTCAACCTGCTTTCCTACAAAAATTATTTCTTGTGATAAACATCCTTCGCCCAATCCCTCCGTCCAACAAATATTTGTGCCTTTTTTATTTTCCTTTTAGGAGAATAGAAACTTATACATCAATATAGTTTCATGTACGATTTACCGAAAGAGATAAGGGGTAAAGAGTTTAGTGAAAGTCCAAAATAAACATGAACAGGGAACATATGAACTGCGAAAAACATGTCCTCTAGATTTGTTAAACAAAAGATATTCGGGACTTGAAAAGGCCTATCGATTGCGCTAGAGCTATTTTTGGTAATTATAGTGTATTAATCTTAATCTTATAACATCACAGCTAAATAATGAAATTTTACCTATAGAATAACAACTCTTTGGACGGTGGATATACCGTCCCAGCTTGCTGATATTGTGGCGTCGGACTTGTCAGATTAAGTGTATAAACTATAAAGAAATAATGCCTTATAATTAAAAAGAAAAGAAAAAGAACGAGAACTCAGTTCCACCGTACTTTTTTTAAAAAAAATCTATAATCAAGTACAAAAGCTTGGAGAGAATTAGTATTACAATTAATGAAAATGTAATAAAGGTTCAAATTAATGGGTACCTTACAAATAGGTTTCCGCACATGTTTGTCTCTAATTTAGGGGTTTTTTCTGTCAATGTAATTGGACTTATGATGGTGGGACTGTGGGAGATATTTAATGTAGAAAATGATTGAATTAGAGCAGCGTTTTCGTTTGTTTCCCTTCAAGTGTAAACTGTAAACTATTGAGAAAAGATGGTCATCTACGAAATAGGGAAAAAAGCAAGAATCTTTTGTTTGTTTCCTAGCAGCAGGCTAGCAATATCTCATCCCAAAGCCTAACTCCCATTTTCGAAAGTCTATACAGAAATTAATGCAAAATGACTGCCACCACGTTTTGGACCACGTTTTGGATAGGTACGACCCGACTCTAACATCTTTCATCGGAATAGATTTGTGTGGATCTAGCGCACAGATGCGCCAACACATAAGACCATACTTATAAAAATTACGCAAATTTGAAATAAGTTCCTACATGTGGTGTAATAGATAGTTAGCTATGGACAATGTTTTTAAAATCAAACCATTCACTCTAACTGGTTAAATTAATAGGTCAGTACTTTTCCCATAATTTTGTTCGTCCATGCTTTTTCATCACTCTAAGGGAACTTCTCTTTTAACCTGGTTTTAGATGTTAACCTATTCAGGTGCCGCACTCCTTAGTCCTTCCTAATTTATTTTCTCCACTTGCTTTACCTTTCTTTTTCGAGTAAAATTTAAATCTAGTCTCTTAACTATTTAGTTTATCCTAAACTGGTCCCTTAACTCTAAAAGTGTCTATTGAGGTCCTTTAACTCAAGTGGCGTGTCCAATTTGAGTCTCATCCATCAATTGAGCCGTTATTTTGGATAAAACTTGCCTATGTGGCACCCATAATGCCACGTGGCTTCCTCTTTAATTGAAATAGGTAATTATTTTATATAGAAATGAAAAAATTAAACCTAAACTGACACAAACACAAAATCTTGGGGCTTAAAACATGCATTAGCCCCAATTGTTAGATTAACTCGCCGTAGACGATGGTGTTGGATTTGACGCCAGAGGAAGATGGACGGAGATGGTGAACGGAGATAAAGATGGATGGGATGAAGGCGGACCGCTGGAGATTGTGAACGGAGATGAAATCGGGACTGAGATGGTGACAGAGGAGGAAATCGCGACGGAAGACGAATCGCGACGGAGGAGGAAATCGCAAAGGAAGACGAATCGCGATGGAAATGGTAATGGAGGAGGAAATCATGACGGAAGACGCATCGCGACAGAGGAGGAAATCGCAAAGGAAGACAAATCGAGATGGAGATGGTGACGGAGGAGGAAATCACGACGGAAGACGCATCGCGACGCAGGAGGAAATCGCAAAGGAAGACGAATTGCGATGGAGATGGTGACGGAGGAGGAAATCACGACGGAAGACGCATCGCGACGGAGGAGGAAATCGCAAAGGAAGACGAATCGCGACGGAGATGGTGACGGAAGAGGAAATCGCGATGGAAGACGAATCGCGACGGAGGATGAAATCGCAAAGGAAGACGAATCGCGACGGAGATGGTGACGGAGGAGGAAATCGCGACGGAAGACGGAGACGATGAACTAAATCGCGACAGTGATGAAGACGGTGAACTAAATTACAATGGTGACGGAGACGGAATCGGCGATGGAAAGAACCACCGGTGAGAGAAAGAGAGGAGAGAGATCCACCGGCGAAAGTGTTGGGCTATTTACATTTGAAGTCCTATGGTTATTTATTTGTGTCAATTTTAACTCGAATTTTTTCATTTCTATACAAAATAATCACCTATTTCAATTAAAGAGGAAGCCACGTGGCATTATGAGTGCCACATGGCATTATGGGTGCCACATAGGCAAGTTTCATTCAAAATAACGGCTCAATTGATGGATGGGACTCAAATTGGACACGCCACTTGAGTTAAGGGACCTCAATAGGCACTTTTAGAGCTAAGGGACCAGTTTAGGACAAACTGAATAGTTAAGAGACCAAATTTGGATTTTACCCTTTCCTTTTCTTACTGGCTTAATTATTTTTGTTCTTAACTTGACTCTTTCTTTCTTTCTTGACTTGCTTCTTTGTTTTGTTTTCTTACTCGATTGATTCTACTTTTACCGCCATTAAGCTGATCAGTTTTTTCAGTAAAGAGAGCACACTTTTGTGCTAAAAAGCTTCCTAAATCAAGTTCTGAAACGCAACCTCAAATTTTTAATGCATTCTTTATGAAAATTATAAGAAATTGGACACAGTTGTTTGAGTTACAGTTTAAAGTGGTTTTTAAGTCACCGGCTTAAACAGTTCTTAATGGTTTTGACCGGTTCTTGACTTTTTCACAAATGATTTGAAACCTAGACTATTAAGGTCACTGATTTACGTTGAATCGATTAAACAGGATGGTTCGGTCTGATTCTAGCAACTTTGTCTATGTATTAACATGGAATGTGTGAGTTTGAACCACTGTGTTCTTGTTTTTTTCAAGTTTTTCCTCATTTTTTTCTCCCTTCGTTTCATTTTAACATTCCCCTGAATCCCCCCTTTAAGTTGAACAATCCTTCCATTTTGAGCGGCCATTCTCGCTTTCAACTACTACTCTCACTCTCACTTTTACAATATTTTTACTTACTTAAGTTTCAAAAAGTGACATTTTTCTGCTTTTACTCTCGCTTCCTGCTCCCATTTTCAATACGCTTCATGCAACCTACCCCCTCTCTTCTTTCTCTACGTTTATTTCTTTGTTTTTTTTAATGACTTCCTCTTCGTTTGTTTCTAACATTAATTTATTCGTTAACGGATACGCTAATTTCTTCATTTATTTTTTTTAAAGTTTTGCGTCATCAGTTCCCCCCCACCCCCCCTTTTTTTTCTCTTTTTTCCTTTTTTTTAAAGCTTTTCTGTCTTTATGTATTTTCAATTTTTTTTGTTCTTTTTTCTAATTGCACAGCTTTCTTCTGTTGTTGTTTAGTTTATTTTTTAATATTATTGTTGTTTTTAATTATTCTGTTTTTAATCATTTTTTGTTTCAAATTTTTTACCTAATAAAAGGCCAAACAACTACTTGAGTCAAAAGAATAAACAGTTATCTGTAAAAAAAAACATATAATTCATCCAAAAGAATAAATAGATACCGATAAAAAGAACAATTAATTTATCTTAAAAAACTAACAGCTATGTATACAACAACAAATAAATAATAATAAATGAACATAAAAATAAATAGTTTTAAAAAAATAAACACTTATAAAGAATAATAAATTGAACCAAAAGAATAAATAGCTGCTAATAAAAGAACAAATAGTAATGAATAAAGAACATATAAAAACAAAACAAAAAAAGAGAGAATAAATACTACTTTCTTACAAAAATATATAGTAAGAGCAAAAGAACAAACAAAGATTCATAAAGCACATATAAAAAAAAAGGAAGAATAGAAGTATAAAAACAAATAGGAAATAAGAAAGATTCATAAAAAGAACAAACAGCAGTGCATGAAAAAATATAGAAACAAAAAAAAAAGAATATATAGGAATAGAAAAAAAGAGATTTATAGGGAATGAGAAAAAATAAGGTAATTAAACTAAAAATAATAGACCAGACAAGTTCAAATAAAAGAGAGATAGAAGCTACATAGTATGGAAATAGTTGAAAAAAATGAAAAAATTGAGAAATTAAAAAAATAAAAAATAAATGGAAAAAATAAAAAATAAGATTGGAAAAAAAATAAAATAAAAAAAATAAAAACAAAAAGGTTACTAATAAAAGAATAAATAGTTTCTAAAAAAAATAATTAGATACTAATAAAAGAATAGATGGTTTATATATTTTCTTTTATCAGTTCTTATTTATTCTTTTATCAATTTTATTTATTATTATTTATTTTTTTATTATTTTTTTTGTTCTTTCATCATTTCATTCTTCACTTCTATTTATTTTTTATCAATTTTATATGTTCTTTTACCAATTTATCTATTCCTTTATAAATTTTTATTTATTCTTTTATTAAAATACAATAGACAAATTCAAATAAAGAGAGATAGAACCTAAAAATTAAAAAATTAAAATGAAAAATGAAAAAAAACTTAAAAAATGAGAGAAATAAAATAAAAAATATTTCTAAAAAATAAAATTATAAAAATAAAATAAATTGAAAAAAAATAAAAAATAGATACTTATAAAAGAATGGCTAGTTTCCTCTAAAAGAATAAATAGATACTAATAAAAGAATATATAGTTTGTTATCTATTCTTTTAGCAGTTCTTGTTTGTTATTTTAGTGATTTTATCTATTATTGTCTGTTCTTTTATAAGTTTTGTCTGTTCTTTTATCGATTTTATCTATTTTTTTAACCAATTTTTATCTACTATTTTATCAATTTTTAATTGTTCTTTTATTAGTTTTTTCTATTCTTTTTATCAATTTTAGTAAATTATTTGTTTTTATTATTATTTTATTATTGTATTTTTTATTTTATTAGTATCAATTAGTTTTTAGGAGGAATTAAATTTTATTTTATTTATATCTATTGTGCTTTTAGATCAACTAGTTATTTTTTATTCATTGAAAATTTAAAATAAAAAATATGAAAAATAAATAAAATTTAAAAAACAATAGTAATTCAAGAAATAAAAAATGACATAGAACTAACAAGAAAAGGTGGATAAATTAAAAATAAAAAAATCAGGAATAAATGTAATGCCCCTAATTTTATAATTCTTAAATTTGGAAAACATCTTAATTTCCCAGAATTATTAAGCACTTAACTAAAAATAATTTAAGAAATATGAGGTAGAATATTTTCTTTTAATATATTTTTCAAATAATAAAAGTATTAGACTAGAGTAATCAAATGACAATCCCAGGAAAACTAACATACGGATGATGATCCATTTTCAACAAACCATATGTTTCTCTTAGAGATAAAATAACACAAAATAAAAATTCAGTCCCGACTAGTTTTTCAAGGGGTTATAGCCTGCTTTTACTTAGTCAACTCCACATCTTAAACCTCATCAAACGGTTCACTATACTCCGTCTCCTTATAGTACACACCTATGGAAACATGTTAAAAAGAGGGTGAATGCCACTTGCTCAATAAGGGGGGAAGTATCAGATCCATCACAGGAGTCCTAATTTTCCTACAACAAATGAATAACAAATTTTAAGTTACAGTAATTTAATCAAAGAGCAATTTCATGGAATATCATAACAACAACACCAAAGCCCTACTAGTATGCTTGAACTAATAGGCATATGTGTAATTCCTTTTATTGATTAAATCATATCAAGTTGATCAAATCGTTTAATCTTTTACTTGAATACCATCGGATGAACCTAGGGTGATGAATGTGTATATCACCCATTCTCAAGGATAACTTTTAGGTAATTCCACTAGAGATGCCACAAGTTATAGCTTCTTAGGATACCTACGTCAAAATAGAGCCTATTGTGATACCAACTATAAGCATGGTTCCCCTCCAGCTATGGTCCAACAACTCACAAATCATATCTCTAAACTCTATATCAATATCGGGTCATGACTAGATATGGTCCGTTGCCACCCTAGTATGTCTCTCAGGTTCGAATCATCTGTTCTAAACATTTTTTTTAAATTTACAACTTGTCAGGTCATATAGATATGATTTGCCGTTAACTTTGCATGCCTCGTGTTTTATCTTACTCCTCAAATCTTTTACCTAATGCATTCTCGTGTGTGACAAACATTAATAATATATAATAACCAATTGATGCATGATCGTAGCTCATTTTATTTTAACTTTTTTTAGTAGTGTCTTGATTCTAGTGCATCATATTTCTTTTTTCTTTTTATCTTAGTTTAGTTTTATATGATAACATGATAATTAATAATATCTTTTTAAGTATATTTATAAGAAATATCCATCTACTCTTTTATGAATTCTTTCCAAGTTAGTCATTTAGAATTTATGCACCTAATTCTTTATCTACCAACTTATAGTAGTTTATTATAGCCTTAGCATGACACTAACTATTACTTTTGGCATTAATCATATGGTTAACGAGTTTGTCAGTTTTAAATATAGTGCAAATGATGTTTGTTTTACTGGCCCTAAATATTGTACTAAGGTTTTATTCAAATAGCCCTAACATACTTCTAACTTAATTCTTTTTCTAAATGGTCCTAGCATGATACTAGCACAAAAAATACATCATATATCAGATAATTACAACCATACAACTAAATTATCAAAATTATATCTTAATTGGAAAAGAAACTAAAATAAAATAAAATAAAATAAAATTCTAAAAAATTAGTTTCATTAATCTACCCATGTTGTGAATGCTTTTAAAGACTTTATAGCCCAACTATTTACTTAGAATTTATTATTTGAGTTGATACTCATTTTGGGCTTGAAAAGGCTAATGAGAACCAACCCGTTCTTCCCTCTTACCCTATGTGAAATAACCCGATGAAAAGGGCGATTTCCTAGAACAAATCCTACAAAATATTAGGGAGTATAAAATTAAAAAATAGGCTTAAATTTGAAAATTTTCTAAATGGTACTTGGAAGATTTACATTATATCTAGGCCAAAATTTTACTTAGTGTGTGAAAAGAGTCTCAGGTTGTTTCTGGTGGCTTCATGCCTATTTGATATCATGTTTGGAGCCTTTCTTGCTGTGGATCCTAGAATTATAGTGTCCAAAACACTGAGTTATTTACTCAATTAATGGTTGTAAAAACTAAACTTGGACTGACAAAAATTGATTTTGATTAACGATATGTTTTCAAGATCTCTAGAGCTCAGAGAGTCTAAAAGAACACTAAGCCTTCTAGTAAAGAGTTCCTAGGCCTCTGTAACAATTGGGATAGCAAAGAGAAAAGACTTAACAGGGGCTGTATGGTTTGGAATTTGCAGCCAAAAGAATTCTAAAAAGACGAGGGTGGCTTGTTGGGGATCGGGTGTAAGTAGAGGGCGATTGCATCAGTAACGAGTGCACAAGCCTAGTGTTTTGAATAAGGATAAACTTACCGGTGAAATATAACACAAATTTAATGAATTTAAGTGCTGCAAAAAGAAATAAATGAGTGACACAAAAGGATTTACATTTACACGACCGAAATCAAAATGACTGATACTCATATGATTGGTTTTGGGTGCTCAGATTAGGTTTTCTATAAAGGCTTTCCTAGTGTTTCCTCTACTTTGAATGTTGACGTAAGTAAATCTCAAATTATTTTCCTCAAATAAGTTTTATTAAATAAGGAAAGCAAGCTAAGTAAGGTTAAGTTGAGTTCTAAAATGTAATTGGCACCTAAAGGGCAAGAAGGGCAAAATCATAATTTTGACCCAAGTTAGTGGCAAGGCCGTAATTTTAGTGAAATTAGGTTCATGCAAGTATTTTAAACTAAATAAATTAAGAAGTATTTTTAGCTATTTGAACTAAAAATGAAAGTTAAGGGTGAAAAATGCACTATGTGAGAAATTAAGCTATTATGTATTATAATGACTTAAGTGATCCAAGAGCAAAGTGTTTAGGTAAGAAAAACATTTCAATGGGACCAATGAGTGTTGGTGTAGGAAGAATTTAAGTGGCCTAAGTTAATCAAAGTTAAGATTGAGGGCCAAAGTGTCAAGTAGAGGAAAATTGGGTTAAGTTGGAGTAGTTGGTTATTATAAGAAGAGACAGATAACACTATTCATCATCTTCTTTACTCCATTTTTGTGGCTCTCTCTTCTTCATAGCTCCTCCTCATCAAAGCTCCAAAATCACCTAAAATTTTATAAAAATTGAAGGTCCCAAAGCCATCCCAACAAACCCTTAGCTTGTTTATGGTGTATTTGGTGCATTTAGAGTTATTCTTATAAGTTTTTGGTTCAAACCCTAATGTAAATGTCTTTGATCCTTGTGGGTTAGTTCTAAGCTAGTTAAATGGTTAGAAATGGTCTTAATTTCATGTTGTTGGTGTCCAATTTGGTTGAATTCAAGCTTGGAACTCAAAGGGACTCTTTGGAGCTTAAGTGTGCTTGTTGTTTGTTTTTTGTTTTAAGGATAATTTGAGGTAAGAAATTTAAGTTAATTCAGTTCAAATAATACATAAAAATGTAGCATTACATATGGGAATGAAGTAGAAACAAGACTTACGTGAATTGGCTTTGGGGATATGAAGATTAGGCAAGTTTCGTGCAAGTTCACGTGTAGTCACACAATGTTGTAGAGCATTAGCGACACATTGCCGTTGACGATGCCATTTGGCGACATGTCACCGGTGATTTTCTAAGAAGCCTAAGTATTGAAGCCATTGGCGATGCGTCGCCAAGGTGTAAATCCCTCAAGCTCAGGGCATCTTAAGAGTGTCCCAATCTCTCTGTTATCACCCCTAGGCCAATCTCAAGCTCGGGGCATCTTGAAAGTGTCTCAATCTCTCTTTTATCACCCATATACCAATTTAAGATGTTTTGTAGCCCCAGTTGGGTCTAGAACTCATTCCTAAGTTGGGTATTATGCATTATTTAGGTGGTAGCTAAGTGGTGTGGTTAAGGTAAGGTAAGTAATGGTGGCTAGGAGGGTTAAAGTGCTTAAGTTTTTAAGGGAGCACTAAGGGGATTAAGGCAGGTTTCAAATTCTTTGTTGGCCCAAGTGGGAGGTCATAGACCTTCAGGCAATAAAAAGGAAATCCAAGAGGATCCTAACTAAACCATGTTCTTTAATAAGTAAGCCACTACAGAGCCCTAAGCTAAGCTTGAAGAGCTTGGTAAGTTGAATCACATAAGGCAACTACTTTGCACAATAAGTTAATGAAAGAGACGGGTAAGGAAGAAATAAGCGGTGATTTACTTTAAGCAACTCATTAGTGGCAGGTAAGGGTTAAGCAAGTGACGACTTACTCTAAGGCGCCAGTCTAGCATTTATGGGTGTAAGGAAGTCCTAAATACATTTGCATTTGCATATTTCATTCATTCATCCATTCATCCATTAGTTGCATTATTTGTTGTTGTTCTTATTCTTGTTTCTGGTTGTGTTGTTGGTTGCTTGCTTTGCTTTGTATGTTATATGTGTGTGTGTGTGTGTGTGTGTGTGTGTGTGTGTGTGTGTGTGTGTGTGTGTGTGTGTGTGCTTGTTGTGCTTTGTATGCTAACATTGGTTTCCCCTTGCAGGTACCAAATCCCTTACTGAGTACTTTAGAGTACCCACCCCTTAAATGTTGTGCAGGTATTAAGCAGGCTAGTCAAGCTTAACAGTTAGTAAGGGATAGCTATTAAAGCTAAGTTTTATTGGATTGAAGGTATTCTCTAAGTAGGGAACTCCTAGTTTCTAAGTTACTTATGACATAAGCTAGTATTGACCAAAGTGTTTGCCTTATAGTTTGAAGCTAAATGAGTACAAGGAAAGTGTGGCTCATCATTTGAAGCTAGCTTGCTTGGATGAAGAGTTAAAGATAGATCTTAGTATATATAAGTTACTTCTTTTAAATGTATGGTATTTTCATACAATGAGATTGTCTCTACTAATGTCCATTGGTGTGTATAACACTAGGGTTACATTTGGGTGTATGAAAGATTGATATATATGTACATAGTTGTTACTTTAAGTTAACGCAACTAAAGTTTTTACATCTCGATTTGTTTTTATTTATGTTTTATGAATCGGCATGCCACAATTTTTTTATAGTGTTAATTTATTGTTATCACATAGCCAGGATAATGTATGCATATTTCCTATGCAAGGTAGGCTAAGTAACTAATTGCATATAAAGATTTAAGATACTTCACAAGTAATAACTAGCCAATTATAACCTAAGTGGAATTATAGTTTCCAAAGAGCCTATCAATGTTAGCAAATCAGGACATTGGGGCCCTGTTCCGCTACATTTCCCCTTTGATCTAATTAACCTAGTCAAGAATAGGGGATTAAAAATATTTAAAATAGATTGTCTGACATAGAAACAAAGCCTAAGGGGCTAGACTTGCACTACTTCAATAAAGAGCATGATCAAGACGACAATGGTATAGAGAGTGCAATGATAATCCTTTGCTGTGATGTCTTCTTCTTTAATACAATAAGAAAGACTAGAAATAATGAAGGAATTATGAGCCCGGGAGCAAAATATATGTCCAAGCTAGAAGAAAGTGACAAGAACAGGGCGAGAAACGGAGAACATAGTTACCCTTGTTTCTTCTTGTGGATTATATGGCGGTGGATTGTTGGAGAAGAAAAAAAAAATGAGCAGGTTTGTAGGTTTTAATTATTAGAAGTCACTGGTCTCTTAACTAGGTTGAGATATGGGGAAAGAATAATAAAAAGAAAAGAAAAAGTTGTGTTTATATTAGGATAATATTAAATGTGATTGAAAAGAAAAAATATAAATAAGCAGAAAATAGAAATTAACTTTAAAAATTATGACATTTTAAGGGCAACATGAAGCCTTAAAGTTTCCTAAAAAACAAATTAGGACTAGGAGAGAAATTATCTAATGCAACAAAAGCGTGAATCTGATATAAACACTCGTGTAAGCTAAATTTTAAGAAAGCTAAGCAAATGAATTCAAAATTGAGTGAGACAAAGTTCTTTTGTCTCGTTTTCATGAAAAGGATTCAACGGTGCTCTCAAATTTTTAATTCGATACTCATTTAGAAAAGGACAAAAATAACCCTAGCCTAAAGAAGATGACTTTGAGCTTTCGACTTGGAATTTGACTTAGTGACCACTAAAAAAATTATCCAAGGATCAAGATTCTTAGTTCTACATTGATTTTCTAAATTGATAGGTAAAAATTACAAAAAAAAAAATCCTTCAGGGTAAAATGGTTATTTTTGTCTTTAGGTTAATTTGGTATTTTTTTTCTTAATTTCTAGGGTTATTACAATAAAACTAAAAACAAAATAACAAACACAATTAGAAATAACAAAAAAAAAAAAAGAAAACTTGCTAGGAAAATTATGAGAAAATAAAAATGGAAAAGCAAATATAAAATAAAAGTAAAAAAATGAAGAGGTGAAAGGAGAATAGGAAGCAAGTAATGAAAATAGGTAGAAAATGAGGAGAAAACTTAAAAAGATCTAAACATTCTAGAAAAAGTATAAATAGATTTCTGTGTCATTGGTGAGATTGTCACTTTTCTAAAAATTTGGGCCAAAATGTTAGTCCCTATATTTTATAAGGGTGGTGCATTGAATTAACTTGATTCATGTACCAAATTTATTTTTTAGATTTTGGAAAAAATTTACCTTAATCATCTATCAAATGCGGGGAATAATAAATAGGATCAAGCAAGTGCACATAAATTTAAACTTGTCTCGCTCTTAACTAACAATCTACATTCACGATGAGAGAAATTCATTTAAACAAAATATAGAGATTATGGTATAAATATGTTCTTAGTAGGGGTAGAATGAGCTAAATCTCCTATCGAATAGTTAGAGTTCAAGCTCAATTTTTTTTGCTATCCAACTAATCCTAATGAGTTTTGAGCCCAAAATTTTTTCAAGCCTAATAAGTGTAAAGTAAAAAATAATACAATACTATAATATAATTATTATAGAATTATAAAAATACTCTCTTCGTCCCATATTCTTTGCACCATTTGACTTTTTTGCTTAGTTTGAATTGAATTTATTTATATTTGCATTTGTTCAAAAAAATGTTTAAAAAATATATTTAGAAACTATATGTTTTGATTTATCATTCATATATAAAAGTTCTTCATTTATATATGAAAATGTTGAAAATAAAAAATCATAGATTAATTGCTAAAAAGTAAATCGTGTAAAAAATATAGGACGAAGGGAGTAGTTTAACCCTAAATATCTCAATACATTTCTCAAATCGAGCTCAAATCAAACCTGAAAATTGAGTTTCGAGTCTATTGAACCACCAAGTTGAGTCCGAACCATTTTCAATTAAGCTTTGAGCTCCATTTACTAAGCTCGTCGAACTTGAGAACGAGCTTAAGTTGAATTAATCTTGAATGAGCGGAGCTTCACGTTTGAGTGTTAAGGCTTAGTTTGATTCATTTTCCACCCCTAGCCCTTGGTGTGTATGTTGGCTCATGAATCTTATGCATACTACTGATAACTTCAATATCATGCCCTCGCACTTTTACAAAATATAAGAATCATAAAAGAGGCTTCTAGTCATACTCCTCTCCTCTTTCGAACATCTTTCTCTTTTGAAAAATTCTCACATCTTGCCTCTTCATCACATTTGTTTTTTTCTAATATTCAAAACCGTGCCACAAAATGCCTTTTTATAAGCTACACACAAATTCAAAACAACTAGCAAAATTAACCATAAACAAGAAACATAATCACACTCTAATTAATACACAAGACCTTGCTTCAATGTATATAACCAAATCTTTTCAATTTTGAGCAAAAAATATCTAACAATCTTTACATTGGCTCAAATTCTTCACCGTAACATGCACACTACGAACAACAACACAAATATGAATATTATGAAGATGTTTATAGACATGGACTCTGCCAAAACATGAACATTTTTTAGATGAAATCCATTAACTCAGTAATTATATACCAAAAACTTTTGAAATTCTAATTTAAAGTATTTGATCATTATTTTCGAGTAAATTTAAAGTATGCAGTATTTTTTATAGTTAATAGGTAATCTAAATCAATATTTTTTTCTTTCTAAATGAAATAAGTCCAGTTCATAGACAGAAAAAATTGGTAAGTTGAATTATTCATTAACTATAAGAAATTTATTTCACAGATTAAATTTATTGGAAGATGATTATCAAATAGTTTAAATTATGATTTAGAAAATTTCTATCAGATGCTTATTTTGAATTAAGAAATTTCTTCCAATAACAGATCAAAACAACTGTTTTAAATAAATTTATGGCCAAAATATAATTAAAACAGAACATTCGATAAATTAATGGCTAAAACAAAATGATGATGGAACTCCGTGCAATTTTCCTCCAACCGTCCTTACAAAATCTGGAACTGTTCCCGGAAGCGACAAACTGTCTTCAGTTGTCTTTTCTCAATCGGGGTCAAATCTTGAATCGTCTCAAAGTTTGAGGGTGAAGGTGCAACATCAAACAAAGATACAAGACTTTCAGTGTAGTTTACCATTTGGGCATCTTGGATTAGGTCAGCAGAAGCCCAATTTTTTGTTACGTTTCGGGAACAAATTAGCCTGAAGGTTTTCCAATAAAATAATTTGGACATTTTCTTTTCCATAGGGCATCTTCATCCATGTTCCATAGAACTATTCGTCGCCTGATGTTTGGCTATTAGCAATTGAATCTTGGACTTATTCAAACTCGATAATGGACAAAGTACAAACTATTATGCCAGTCAATTTAAATATATTTCAGTTTATCAAACTATAACAGTACAAAAGTACACCTAATAAATATATTTCGGCCCACATTGTAGAGACCATAAAGGGAATTCTGCGCCTGAATGGCTGTTAATGAGTTTGATGTACTCGACCCAACCCAAATATAAAGATGGACTGATTTTTTATTTTTTTGGGGTAGGAAATTGCACCAAAACCCATGCCATAATTGCCACCACTACATGAAGAAGTAGGTTTCAAAAGAATTTCGTCCATAAAGAAAGGGTTTGATCTGTCTCAACTCTTAATCTATCGAGATTAAATGTGGATATGATGAAGTCTTGAAAAAAATTGTCAATCGGAACCTGTTTGATCAGAGATACAGTTCCGCAGGCCTCCGATTTTGGCATTTCACAACTCAAACGTAACCTTTGATATCAAATTTTTGGCAAATCTATCGATTTATGTTTTTTGGGGCTAGTCTGAGGATCAATGCCCTAAGAGATATATAAGCAAACATCAAAGGATGACCCTGTTCTTTTGGCCAAAATACACTTGAAGCCCTTAAACATGGATGACCGGAACACTTTCTCCCTCAAACTTGAATTCGGGGCAACTCAGCCCCTGAATTTGGCAAAGTGAGTTAGTCAACCCCTTTGATCGGTACATGTCATCACGTGATCCCAGAATCTCTAACGTCGTTTGCCCTCTATTGCCCCTCCGTTCACTCGAAGCCTCCTCCATGTTGAGCTCCGTCACACCACTTAGAAACCTCCTCCATGTTGGCTCAAATCTGCAGGTCAATGGCAAATAGAGTTAACTCAAAGTCATTCTCTCTCGGGTTGATTTCTAGAGCGAGTTCTTAAACGAACTCTCTCTAAAACTTGGCATTTGCCTTACTTCGCATGAGGATGAGATGCAATGGAATTAACCGCTTGATTGATGGAATTGATTTGGTCTACTTCATTATCTGGGATTTCAAACCCAAATTGTTATTTAAGTTCTCTTACAACTTCTACGGTATCAAAAATATCTAGTCCAATATGATTCTGGAAATGGGGAGCTAGGCGTGCCCATGGAAGGATTGACATTCTGGAAATTCTAACAACATAAATGACCTAATTGATGACCTCAGATTTGTCAGGGAAGGAGCCCTTAACCTCCTCGGAGAAACGACGGATTATAACCCTGAAAAAGGCCACTGTCGATGAGGGAAGCACATTGGGGCAATGAATTAACTCTTAGCCTCAACTGCTTTACCAAAATGCCTTTCACTGCGGCTGCCATGAATTATTCAGCCTATCTTTGCAATTCAGATTACTCGAGGGCTTAATCGAGCTGTTGTTAACCCTTTCTTTGTCGGAAACAGGCCGCATTTTGGAATCGTAATGGATTGTCACACCTGGATTTAGGGCTGTTCTTCTGGTTGCCGAAATTGAAAGAGCAATGAAGGTGCTCGGATGCTTGAAAGGGAGTAGCCGCGGGCATCGAGGGAGCCACTGTAAGTATTGTTGTAGAGAAGGCACTTCGGGTTCTTATGTTGAATTCCGTAATCCATAGGCCTTATTGATAAAAAAAAGGACAATGATTTATGGTGGTCCATGAATGGCGAAGGGCGTCGGCGGGCAGCGTCATCAAGTGAGATAGAGAGATGTGTGAAGAAGGAAATGGTGGTCGCGGGCAAACAGTGACGGCAACATGTGCATTTTGTTTTGTTTTATGTTTTTTTTTTTTACTTGCGAGTAAAATCAAGTGAACGGGGATGAGTTTTACCTTTTAACATTTTATGTCGGAAAAACATAAGAAGTTAGTTTAGCATCTTGATAGATATTATCAGAGCCTTTGATCATGTTTGTCAAAATGATAAAACTTTCACCTTATCATCACCCTTTTGTATCAGCGGTCATAAAATTTGGTGAGATTTGGCTGTTGATTCTAAGTATTTGATGTGTACTATATATATATATTCTAAAGATTTGTTTCAGTGAGTAAACTCGATCTTATTGATATAGTAGATGTTAGAAAATTTTGTTGTTCACTTATAGAAAAGGTCCAACGTCAAATATTTTAAAAAACCAAAACGTCCAAATGATGAAAAGCAATTGCAGAGTAACATAAGAGTTTGGGATCAGAACAGAAAACCTCGATTTTGCCATTGAAGAAGAAGAAGTGTCCATTTTGTAGAAAAAGGAAAATTTCTCATATATACTATTAACATTAGTTTGTAGGCAATCACAAGATTGAACGAAGAAAAAGCAAAAATCAACTATTATCGTAACACACAAATGAATAGTTAACTATATTCCGGGTGAAAAATAAATGAATACCTTAAGTTAGGCTTGAGTTTAACTCGATTTAAAACTTATTTGTGACTCATTTAAATTATCAAAAGCCGAGCTTGAATTAAAGTTCAAGTTTGATATACAATTCTAACAAAGTATGATTTGCTTTTACTATGCTCGATTTTAGTTTTTTTTTCCTTAATTTAAAAGAACAACTCAAGTTTGACTTGAGCAAAGTCAATTATAATCTTATTTACATTGTTTTCAATCCAAACATAAATAAAAATTTAAGCTTAATAGATATTTCAAGCTGCACATGATCAATCGACTATTCGGCTCCACTTAACTTATTTTCAACCCTAAACTACATTAATTGGAGGGTAAATGACACAAATCATCTCTAAACTATCACCTAAATTACATATTCATCATCAAATTATGAAATGTTGCACCACCGTACTAAAACTATTGATAATATTACAATATTCATTATTTGTAACTAAAATGAACATTTAAACTGAATTGAAGGTCTATGGAAGTATTTTAACCATAAATATAAAATTTAATTGGCTCTTAGTAAATTTATACTATTAACAAACTTTTTGATAGTCAATAAATAGTTTGTGTAACATTATCAATACAGGATGATGGTGGAACAAAAATGAATATGCAATATAGATAATAGTTCCAGGCTGCCAGTTGGCATTTACCCCTAATTGGAAGATCAATGAGTTTGTTTCATCATGTGTTAGGACGTAGGGGATTATCTTTGCGGTCAAAGATTAAAATTTGGGAAAAAAGGGTGGGGGGATTCTATCTGGGGGTAAAAGAGTTGAACGGGCTATCTAGGGGTAAAAGTAGGGGTGATCGTTTGGTTATTTTGGTTTAAACCGAACTGGGGGTAAAAGTAGGGGTGATCGTTCGGTTATTTCGGTTTAAACCGAACTGAATAAGTCGGTTTTGTTCGGTTTCAATTTTGGGTGGTAACAAACTGAAATAATCGAATTGTTGAGAGAAACCGAATTGAAACCGAACCGAAATATTTCAGTTCGGTTCGGTTCCAACTGAATTAACAAAAAAAAAAAACAATAAAAAACAACAAATAGATGAGAGATTAAGCTCATGACAGAAACCTTCTTCGAAGTATTCACGTGACAATATAGCTTCATAGAAGACATAAGCCTCTGATAAATAACTCGCCTCACTTGTCAGCATATATTGTCCATAATAGAGCTGAGCAATCCGGGATGCAATCTCCCCAATCTCTCATCGCTTGAACCCCGCTTCTACAAGCTTTTGTCGATTTTCCTGCTGAAACAGTACCATTCTTCGAAAATACATGCACAGCAGCACAAAAGATTTCATTTTGACAAAAAATTTTCTCACATCAACATCAATACTAATGTTCCCCATTCAAACACGAAAGCACAAACCAACATTTTCAATATGAAGAGACAACTAGCTAAAAGAAATTACATTCAAATCTAGAAAATAGACAATCCATCAATATCTTAACAGTACCATTCTTCGAAAATACATGCACAACAGCACAGAAGATTTCATTTTGACAAAAAACTTTATCGCATCAACATCAGTACTAATGTTTCCCATTCAAACACAAAAGCACAAACCACCATTTTCAATATGAAGAGACAACTAGCTGAAAGAAATTACATTCAAATCCAGAAAATAGACAATCCAAATAGTCCATCATTTCTATGGGCAATTCCAATTTGCTCATAGTCATAGGCACATAACTAATCGATCACAACTCAAGCCTCATTATACCTACAAACTTTAATCCAAAAAACAATAAATTATTAATTATTTAGAGTTATAAATTAAAAAAAAAAAGACAAGTTTAGTAATGAGGTGATACCTACTTTAAAAGTTCCAATCAACTCCTAGATATTAATCATTGTATTACCTCTAGTCTTTTTGGATAACTTTAAAAAAATAAGACACATAAAAGTTAATTTTAAAAAGATAATAAGAGTATTCAAACATAACTATAAATTCAAGATTAATGCAAGCAAAAATATAATAAATATTACCCTCTTCAATTTTTTCAAGTTCCTCCAAATCTTCCTTCACACTAACTCGTAGTCTCCTTCTAAGCCAATCTTGTGCGCAAATAAGAGCTTGCATCGTTTTAGGAGTTAAAGAGCTTCTAAATGGATCAAGAACCTATCATCCTGTACTAAATGCAGACTCAGAAGCAACAGTAAAGACAGGTAGAGCTAGTATATCACGTGCCATAGCTCCAAGAATAGGGAAGCGGTGACAATTGAACTTCCACCACTCTAACACCTCAAATTTAGAGGAAACTGGTTCTCTTAGTTTCTCTAGATACCTGTCCAACTCAGTTTTATTGCCAACACTTCCAGAAACATTTTCAAATTTCTTCATTCTTTCCTTTGTCACTGAGTACTTCCTTTTCTTTTGACTTCCTAGATCAACTTGCTCCGGCATTTAAGTTTTCAAATTTGATTCAGCAGATTGAGGTTGGACAATTTTTTTATTCTCTTTAAATAACTCAGAAATGGCACTCTTGACCTTTATTTTCATGTTAGCCCCCACATTTGTTTTTTTAGCATACATGTCTTCCAATGCAAATTCAAGAAAAGCTAGCTTGTATTGAGGATCAAGAACTACAGCAGCATAAATCAACATGTTCATCTTCTCAACATTTCCCCAATATTTTTCATACTTTTCCCTCATTTGCTTTGCCATTGAAGCAAATATAACATCCTTACTACTTTGCCACTGTTGTAACAAGCCATCAGCCTCACTAATCTCATGAAAGAATTTATTGGCAGTGACATACAGAGAACCTGATATTCTACATGTGAGTTCATAAAAGCTTTCAAGAAAACTCACTAAAGACCTAACATTCTTCCAATCCTCTTCTCCAGGAACCCCATTGTTCTCAACAAGTTCAATAATGTAATTTGGATCATAAAGACGATATCTAGAAAAGGCTCCCTCAAATTTTTGTGCCGCATCTAACATCAGAAAAGTTGAGTTCCATCTTGTGCTCACATCAAGACATAATAAAGCTTTACTTTCAATTCTTTCAAATTGAGCACAATTTCTGAAATTGGCCAACCTAGCAGGTGATTGCCTAATATATCTTACGGCATCCCTCACACGAGCAACAGATAAATGAAATTCCTTCAACCCATCATGAACAATCAAATTCACAATATGTGCAATGCATCTCATATGAATGTATTTGCATTTGGCAATTCCAGTTCCCCAACCAACAATCACTTTTTTCAAATATTCAACAGCAACATCATTCGAGCTAGCATTATCAACTGTGATTGTAGATACTCTATCAATTTCCCACTCACGCAAACAATTCTCAATAGTCATACCAATTGCTTCACCTTTATGACTAGTAATTGGACAGAAATTTAAGATTTTTTTTGTAGCTTCCAATTGTCATCAATGTAATGAGCAGTAAGGCACATGTAATTAACCCTCTGTATAGACGTCCCACTATCAGTAGTAAGACAAACTCTCTGATAACTAGATTTGAAATATACCTTCAACTTGTTTTTTTCATCAGAGTAAAGATCAAAACAATCCCTAGCAATGGTATGATGAGATGGAATGTGAAACCTAGGACATGCAACAGACATTATATGCCTAAAACCTTCATTTTCCACAAACTTGAATGGAAGCTCATCCACAACAATCATAAAGCAAACAACTTTTCTAATAGCATCTTCATCGAATTTCCAACAACCAAGAACCCTTTCCCCTTCATTACTCCCAGCATACAAAAAAGATTGTTGTGATTTTGATTGTACTTCAGGATTCAGAGAGCATATTCGACTATGAGCAAGAGTTGAACTTGTTCTATTGCTTTTTGGATCCGCTGCATATTCTTTTCCACAATACTTGCATTTAGCCTTCTTGTTACCTTCCCCATCCTCAAATTTTATGAAATGCTTCCAAACATTTGATCTTGGGTTCATTGATTTCCGTTTAGCAGCTGCCCTTTTTTGTTTTGTTGCTCTCTTCGATTATTTTTTATCTCTTATTGTGGATGATGAAGGAGGATTTGGTAGACCACTATCTTCAACCAAATCCTCTTCTGTGATACTAATATCGGCATTTAGATCCGTCATCTACATTAGAAACATGTAATAATCATTTACAAAACAAGTGAATGATTAAATACAAACATTAAAATCAATGAGAAAACAATAAATTTGTTAATCTTACATTGGCTGTAGCTGATCCTTTTGTGGAAGTCGTTTTGAGTGTTGGGTTCTATACTTCAAATACCTTGAAGAGCTTTCACTTTCCAGATTAAAAGAATTCTGTTTATACACAAACCAAAGTTACCAAACTATAAATCACCAACAAAATAAGCCGAAGTACGTTTACTACTAGGAATTAAATGGTTCAATGCCATCAGTAGCCTTAATATTCTTTACCATTGATTTACTATGGTAAGACTGTTTAATCAAATTACTAACAAAGAACCAAATATTCATGGAGCTTTTCTCAACCATAAAAGGTGAAATCAAGGGATATTTGGAGTACTAATAACATTGCCCATTAACGCACACTTATGAAAGTAGAAGTAGAGAACTTTCAAACCAAATGAATTTGTCAATCTGGAAGACTGGAACAACCATGAAAACAAGAATCATCTTAAGAATTTGCATAACACTCACCTTAGGAAAATTTAGCTTTGTACATTTGGCTTATTGAACATAAATAAAAAAAAATCTTATTAACGAAAAAATGAAGTCTTTAGTGGCATATTTCTTGAGCCCGCATTCATCTAAGTAAAACCTAATTATGGATTCTTAAAGTGATTTTACTGCACAACACCTTAGTCTCGAATAAAAAAAACTCCTACTCAATAAAATGCAACCTAGTTTCAATCTTTCAGAAAACATTTTAATTTTTAACCGAACTCACAAAAAAATGAAAATAAGATAAAAATAAAAAAATACCTACTGTGCCTGTGTGAACTAGGAGTCTGGGAAGGTCCGTGAATCTTGAGTTCGTTCGTGCCAATTGAGAAAGAGAAGGATTTGCCGCCGCGACTTGCGAGGACCAGGACAGGACAGCAGGACGGGCAAAGTAGAGGGAGAACGCGGGGGACAGGGAGCTGAGGTCGATGCCGGCAAGCGGGGGCTAGGAGCCTGGTGCGAATGGGCTAGGTGAGGTTAAGGAATGCCGGAGTAGGAGACGAGCGAGACGAACGACGGAGCGAGACCGAGACGACTGACGAGCACAACTGCGCATACTTGCAACCAGTCTGTGTGACTGTGTTTGTTGTGCCTGTGACTCGCAAGTCGCAACTCTTAAATACCAAATCCAAATAGGGGAGGGCTGACCGGCTGACGCCTGACGGGTTGAGGAGTGAGGCTTGAGTGAGGGACTGAGTGTCATAAATGAAAGGGGCCAAAGGGGCAAAGGCCCAAAGGGGGTGAGTAACTGGGGCGGGTAGGTAACTAGGGCCTGGGGGTTTAGGCGGCCGAAATAAACGAAAAGTAGGCTAAAGCCCAAAAACTACAATTCGTTTATTTCAGTTACCGAAATAACCGACTTACAAAACCGAAATCGAAATTACTTTTATTCGGTTTTCACCGAAACCGAATCGAAATACCAAAAAAACTGAATCGAATTTCTGAAATATTTTAGTTTTTCGGCTTTTTTGGTTTAGCACGAATAGTGATCACCCTTAGGTAAAAGAGTTGAACCCAATGTGTTTGGTTGTAGGCTTATATCCACAAATGACCATCAAACTTTCGTAGAATATCTCCACCAGGCTATGAAACTTCCATTTGTGCCCATCCTCTTAAACTTTTCAAATGGTGTGTCTGTCCTCTGAATGCCATAATTGAAAAATTGCTGAAATTTGAGACCAAAATCGTGATTTTCAATATCTGAAAACTCACGTAACATCTTTTTCTGGAGAAATAATAAATGTATTTGAATGGGTGAATCAGCAGGTGAGCCAACAAGGGACCACCACAACATAAGCCTCTGCAGTTCAGCCTTCATCCACTCTTGCATGAATTTCTTTGATAGCTCGCTCGAACAAATTGTCTTGAATTTTCCAATTCAAATCGCTCCTCTCTCCTCCTACTTCAATGAATTCCCAGTTCCCGAAACTGCCTCTCAAATGAAACCTCCACCACCGCTCTTCCTCCTCCTCCTCATCCGCCTCCTCGCCGCCGCCATTCTGTCCGCCCCCGTCAGCTGCCTCGGCTCCGCCTCTACATCTGCTATCACTTACGGCACTGGAACCGTATGTGGTATCGTAGCCGGAGAGCCGACCCGGAGAATCCAGTGCTATCGAAACGGGTTGAACATTTGGGTTTTACCCAATGTGTCTTTTGAAGCCGTCTCTGGCGGCCGAGTTTTCTTCTGTGGTCTCATGTCCGGTGGGTTTAGCATCCTCTGCTGGGACACCAGAACATTATCGGATTTATGTTTTCTTCCGAAACGGATTTTTTTCAGCCGAAATGTTTCTTTGACTGGTTTGGCGGTCGGCGAAGATCAAGTGTGTGCCACGGAGGTCGATTCTGGAACAGTCCAATGCTGGAGAGGAAATGGGTTCTCCGCACCTTGGTCGGGTCTGGAGTTTGGCAAAATCACATCTGGGGTTGGATTTTCTTGCGGGATTTTAAGGGAAAACGGCAGTGTTTCATGTTGGGGTAGTAACAATAGTGGGGCTGAAGTAGAGACCAAGTTCGAAAACATGACGATGTTAAGCTTGAATGCTGGAGAATCACACGTTTGTGGATTGACCAACGAAGGGTTTTTGGTTTGTGAAGGCAATAATGATTTTGGGCAGTTGAACGTTGCTTCCTCAAACTCAGCTTTTGAGTTCTCGGGTCTCGCATTGGGTGCGAATTTCAGTTGCGCCATCAGGAGAAGCAACGGAAGGGTGGTTTGTTGGGGAAGACTGGGAGATGGGTTTGAATCAGAATATGATTCGATTAAAGACTTATCCTTTGAGTCGATCGTAGCTGGTCTGGACTTTGTTTGTGGTTTGACCACGATGAACTTGTCTCTAGTTTGTTGGGGCTCTGGATGGTCAAATGGGGTCAATGATCTTCCTCTGGGGACGATAGTTCCAGGTCCTTGTGTTATGACTACTTGCAAATGTGGGGTTTATCTAAACTCTGAGAGTTTATGTGATGGCTCTGGTTATATTTGCAGGTCTTGTGAGATTGAGCTTCCTGTTGCTGTACAATTGCCTCCAAGATCTTCACCAGACCCCCAGCCAGTTCCTCCGCAGTGGAAGGATAGCCATAAGCTTTCTTTGATGCTTTTGATCGGTGGATCAGTTGGGGCTTTTGGTGGTCTTTGTTCTGTGCTTTATTGTTTGTGGTGCGGTTTCTTGCATAAGAAGATACATAATTCTGTTCAACCAAGAGTAACAAATGCCAGATTAGTATCTGCTACGAATGTGGATAACGACAGTTCTTCTGCTCTCCCCAGTCTGAGAGCATTTTCCATCCAGAGTTCACGAAGATGGGGACGCCAGAGGAGTGGCTCATCAACATCATCAAAACATGCTGAGAAAACCCAACACTTCTCACTTTCACAGCTAGCTGCAGCAACTGATAACTTCTCATTGGAGAACAAGATTGGCACTGGAAGCTTTGGGGTTGTCTACAAAGGCAAACTTCCTGATGGCCGGGAAGTCGCCATCAAAAGGGGAGAAACCAGCGCAAAGGTGAGGAAATTCCAAGAACAAGAGATTGCATTTGATTCAGAGTTGGTTTTGTTATCACGATTGCACCATAAGCATTTAGTGGGGCTAGTTGGATTCTGCCAAGAAGACAATGAGAGGCTTCTGGTTTATGAGTACATGAGCAATGGATCACTCCATGATCATTTGCACAACAGCAACAATATTGAAAACGATAGCAGCATTCTTAATTCCTGGAGTATGAGGATCAAGATCGCATTAGATGCCGCGAGAGGGATTGAGTACCTGCATAATTATGCAGTACCACCAATAGTTCATAGAGATATAAAGTCCTCAAATATACTGTTGGACGCGAATTGGACAACTAGAGTGTCAGATTTCGGACTCTCACTAATTTTGGGGCCAGAGTTTGATCAAGGGTTTATGTCCTCTAGGGCGGTTGGAACAGTTGGGTACATTGATCCCGAGTACTTTGTGCTAAATGTCCTAACAGCGAAAAGTGATGTTTACGGGTTTGGAGTGGTGTTGCTAGAGCTTCTAACAGGGAAAAGGGCAGTTTTCAAGAATGAAGTGGATGGAACAAGTCCAATTGGGGTGGTGGAGTATGCAACCCCACAGATATCAGCAGGGGAATTCCGATCAGTTCTGGATGAAAGGGTGGGGCTACCGGAGATCCACGAGGCAGAAGCCGTGGAGCTTATGGCTTACACAGCCCTACATTGCGTAAACTTGGATGGAAAATTGAGGCCTAGCGCAACTGACATTGTTTCTAGTCTGGAAAGAGCACTGGCCCTACTAGAGGACAGCCCTGCCCGCCTCTCTACCACATTGTCCATTTCTTCCGGTTGAAGATTTTTTCAGGACTTAATTTTTTTACTTGCGATCTATTAACCATTGCTGCATCTGATAATTATCCCTTAAGGTTAGTTAGATGGTCACTGACACAATGGTCCCAATTATCTTGATAAGATGAGTAAATCCTTTTTGTACCATAGACTCTGTCCTCTTCTTTTTGTAAGCATTTCTGGTTCTTGAAGTGGTTTCTTATCACTTCTTTAATTATTTGCCCATGTGAGCCACTTTGGGGGCTAAAACAGCCTTATAGATGACATCAAAAGTCTTGGTCTAGGAAACACGGGCACTTGTTGTCTTTAAATATGCCAGAAACATCACTCTTGCGTCCCGATGGAAGTAGTAACAGCAGTAGTTGAGTTTTATGTGCTGCAACTAATTACTTAATCGCATTAGTTGAACCAAAACCCAACTAACACAGATCTTTGAAACTCTTAATTTCTTCTAGTGTGTTTGCAATCTGATATCAAGGGCCTGATCCCCATGATCATAGTCATATTCTTAATGTGTAACGCTAATCGTAACGTATTAGGGGTTTATCTAGTCACAGCTACTGGCAGAAGAAGAAAGATGGAAACTTGAGGTTGTTAAGTAAGGTTCCATGGGACAAATGAGAAGGTACAGGTTGTCTAAAGTAAGCTGATTCTGTAGTATATTTGGGAATGTGAAGTGGAAGCTACTTTAATAATGGTGTTGGGTATGTGATGTGGTCGATTCATGGGACAAAGAGGAGGCAAGCGTGGAACACTTGATGCCATCATACAACTTTCTCCCACTGGCTACAAAAATTAGTACCTACTGATAGATCAAAAAGAAATTGTTTTAAGTACAAAATTTGTTGAAGGCCCATCTCGCAGGTGGCCGAGAATTGCCAGGTTCAGTTTAGATCTGCGCTTGTGACTTGTGAGCGATCACCTGAAGTTGGAAATAAACAAAGGAAAATGTTATATGTACAGTTTAGGGAAAAAAAATATATTTTTACTAAATTATGTGTTAAACAACTAGGAAAAAAGGTTAAAATTCAAATTGATTTTGCGCATAATTCTGATCTTAATAATAAATTGTCGTACCATCTAGTCAACGAAATTTTGGTAAAAATCGTTTTGGAGTCAAATTTGTTTTAGCTTGTTTCGTTCGACTTACTACTAAAGATTGTATATAAAAATTTCAAGAAGTCTTGCGTAACGCAATTTAGTTTATGATTGGAAAGATAAGTGGACCATATTAAAATGTCAGTAACGATTGAATAGCATCTTATCAAATTTGATAATTTTTTGTATAATTTTTATTAAATATATTTAGGCTTTAAATACTCCCTCAGTTCCAAATTCTTTGCATCATTTACTTTTTAGTAATTAATCTGTGATTTTTTATTTTTAATATTTCAGTATATAAATGAAAAATCTTTATATGTGAATAATAAATTAAGATGTATAGTTTCTAAATATATATATTTTATTTTTTTAATAAATAATAATATAAATAAATTTAAATCAAATTAATTAAAAAAATAAAATGATGCAAAAAATGTGAGGCGAAGGAAGTAGCTGTTAATAAGTTCAGCAATTAACTTCCATAAACAAATGTGTGCGGGCTGTTTAGCTCGTGGAGAGGATTTTGACTCTAGTGAAGTGTGCCAAAGCATGCTGGATCTATCTTTTAGTCTCGTGAGGTTATAATTTGACCACCTTCGGTGGTGATTAAAAATGATTAGGAAATGAGTTAATTTGAAAAGAACTTTGTAAAATGTATTAAATTTTTACGCAACTTATATATAAAATTAAGTGGAAGAAATTAATTAAAGAAACTGTGCGACCTCCCGAAATACCAACCTTTTACACCAGTAAGCCATCTAACCAACCCCTCATCGAAACAATCTTTCAGGAGCAGGAAATCAATAAATAGTATGTCGTTCTCCTAGAGAAAAATTAGAGATAATAGAAAATAGTCATTTCCCCATTGAACGGTCAGTTCATCGGAGATTAACCAAAGGGCATTAACGTGTTTTTTTACCCTAGCATGTGTGCACAGTGTGAGACCAGTAGTTTGTCTCCTCATTGCCATTGAATTTCATGTTATTTACGATCCTTTATTGGCCCTTTGCAAATTTCTTGATGAAAACCGACGCTACATGTAAAAACTATAATCGATCTCAGTCAAGTCTTTCCTCTGTTTTTTGTCTACGAATCAATATATATATGTGACCCTTCATGGGTTCCAACCCCGTCCCGCTGCCCAGCAATACTCCGGCAATGGCCCAATCTCCGTCAACAGTCATTTCTGTCCTCTTCGGAGTGCTCTTGTGATGGCCCAATCTCCACCAATAGTGCAACGGTGACAGCAACGGCCAACAGTGCTCCAGCGACAGCTATGCCCAACAGTGGTCTGGTGATGGCCCAATCTCCAACACCAATTTATGGCCTAATCTCGTCCAAATTGAGCAATGATGCAGTGGTTGGGGTGATAATTGAAATTGATTGGAAGGGGCCCGCGGTACAAGTGAAGGCAATTGATTAGGCAGGCTTTGATTGAATCGGTGGTCACCGGAAGCTGCAAATGGTGAGAAATTTATCGACTCTCAAATTTTTGGGCTTGGATTCAGAAATTTCTGGTCATTTTAGCTTCCTGTTTGTCAGCACAAGATTTCCTATAGCGCTCCCAAACACCAAAGAACGGAGGTGGTGGAGGAGGTGCAAGGTTTTCAAGAAGAAGCAATGACTATTGTAGAGGCGAAGGTTCGGCGGCGTTGGGACTTGGGATGGTGGGGCAGCCAAGACAAGCAGCATGGTTTAGGCTGTAAATAAAGCCAACTATAGGGGCAATCAAAAACATTTCTTCACTCAGGCCCCACCTTAAACCAATAACACGTTAATGAGTTTGTATTAACCCAAAACGAACTGGGCCTAAGTAGAAATTACAATCACAACTCTTTGGCATATTGGCTAAAGGATAGAGGGATATGAGGGAGGTTAAGGGCTTGAACCCTAGCCTCCCCATTTCACCATATAATGCATTAATGTTGGTTTAAGTGTCTTTCAAGTTACTGTTAAATCTTATATAGATATTTTTAATTGCAAAGGAAGAGAGTGAGAAAATATTGATGTTGGTGTAAGGTTTTAGGATCAAAACAACACACTGGAATTAATTGAAACCCCCCCTCGCAGGATCTAAGTGAAACAGGATAAATCGATATGTTTGAAATTTTTTATACTTAGTATGTTGAGATCTTTTATTAAACTGTTGAGCAGAATCACAAGACTTAAACAGTTGACATGCTTAAGCTCTCTATAGTATCCACACTAACCACTTGGATCACCACGCCTCCACCATATTTTGGTAGGAGCATTCCCTTTGTATTTGCAATGCTAGCTTGTGTTTTCCAAAAAAAAAGATAAGAAGAAAGTGTGGCTGAAAATCTGAGACCCCTTTTTAAGTTTCGTCTAGAGAGGCTCACTTGAAAAATAACACTTGTACTTGCAATGCTAGTTTGTGTTCTCCAGGGAAAGATAAGAGAGAAGTGTGGTTGGAAATCTGAAAACCCTTTTTGAGTTTCATTTAGGGAGGCTCACTTGAAAATAACACTATATAACATATATATAGTGATGTAAAACTCTTAAGTCAAATAGGTTTCATAACCCTAATTCAATTAAGCCTAATTTCGGATTTAACAATAGCTCAACTTTTGGGCCAATAATTAATCCGAAACAATCATGAAACCAAAACCAAATAATTTGGCCCATGCACTCAAATAATATAATTGGCTCTAAGTGTGCGACCCTATAAGCTCATATCACGTTGACAATGATCATAAATCATATTTATAATCATAAATAATGAGCGGTGTTGGTGTCAGTGTCTAATAACACATTACGTTATTACTATCCAAGTGACAAGATAGTGAGTAATTCAACTAAACCTTTAATATCATTATTCATATATGTCATTATTCCTTTATCCAAGATATTAAGACGGAACACAAGACGTAGAATGTGTCATCTCCGCACCTCCCAATCTATGGTTTTTTAATTCCTTAGTAGAATAACTTAAATTGATGACATTGATATCCCATATCAATTCATCCGATAATAACTATTCATTTTCTTAGTCCCACTTAATTAAGGAGCTCAGAGATATCATTATCGTTATATAGGAAGGATAAATCTCATCTTAATTATATAAATCATCTACATAATATGTGACATATTTAATGATCACCTTCATGTTCATCTTCATGTTCACTTTGTTGCAAGCAACAAAGAGAAATATCAAAGTATGTGACATATATATAGGGAAACTTGATGACATCAGGTCAAATGACTATAAATAACATGATTACTATGAGAATTACTTATGACACTCATATAACAATCCGTGTAACATTTTCATGACGGGTCAATCTATTACACAAGTTCTTCAACTTATACCCATATTATATAGATTTCATATCTCCTATTAGTTTATATATATGCTGGTCTTTATGTATTATTGCAACTCATTCCATAATAATACTCAACTAGAGACAGTTAAGAATACTATTATTCTAGGATTATAATTATGTTTAATTATATTATGTAAAAACAAACAATAAACACAATTATTCAAAACATACCTCAATAAAATATCATAACTTAATGTGTAAAATACGATTATTACATAATTAGCTTTTGAGCACCACACTAACAGTTGGGAAATGTGAACAATTAACAACTAAGGATGAGTATGACTCAATCCTTAATTAGTGTTTTCACTATTTTCCCCGAGAGGTGGATGCATGTGTAACATATCAAGGTCCATGGATCCTCTTTTCTAGAAAAAATATTAATAAAGAATAGATAATTAATTAATTGGACACCTTTTACGCTTTTAATGAACTTCTATAATTTTCATAATATCAATGGAAAAAAGAGTATGCACATTTTATCTCGAGAACGACAAAGTTGGGCTAGAGTAATAGGAGAAGTCCTATGCTAGAAATTTTAACTTTTATACATTTTTCTATCTAAGCATTGAACTTTTGTTTTTTCACTCTCTTTTTTCTAAGTCAAACATATGAAAAATTGTGGAGTTAATTAGGCACAAAATAAGCTTAATAAGTCAAGTAAGAAAAAAATGTACAAGTTTAAGGGTGAAAGGGGCCATTTGTCTTACATTCTATATAATATGAATATTTTGTTCATCTTTCTTATATTTCATATAATTTTCTAATCACTCAACCAACAATACACAAAAGGCTAAATCATAGAATTTTTTTTTTCATTATTATATTATAGCACATGTGAATGTATAAACTTCATTATTTGATGTAAAAACTTAATAGTTGTAAATATATATGAATCCCTCTTTTTAGAAATCCTAGATCTGCTACAATTTTTTGCCCTAAAAAAGAAGTCAAAATTTGATAAAAGTTTGAGAAACTAAACACTTATTAATCTCTTAAATTATAGTGACTCGGATATTTAATCCCCTCAATTAACTACTAACTACATTAGTTCGAACATTAGACTTCAAAAAATCAATTACTTTGATCCTCTAGCCCAAACAAAACACTCACGTGAGTGCACGTAAACTCAACGCTGTTAGGCGATTAATAGAGTGACAACAGACGATGATGCAGGCGCCAAACTCGAAGACGATGCCGTGACCTTCCTCCTTGGCGCAACTATCTCTTTTTCCGACGAGTGTCACAAGCCATCATCACCATCTTACACAATCCTCCTATGCGCCAGTATCGCCGGCCACTGACAACGAGCATCCCGGAAGCCTCTAGCTCATCTACAGCATTAGACACGCCCCTGGTAGTCAACGAAGCCCATCCTATGGGGCCACCATCATTTTCACAGCAGCAGCTGAGACGAAGACTCGAACACCAGCCATGTTCGGATAAAATTACATCTGTGATCTTTAATTTCGCAACATATAGCCTCTTTACCCACTCTTGTTTTTCTTGGTTGAGTTTAGTCACTCTTCCTTAAATTTAAGATTTGTGACTTCTTTTCTTTATTTATTTCACGATATTTTTGGGTCTAAGTAGATAACAGCTAACCATGATTTTTTTAAAAAAAACAATAATTCTTAGATATAAATTATTTTTTAATTAGAAAATTAATTTAGGGACCAATAGGCATTTAGGCCTTAAAAATTGCATTAGACCTATATAGTATGTAAAAAAATTTTGGATGCAAATTAATAGTCAATTTTTCTTTCTTCTATTTTATTCCTTTTAAAGATCTTTACAGTCTCAGTACGTACAAATGTTGTTCTGAAAAATAAAACACGCTAGTCAGGAAAACATTAATGCCATTTTCAATTGTATTTTCTATTGGTTTAGTGGTATAATGACATGTATTAGTGCCGCTGCAGCTTAATTAGTTTAATTGATAAAGGGTGGATATTTCTTGATTTGCAACTAGGCATGGATCAATTTTCCATGTGTTGTGTGTTAAAGCAATTTACCTTTTTCTTTAGTATCAATCAAATTGAGTTAAGACCATTAACCATGTATAATTGAAGGACGAGTAAAGAATGAATAACGTTTATGTTACGGTGCCTAGCAATACTTGTTTTGAAGCAACCTAAATAAAAATGAGTGCCCTATGTGAAATATATAAAAATATAGTAACCTAAATAACCATAAATCATGAAATGAAGGACTAAGTCATAGTTTTCCCACCAAGAGGTCACGTCTTCTTTTCCGGTATGAACGAGAATAGAGTAGGCAAACGTGGGTATGAACTCTTTTCTGGGACGTGATTATGAGCTCCAAAAAGAGCTGTTGATTACTTGGGGAGTATTGATAATGGTTAGGGGGTAACGAATTCCGGCGATGTCTTCAATCAGGGTTGGGATGACGGACGAATGCGACGAAACGATGTCGGTGGTGAGGTCAGCAATGGTGCCCGGAGATACTGATGCGTATGACGGCTGTGGAAGCTGGTGATGATGGATCTATAAATGCGATAATCATCGGGAAAAGAGATCAGCAGCAAGGAGGAAGGTCACGACATCGTCTCCGAGTTCGGCACCTGCATGAGGGGCCATGGCATCGTCTGTCGCCACTCCGTTAAACGGCTGATGGCGTTTAGCTCGCGTGCACTTACGTGAGTGTTTGCTAAGTTAAAAAACTAAAGTGACCAATTCATCAAAGTTTAGGTTTCAAACTGATGCAGTTGGTAATTGAGGAGATTAGTTGTCCAAGTCATTGTAGTGCAAGCAACTAATAGGCATTCAGGTTCAAGTTTGAGTGCACTGTTTCTTTTAAGGTTGTAAAAATTTTTGTTTTTTAAATTCTAGAAAAATTATATGTAAATATGAACAATCTTGTTTAAGATCTTTTCATTTTACTAAATGAGTTTTTCCAAATTTAAAAAATAAAGTTATGAACATCAAATAAAATTCAAAAAATAAATAAGAAAATGTTCCAGCACTGCAAATGTCCCCGCACACTCTTGGAGAAGAAAGTTTGAAGAGCTTGCTATCAAAATTTGAAATTCAAGAACAATGCCACCTAGCATGTGATCTTGGTGGCACTATCTACAAGATGGATGCCAAAAAATCATTTCTATTTTAATCACTTTTCAGTTAGAAAACATTATTTTTTGTGATTGAAAGTTCAATCATTTTTTACTAGTTACTTTTGAGAAGCAACTGGAGAAGGGAACTAGACTAATCAATAACTAGAAGTTAGTGAAGCAATAAGTTGCTCATTATAACGACTGAAGTTTCAATCACTCCATCCATTTTTATTTTTTTTTTGTAAATTTTAATTGTTAGTAATAAAATTCAAATGAAATTAAATTATTTAAAGAAATAATTATGTATTTTTTAAAACAAATATGTAAAAGTGTTTAAAGAAATCTTTATCTCAATCTCAATCTCCTCAACATCTCCTACAAGCGTGTTTGAATCTCTTTGATCAATATAGGTACATTGACAGATTAATAGAATATAGAAATTCAAAAATGAAACCAATGAAAAATCTTCTACACCCAAAAGTTCAAGTTTCTTATATTTTGACTTGTAAAAGCAAATCAAAACTGGTTGTTGTAGTAGGTCCTTTATCTTGGCTACTTTTTGAATTTTCTACTCTATAGATATGGTTTTTGAAGTTATCAAAGATATGTTAGCTTTTCCTGGCCGCCACTTGCTTGAGGGCGTTGAGGATCATAGATACTTCGGACTAGTAAGAAGAAAACAAAAATGGACTTAGAAATTTGGAAAATCATGGAGGCCATTTTGGTGTGGAGCCAAAGGGAAGAAAAACTAAGGGGGAGTTTATTTCCTATTAATTAAATTAATAAGCCAAATAGTTTGGGCTGATCAAAAGGGTGTAAGTGGGCTTGGGGTGGAAATGGGGCAGAAAATGGTGAAATTTACATGTTTTTGCCACTCATCCGATTTGAAGCCTACAAACAATTTATGTCAATATTTTGTACACCTCCATTCATCTTTGATTTTGGCCATACCTGATTAACCTAGTAATAACCATTTTACACATTTAAAGGACCCCCCCCCCCCAAAAAAAAAAGAACAAAGACAAAGGCCAAAGGAATATACATCGCTGTTGTCAATGGACAAAACAGGGAAAAAATTAGAAACGGAGGAGGTCGGGGCTTGGAATAAAACAACCAATACCTCCAATGCAGATGAGTGATGGCAGATAGCAGATGGTGCACAAAATCAACGATATTGCTCATAAGTTAGAGGCCAACGTCATCCATAGGAGCTAGGAAAGGATGACGGGGTATAAGGGGAACTAGATATGGGACTCTGGTCAGACGGAGGACGAGATCGCTACGTAGGGAGGTGTATCATTGATGGTGGATGAAGAGGACGAGACAAAGCAACCCGTCTGTTTTATCCGATTGAGAAATAGTGAACGAGGGGAGAAAGAAAATTGTTGGGCCATTATTGATGAACGGTAAAAACATGTAAATTTCACCATCTCCAGCCCCATTTCCATCCCCAGCACGCTTAAACCTTTTTTCCCAGCCCAAACCATTTGACTTGTTAATTTGATTAATGGGAAACAAACTCCCCCTAAGAAGGAAGCTAAGAATACAGAGGGATGCATATTTGAGATAAGAAATAAGGGAATGGGGAAGAAGGAGATGGGGGTAGTGTTATTTTTTGGTAAAGGTAACTGAAGAACAAATGAGGTTGAGATAACCACTAAAAGGTAACTGAATTTTAAATAGTTGCTACCGAAAGATAGCTAAGGTGACTGCAATTTGGGCGACTAAAAGCTTCAGTTGCTCTTCAATCGCTCAGTGAGTGAACCCCACATAGTAATGACTAAAGGTTGACTGAAAAGACTAACGACTGATTTTCAGTTCTCCATTTTCAATCACTTTATTTCATTTTTGTTATAGTGCAAATATAGTTTTCCATATTATGAATGAGTCTTCAATACAACCTTGGAGTAAGTCTAATGTGTACCTTACCACTTATATTTTTATATATTTGTGTTTCAATATTACTTTTTATAGTATAAAATACGTGTAACATATCAAATCCTAAATTCTGTAAAAAAATAAATATATGTATAAATCAGATTCCAGATATATATAAACTCGACGTACAAAGACAATTGTATAAATCTGTACAAATAACGTGTAACATATGTACAAATGAAATTGCAGATATAAGCAGGGGCGTATCTATTCAGGAGTGGGAGGGGGCAGCCCCCCCCTAAAATTTTAAAAAATTTTATTAGGTACTTGAATATGTGAACAATTGTAGAAAAATTAAAGTTAAGTACCTATCTGTATGTTTTATAATTAATAAGGGGCTCTAGTATATTTTATCCATTTAAGGCCTCAGTCATTTTCTTATTTAATAAATTACGTGATAGTCCTTACTCTTTAATTATTATTTCCTTTTAGTCCCTATCCTATTAAACATTCTGTTTTGGTTCCAAACATATTAAAAACATTTTGTTTTAGTCCTAAATTTATAAAAAATGTTTCATTTTGGTTTCATTGCATGAAATTTGTTAACTCAAAGTATTTATCTAATAACAACTTTTTAGATCATAATTTGGACTATCTAATAAGTGCTATAAAATAAATTTAATTTGTATAATATTTTTATATAATTAATAGAAAATTCAAATAACTATTTTTACTCTATAAATTGAACTTAATTATTATAAATTTTTGAATTCAATGTGTCTATATATGTAAACTGTCTAATGAATTTTGAGTTGTAAACTTTTGAAATAAACTTAGTTATTATACACTTTCAAATTTTATATGCCTATATATAATATTATTTAGTATTTTCTATTAGTGATTGTAAATTTATACATGCTAATAACCCGTCTCACATCATGCCCCCGCCCCCCCCCCCAAGGGGAATTTCTAGCTACGCCGTTGGATATAATTATTGATATATCTAATAGTATGTACGAGTTCAATCTCCCATAAAATATATGTGTGAATTAGTCAAATTTCTCTTTTCACAAAAATTAAAGAAATGTATAAATCAAATAATAGACATGCATGCAACTCGATTTATAAAATAAGTGATGTATGTGTATAAAATATGTGGCACATATGAACAAATTAGATTGCGGAACTATTAGAAATATATTACTTTTGTTTCTAAATAATTTTTTGACTTCTTCCACATTAGTTTTACATGTGTACCTATAATTAAAAATTTTAGCTTAAAAATAAAGTTGGGTAAAATTGGGTAAAAGGAGAAACATTGAATGCTAAACCAAATAGGCTAAAATTTTTTTGAAAGCAAGTATATGCCTTTGTTTCTCGCCATGTTTATTTGATTTGAAGATGAGACGATGAAACAAGGGTTGTGTTGGCTTGGGCTCTAATGGTGGTGGTGCGGGCAGCTTCCAGGTGGGTCAATGGAGCATGATGGTGTTAGATCGAAAACAGGAATGTGATGGGTTGGAGGACTTCTTGATTGGTTGCTCCTTTTCAATCTTGCATTGCCTATGGCTGTCTGCACCGGGGATGCGACATGGGACGAGGTCGAGCAGTAAAGTGAGATAGAGCAGTTGATGGGGTGAGATTGAATAGTAGCAGCGGGATAGAGAGGCTAACTCGGTGGTTGTGCAGGAGGATAAAATTGAGATTTTTAATTTTTTAATGAGGGTAGAAGGGTAACTACAGAGGTATAACATACATAATGTAGGGAATATATAAGATAATCCCCTAACTTTGCTTGCTTTCTAATCAATCCTACTATCATGGACCTTCTTCGGCGCATCCCCTTAATCTTATACTACTTCCTTATATATTCTTTTCTCAAATTTACTCTTTTAATTAATTTTGATTTGTTAATATTTGTTAAAAAAAATTCTAAAAAATTGTATATAAAAATTACAAGTTTTTTAATATATCATATGTATATACTATTAGAAGTTTTTATCTATCATATGTATATGCTATCTGTCTCATGTTGTTTGACATATTTGGTTTCAGCGTGGAGATTGAGGTGTAATAGATTTCGTTTATCTTTTTACAATTGAGGTGTAATAGATTTCGTTATATTTTTTCAATTTTGCCTTGATGAAAAGTCAGTGACTATATTGTCACGTTTAAAACTTTAGTGACTTACTTGAAGATTGTATCAAAATTCTGGGGTCAATTTGAATATTTGTGAAAAATATAAGAACTAGAATGAAAAATTTTAAAAATTGACTAAAATGGAAATTTTTAAAAATGTATGGGGATCAACTGTAACTTTTTTAAGAAAACTAGGGACTTACATTATAATTTTAAAATGAGGTGAATATGAGGGCAATATGATAAATTAAATGTAAATAACTGACTGAATATAGAGATGTACAAAGAATTTAGGATGACCAAAATAGCTTTTAGGAACAACTCTATTGCTCAAACATGGCCTTCTATTTCATGGAATCTAAATGAGAAATCTTTTCGTAGATGTATTCATATACTACAAATATGCATGGAGGCTACAGAGCAAAGCAATGGAGATTGAAGAAGGGCCAACCCCCTTTTTATCTTTTTTGCTCAGCACTGTAATGGAACCCAGATTTTTTGCATGTCTCTCTCACAAAACTCGCTACATGGCAAAACTCTGACTTGTTTATGCTGCGTGTAGTAGAATACTATAATATGACCTTATGTACAGATGAGGCATCCAGGGAAGAAACCCTTCCAAGCCTCACACGAAATCAAATCTCAGAAGGAGCCTCACAGAGTTGAATTTCTCTCCCTTGCTATCAAAGAGAGGCACTGCACGAATTCCTTGCTTCAGTTCATTGACAGGCAAGCAAGTTTGGCCACCAAAATCATCCTTCTCGGACATGTCATATTCATGGACCTCAACTCGAAGCAAAGCCAGCTCGGGAACTGTCAGCGGAAAGCTGAACTCCTCATCCCAAACCGGCGTCCAGTTATCTTCCACTGTCTTTGTTTTCTCCATTATCTCGTCTGCTGGAACTCCTGCAATGCCAACCTACATCAAAGATTGAGATGTGTACATTATAAGTTGTGCGAATTAAGTCACCATCATTTCAACACAGTACCATGTCAAACCATCTTACCTTTGTGTAGAAGTCTGGAGGTGAATAAGTATCAAAATGTGTCTGTTTGAAGTCCAGATTCCATCCATCTCCCATATATACTTTTACCTGAAAAATGGCTGGCATGGTTGAGAGAAGACAATAGGAGCAGATACTAGTGATTGTGATTTTTCATTTGAGGTAGCACTCACCTTCAGAGTTTTCTTCACTCGCAACTTAGCTTTAGGATCAAACACCTGACCATCTGGACCCTCATTTACTAAAAAGTCAGGCTTTTTAACATAGCCACAACCCCCATTTGCTCTAAACATTCCATGCATTAACCAAAGAGACCTCCCATACCCCTGCAAGAATAGCGGTTCAAACATGTAGCTAGAAAGTATACCATACAAGAAGTTAATATATTAGCATCATATATACACGGTGGACTTCTTTGTTTTTGGTTTGAGGTAAAGTAGAGAATTTCTTTCTGGAAACAAGAAAAGTGAAAAACCAAAAAGGGTATAAGAATTGCTGTTGCTGCTGCAATAGCATTGCCAACTCAATGTTCTAGGGTGTAGAACCCGTCAAGGTGGCGGCTCTTAAAATACATCTCCAAGGTCCAAGCTGAAAGTAAGTGTTCCCTTTTGTATTAGTTTGACCACCATGAGAACCTTCTAGGGGATAAAAGAACAAACACCAGGCTTCCTACACTGGAATCATGGCCAATATTTTAGATCTTGGAGTAGTTGAAAGAATGATATAGCCACATGCTAGCTCTGAGTATTTGCTGGTTAAGAGACTTGTCATAAGAGATTTAGGTTTCTGTATGTTGTTAGGAGGATTACACAATTTAACAACCACCAATGAAATTCCCTTGACACGCATGCTCCGAAATCATGAAAAGAAGAATGAGATGAAGAGGTAAAGGTTTGAACCATAACAAGAAAGAACAGGCCAGAAAAAGGCAGAACCTGCATGTTAAATGCAACCATTTGTGCTCCATGCATCCAACCATTCTGTGGCTTGTAGTTGGAGGAGTCAAACCTAGTAGTCTTAGGGAATATCCTCAAGAAATTCTTCTGGGTAAATCTGAAATAATTAAAGGGAGACGAAATGAGAGAATATAGAAACTCTAAAAAGCTTATGAATGAAGCATGACCATATGTGAACAGATGGAAACGATGGGTCACTACCTAACAATATGTGTTCCATGAGATGCTGCCGCCTTTTGAAATGCCTGCTCATTCAAACTGAGGCGTGCAATTTTATCAGGGTCAACTCTCAACTGCCCCTCTAGCTCACCCTTGCGTTTTCTGCCATGAATGCCAATTATGCGCTTGTATGAACATGCTCCTGAAGGTGAAGGCTGTAATTCTGGCTCGTATGCATCTTTTTCTTCGCCATCTGAATCATTCTGGCCAGTATCACTATCACTCTGCTAGCCAACATCAATAATGTCCTTAAACACTTGAAATGAGGATCTCAAAGAATACATAGGAAGATGAGCCTAACATCTAAGGCAGTATATTTCAAAGCTTACCTTGCCATCTTCATTTTTAGAGGCATTAAGATCAGAAGGTTCCTTTCCCCATGCATCTTCATCAGAATCTTTCTCTGGGCTGCTCTTCTTTTTCTCAATCCCCTTAGACTCAAGGTATTCTTTAGGAGGTTTTGTTGAAACAATAATCCGATATTTGAGCTCTTCCGGTGAAGGGAATTTCTCTAAACAGTCAGATTCAGGACAAAACAGCCTATCTCCAAACGTTTGCGTGATCATCTAAGAATGAACATCAACATGCAGTGCCACCATGAGAAATCGGGTCCTGGCAGAATTAGGTACTTGCATAAAGGAACTCAAAGTACCTCAGCAACTTTGGCCTGAAGATCGGGGGTAAGGTGGTCTTCAAGTGTAAGGATGACGGGGTATGGAGATGCAGTAAAAGCATACTCATTAATGGATTTCAAACATTTAAGAAGTTCCACCGGAGTTGTAAGTGTCCTGAAGGTACAAACAAACACAAACAAAAGCAATGGTTAAGGAAATGAACATCTAATATCAGGCGTTTTCCCTCTCTAATCCATCCATGGTCTTCCCCTAGCCTAATTTTATTATGCATTACTTACATCATAATCTCCATATACATATGCATACATACTAATGGCACCTTTCTTCAGTGTTTGACCCATTTTGGCATTGTCGGTGCCTATAGGACATAACCACAACCTTGACTATCTATATTGTTGTCTCAAACGCTGTTTGGTCTTTTGCTAGTAAACCCGTTCAAACTGATTCATAATGAAACAAACAGACTAGCTACAATCTTTGGTCACAAGTGGACCTGTAGAAACCACAGTGTTCTCAAGGCAACCTTAAGGTTGTTAATTTCACTGCAAACGTGTTTGTCGTGCCTTAATTTTGTTTTGAAACGCAACTACCAAGGAAAGAAATAGTTATGACAGACGACAAACAAGGATAGTTGTATATGTGAAAAGCAAAACAAGAGGCGACCGTCGGACACTATTACCTTCCATGCAAGACGTGGACGTCATCTTTTTTAGAATTAGGCCAGAGATCAAGCTCCACCACTCTCACGCCTCTACTAAGGGCCTTTATGATGGGGACGTCACTGCAATCGCTGCTCAGCTGATTCCCAGTCAAGTAGGAGTTGTGGCCCGTGTAGATAAGGTAGTGTGACAAAGGGGCCGTCATTTCTTGGCGGATCTAATTATTAACAAAGACGAAGACTTTAGTTCCCAAACAACTGGCCCCATTAGTTTAATCACCATTCATTAATCAGTTCTTTTTCTTTGGCATTTTATTGGACATGAATAAAGCCAGCACTTTAGGCGGTGAAAACTACAGACACTTCTACAGTTCACAAGCTTCCAGTTTTTTCTAATTCATAATGTCCCATCACTTCACTTGAATGAAATTATACGATCAAGACATGTAATAAAAGTAAACAAAATTTTTTTTTATTTCTTAAAGAGCAAATTCATATAGAGAAATTATTGAAGATCGTCATCGGCAACTGGCTGTAGCTTTGAACCGATGAAATCATCTCCAAATACTGAACCTACAAAATTGAATTCAAACTTCAAAGTGGCCGACATTTAGCACCACCCATATGAATCGAAGATACGTTTACGTGTAAGCTTTAATTTTCAGAAACAAAGTTATAAATGCTTACTGAAAAATCCAATTTGATTTCTCGATATCTTTCTCCCAATTCCGTCGACCCAGACCACGATGATCATGGAGAAAAAAAGGTTTAAAGAAAAGGCTGAGCACCTGATTCCTGATAGGAGGATTAAGATCTGCAGAGAACAAAAAATGGTGAAAATCATCAAGAGTGAGAGCGTTCCTCGTGAACTTCGAAATATGATGGCGGCGCTGCAACACCCGCTGGACTATCCGCTCCGCCTCCTCCACCGTCGTGTTCTCACCCTGCACTTCCGCCAGGAACTGCCGCAGATGCTCGGCCGACATCTGGGTTCCCTCGTCGGCGTACTTCCTGAACGCCTCCTTCACGTCCGGTGGCGGTTCGGACTCGCTGATCTTGAACCGCCGAGTGAAGCAGAGACAAAACCTGTAAGTTCCCATTCCAAAAACCCTTCCGACAAAGAAAAGAAAACGATTAAAAGATTCGCGATTTTGGGGTGTCGATTATAAAGGAGCTTCCTTTTTCATATGGGGTGTGTCGATTCGGTTGAGCTCTGAGATTCTAAACACTCCGTTTTGTTTCTCACTTCACAGGAATTTAATTTTGGGGGGTACGCGACAGCTTAGAATCTGGTGGCAGCAATAATATCATGGGTTCCCGCCTTTTTTATTATTATTAATGCTAGTGGCTTACTGGCGAGTAGTGGTTAGTTAGTGAATAAAGTCAAATTTGTCGTTTTTCTGGCCTTTTTATATTAGTTGTTAAAAAATGGCCTAAGCACCAGTGATGTGAAACCACAAAACGAGGAACACATGTAAACCTACAATTATTTGTCTGCTTTTTCCAGTGATAAAACTACGATAACGTATTTCTGTGATAAACAAGATTATCTGGATGTTAATTGATCCATTGACATTTTAACCATATAATAATCTCAATAAACATTGTGTCAACATGGGGAAGATTTTAAAAAAATTGAGTATGAGTTGTTCTTTTTATATATGGTAATTATTTATTTAACATATATGGGTATAATTATTGAAATTTTACATTAAAAGCCATTTTAAAACACTTTCTTTTCCAAAAGTAAATATTTTTTATTAAATTAATTTAGGTTGGGTAAGAAAAAATTTGTAAAATTTAATTATTTAAAAAAGATGATTCGTGATTAGCAGATAAATAAAATATTAACGTCCAAATAGCATTTGTTCAGATAAAAAAAATAAGGAAAATAAAAAAAAGCAACTTTATGATCGATATTTTCTATGGCGGCCAAATAAGGCCTAAAAAACAAGTGATGCTTAATGCTTTCTTTGTGGAGAAACAAAAACCTTTATTACAGTTGATGGTATGTTACACAATATCTACACCTAGCTGTATAAAAACCTTTAATGTGTTTGGCAATAATTTTTTAAAGTGGATTTATGAGTGATTATTTCCTTTCAACTGAAAGTTCACACTTTAATAAGCACAAAACTAGCATCTTTAAACAATTTCTTTTTTAAAAAAAATTAGGTTTTTAATTATTTTTTCTTGTGTATCTATGAAAAGATTCATAGAAAATAAATAAGTTAAAAAAAATTATTTAAATCATTATTAACTAGATAAAATATTAGCTTTCAAGTAATATGAATTCGAAATAAAAAGTCAGTAACAACGAGGTAACATATTAGTTATAAGTGAAAAAGAACAAAGTTATAGAACAAGACAGATTTAATAGGCTGTTCCAAGTGATGCTTTAGCTTTTCCTCTTTTTTTTTTTTTTTTTTTGTTTTTTGATGAAGTAAAAGTGATTCTTGCATCACTTTTTATACGTAAATAAAAAAGATAAAAAAATTAAATATTAAAATAATAGCTTAAAAAATAATATGATAAAATAAAATATGAAAATGTTAGAAAAATTTAAGACAACCCAAATTATAGTAAATATTGGGATGAATAAGGGAAAGCTCTTATCTTGCTCCTTCTTTCAACTTTATAGTAATAATTTTGTTTGGATTTATTAAAAAATTATTAATTCATCCAACTTGCATACTAATTAAAACTGTAGATTTAAGCAGCCCAAAAATTATTTTTAAGATATTTTCTGAAAAGTAGATATTTTTTTTATTAATTTTTCTGTCAACCGGCTGGGTGCTGAAAAAATTTCAAAACTTAATTATTGTTTTAATTTATTCAATTGTTTTAATTTATTCAGACAATTATTAGGTATATAGGATTAGTTTTGAATGACAATGTTGTTAGAAAAAAATCAATAAAACTAAAATAATACATTAATGGTAAAGTTATAATTACCTCCTGAAGTTTACCCTAATCTACAGTTTATTCCATTTATTTTTGAAAACCTACACTTTACCCTTGCTTCTTTTATACTATCTAATAATAAATTCTGAAACTATAATTTAAACCGTACAATAGTCATCTTTCAGTAATTTCAATTTCTTTAATATATTTTTTATAGTTAGTAGATATTTTAAATTATCAATTTTTCTTTTGTGTAAATACATTTTTCTTCCTATAAATGCATATCAATATTTTTAAAGGTCTGTTAGCTATGAAAAAATATCAAAAATCTTGAAATTACTGAAACATGGTTATCAGATGGTTTAATTTAGAATTTCAAAAGTTTTTGTCGCACACTATAAAAAAAGTATGGGGTAAAGTGAAGGTTAAATCAAACTACAAGGGGATTTTGTAATTTACCCTACATTAATAATGAGTTATTTAAACTTAAAAAAAAAAGACGAAGTCTAATTTTTAAGTTTTTTAGTCTAAAGCTTTTATTCAGCGGACACAATTGTTGATTAAACTTATGTTCTGAAATAAAAGATTATTATTCAGTACTTTTTATAACAAAGATTGGGTTGGGTCTTGAGTTGGTTTCAGCTCTACTACTAAAACACTCATCATTTTCATGTTGGTTATGATTCCATGCGGAGCCAATCCGAGATAGAATTGAATCAAAAGTATATGTTCAAACATATTACAGGATTTACGATATTACATATTTTCCCATATATTTATTTATTTAACACTATATTATATTTATGAGGGAGTTTCTAACTTAAAACATATAATTATTGTCTCCTTAAAGAATTTTGTAATTTAATGTGCCATTTTTTTAAATTCTACTAATTACACATGTATTGAAACTTAGATGTAGTGGTGAATTCTGCTAATATTCTTAACATGATGAATGTTGATGGACGAATTTAAATTTTATTGAATTTTGTAGCTGTTATAAGTATATGATGTAAGCCGAAAAGAGTCTAGAATTATAATTAATTAAAAAAGAAACAGATCCATGGTCTTACTTCCTCTTAGTTCTCAAGCTGAGTTAAATTTTTTGTAGAATCATGATCGTTACAGATTGGTCGATTCCAAAAAAACCTTAACCCCAACCCAACTCAACCTAACCCATGTGCACTTCTACTAAGTACAGTATGTAGGTTAAATTGAATAGCTAATTTGATGCCACTTTTAATGTAAATAAATGGATGAACATTTTTTTGTTACTCAAAATTGTCTATCTACTATTAAAGTGAGAGTTCTACAGATTAAGGAAAGGGGATGTCTCAAACTTGAGCTTTTGGGCATGGCAGGGCAATGCCCTTGCCAATCGGGCTAAGTTGAAGTTTATCTCGAAAAGAATAAATACTATATAGTCACTGTAAATGAACATTAACCAACCAAAATCTTTGAAACAATAGTTAAAATTTGTAGTTATTTTTAGGAGATTTAATGTTTAATACCTAATTCTATCCTTAACACTTCTCACGTGTGAAAAAATAATTATATAAATGAAAATGTTACTTCATCTGTCCTACATTGTTTTTGCAACATTTATTATTTTGAGCTATACTAAATTATTTTTACAATTTTCATATTTTGTGGTAATTATTTTTTACATTTTGGTTACCATATTACCCTTATTTTCAACTTTCACTTCAAAATTACAATATAAGTCTATATTTTAAAAAAAATCACAATTTTGTTCCTGTTCTTTTCAAAATTTTCATTAGTCTTTATATTTTCAAAAAATTTCTTATTGACCTTAACATGTTAATAAAATTTTCATGGGGGCAAAATTTTAAAAAGCAACAAAATTTATCACCTATTTAATCTTCGTATTGAAACCAAGTGTGCCAAAAAAAATTGGGCGAATGGAGTATACTTTAAAACAACATTAATGGAGCCAACAGTGTAGAAGTTTGGCCAAGGTGAGATTGTTCTGGAAAGATCCATTCTTGGGTCGAGCATTAGGCTGATATGAGCAATGAGCTAGTAGTTATTATATCATATGCATGTGTATGTCTATTTAGACATGTGAACTCACCCTTAATTCTCTCTATATAAGCAACTACCTAGCACAAATTTTGACCGAATTAACCTTAAATGAAATCTCATCCTCTCCACCCAAAAATCCTATCCAGCCACTACCACTACCTACCGCCATCATTTCATTGGTATTGTTCCCTCCAAATCATGTCATTGCTGCCCATCTTTAGGTCACCTTATTGTTATTCATATCCAGATCACACATTTTTTGCTCGCATCAAGATCATGTTGTTGTCTCTTATTGTCAGATTACACCTTCATCATTTGTCTGCAAATTATGTTGTCGTCGTTAGTCTCCCAATCACACTATTGTCACTCGCCTCGAGATCTGGTCGTTGTTAATCACTTTTACATCATGCCTTGTCTCTAGAACGCACTATCACTTGCCTTCGGACCTCAGCATAGTCACTCACTAGATCACATTGGTTATTGCCTCAAGATTGCGCCACTTGTTACCTCTAAATCACTTCAATCACTACCGTGCTAACATTGCCGATAGGTAACTCTTCCATCGTCTCCACCACCAAATTATTCAAAGAAACAATCTGCAGAAGTGTCTAAGACAATAAGTAAAAATGATTGAAACAATATGTTAAAATGGTTAAAGTAATATATAAAGATGTCTAAAACAATATGGAGATAATTTGTTCTATTTTGTGTATCTAGATTTATTCAAAATACAAGATGTGACTGAAACAATATCACAAAGTGTTTGAAATGTATGCCAAAGTATTTATACACTTCCTAAACACAACAACGTTGTAAAGGGTATGAAATCACAAGTAATAAAAAGATTAAGATATGTCTAAATGAATGAGTAGATGTGTCTGAAAAAAAAAAACATATGGATATGTCTATGCACTTTATAAGCACGACACCATTAATGTGATATAGATAAAAAAATCATGGAAGCGAAGATGTAAACACATCTTGATAGTGATACATACATATCTTTATATTCCTTTAGACATGTTTGCACAATACAGGTTGCACGCTAATGATTTTTTTGGCATTTTTATTACTCTTTAGACATTTTTTAATAATTATTTAGACACATTTTATAATCCTTAAAACACAAATTAATAATGATAAAAACATATCCATATATTCTTTTAGACACATTTAGGCAATGGGGTTCCATGCTAGTGGTTGTTTAGCATTTCTGTTGCCCTTCAGACACATCTTAATAATTATTTAGGCACGTTTTATAGTCCTTAAAACATATCTCTATTGTCCTTTTAGGGTTATCTCTGAACTGGGCTTTAGGTCAATAGATTTGACATCTCTTTATTCTTTTAGATACCTTTATGTGGTACTTTAGACACATTTAGATAGTTTTGTAGATATATCACGATAGCCCATTGGACACATCTCTAAGATAAGTTTTAGGTTAATGGCTTTTTGCATCTTTTATAGTCTTTTGAAAACATCTTTATTGTCCTTTAGCCAAATCTCTATACTCTTTTAGACATGTCTTAATAATCCTCTATAAACTTCTTTAACGGATTCGATTAGAATATTGGTTTGGATTTTTGGGCAAGAAGAATCATTAACTCTAGAATTCTTTCTTCTTGTTCGCACAATTTGGTAGCCTGATGATGACAGCATTGTCTTAGTTGTTTGCGAAAATGACCATTAGCCTTGAGCAGGGTTGAGCATATGAAGGCGGTACCGGGAGACAACCATTGGCCTCTATTGGGTTCGAGCAATGGAAACAATGTCACCATAGCTAGATATGGCGATGACGGCTCAATTAGGATCTGATTTAGATAAACAACATCTGGATTTAGATGGATTTTATAATGTGATGACAACAATATCACCAGAAATGTCATTTTGTGGCGGCAACAAAGTTTCTTGGTCTGAAAAAATGTCATTACCGGTGGCTGGAAAAGATGAAGCACAATTTGGGTTGGAGTGCAATAAAAAATAGCTAGGATAGTAAGGATAAATTTAAAAAATTACCACTATATTTAATTAGATATACATGCACAATAGCTATGTCATGAGTTAGAACTTCCGGGGAGACTGCGACCTAATTCAGAAATTTATAATATATCAAGTACTTCTTCTATCTCGGTGACGTCCCAAATTCTTTACACAATTTTTCTTTTTAGTAAGTTTTATCGGATAATTTTACAATTATACCACTCCCCTTCAACTTTTCTTGGTTCGTTTTGTTCTTTTCAGCTTTACTCCGATCCCCCTTTTAGCCATAGCCAGCACAGTGACGACTGGCAATCCGACTGCCGGCATGGCCGTGACCACTGTCGACGAGCAAGTCTAGTATATTTTTCTTCCTTCTTCAGCTCCGCTTGTCTTGGACTTTGCTTGTTCGTTGAATCATTGAAGAGAAGTGTGTGATCGGCACAACGGAGGTAACAGAGGTGAGGCGAGGAGTGAGATCGGGATCGGCACGACAAAGGTAACAGAGGCAAAGCGATGAGTGAGATTGGGCAACAGAGGTAACAGAGGCGAGGCGAAGAGTGAGATCGGGCAACAGAGATAACGGAGGCAAGATTGGGGCGACAGAGGTAATGGAAGTGAGGTGACAGATCGAGTCGCCTGCGTGAAACCAGGAACAACGTGAGATCAAAGGCAAGATTGGTGCGTCAGAGATAATGGAGGCGAGGTGACAGATCAGGGCGACGACGTGAGACCAAGAACGATGTGAGATCAGCAATCAGTGTTAGCCGGCGGATAGCCGACAGTGGCTGCTAGGTTAGGTAGCAGAGAGGAAAGAAGGAAGTAGAGGGTGGAAACAGGGGCATAATTGGAAAAAAGTATGCATTTTCATTATTTTTTTAAACTCTGCATCAAACGCAGATGAAGCAGAAAATCTGGATGGATGGAGCTGGAGTATCAGTTAAAGTTGGTCAGGAAAAAGTAGCTAAAGCATGTGACGTATTAGAAAATTTATTGAGATTACTAAACGAAGCACTTTAACTCTTTTTCAGTATAGAATAACAAGCAAAATAATGGAGGAAAATCTCTAACACGATTAGAGGAATAATGTTGTCATGGTCAGGGGAATATTCCACTCCCTATTTATTTTGCATAATGTTTCTATTTAACAATAAATAAAATGAGGATGGAAAATGGCCTTTCATAATATATACAAAAAAGGGATAGAAAAGAAAGAAAGAGAAAACTAATATGCCAATTTTCATTCCCTCCACACTTTTAGTTCCTTTCACTACATTATTTTACATTGTGAGTTTTTTTTTTCTTTTCAAAATGTGCCAAGTCATAATAGATTGAATTATGAGTAATATCAATTTGTGCTAAACTATATGCAAACTCCTTAAACATCAATTTGTGAAACTCAATTTTATAGAACTCTTAGAGCACATGAAATCACTGGTCTCTGATAAATTCACTAGGATCTAACCACAGATTCTCCACACGAGCGATTTCTTGTATTTCAGGGTAACTATTTATAGCAAAGAACAAGAAATCACATATTCCCAGTGGGGAATATGGGGGGAGAATGCAAAACAAGAAGTGACTCAAAGGAGTGGTACAGCAAGAACCCAATTGAGTGGCAGCTACGCTTGTTGTCTTACACGTCTCTGCTCCATCTCATTGACCTCTTCAATTACTTCCTTTCTCTTCTCAAACCATCTCCTGATGAAATCACCCTTGGCAGGCTGGAGGCTGCAAGGAGGCTTGTGTGAAGTGGTCGCAGCCGACATTTCAAGCAATTGCTGTTGCTTCTCATCCGCCAAGCAAAGCAATGCTTCTGGACATACTTCTCGAGCAGAAGGTGGAGGGACAGGCTTGAAGTCCAGCAACTTTGCGTACTCTGTGATGAGGTGAAACATGTAATCATATACCCTTGCCATGTTCATTTTTGCCATGAAATTCTGCCCTCGCTTTCCCATTGCCTCAGCCTGGTCCCAAAACCAATAGAGCTTAATCAAAGAGAAGAACACAATTGCCATATGTTCCAAGCCAAATGTGGAGTTATATGCTAAATTGCTAATGCCACAACGACAAAGAGCTTTCAGCTTAGTATACAACTGGAAAGTAGAAAAATAGCAGACAAAATGCTGGTACGTTGAATCAAGACTAGATATTTTGGTGTAAGAACAGGGAAGCAAGAAGCAATAAAGCAGCACCAAAAGCAACTGTTCCCATTCTATGGATGATAGGAGATCTGTATAGACATTATCATTTTAAGTTACTAAAAAGTGATACCTTGGACGGGTACATATTTCCCCAGTCAACCGCAAACTTTATTGACGGGCATAAATCAGTGGAAGAGACAGGCCAATAGTTCTCCTTGGCAACTAGACCACGAGTGAAGAAATCTTCATATTGCGGGGAAATAATAAGGGCAAGTGAACCACAGGACAGAATATATTTCAAGCTTACAGTCCCAGCAGAGCCTTCAGCATAAATCCTGTACCTGCGGAAATAATAAGTACTTATCATTTAGGTGGGCTTTAGAAGAAATGTTTAAAGAATGTAAGCCAAAATGTGAAGTGTATTTGGGGACGAGAAACTTGTTTTGAGTCTGTCTAGTAAACTATAAAATCTTTTTCCCTTTTCCACTATAATGGCTTGGGGAACATGTTATCCAATGCAGTGAAGCCCAGAAATATAGTCTGATACTCCCAGAGGGACTGCAGCTTACCGATGGTTACACTGACTTGACAATTCAGAGTGCTCAAATCCATATTTTGCTTCCTCAGAACAATTCTGAAGTATAAGCACAAGATGGCATCAAATAACAGCTTCACATGCTAGGAAGATGTAAGATACAAGTAAGTCTATGCACATAATTCTACATGTTGCCTTTTTTTTTAGCATATTCATGTATTTTCCTACTTAACCTGAGCCACAATCTGTGCTCCCCAGATCCTGGAGTGATTACATTGCAGCAGCTCTTTACGAATGGAAGAAGAAGCATTAACATTCCCTTTCCAATAGGCACGTGGGACTTTCTTTTCCCAGCTTTTAGAAAGTGAACCCTGCTTAATTTCTCTAAATTGCTCATCCCAGGGCTTTAAATTAACCTCTGGCCTGCAAATACGTTTTAGTATAAAAGAAAAACATAAGCAATAAACCATGTATATAAATTTTCACAACATTTGAAGGAAGGACCTCAAAATGCCCCTTTGCAGTTGCAACAATAAGTGGAGCCCCATCGTCCAAAAGCAAAGAATTAAACAACCTTCTCCATGAGCAAAGGAATTTCATATTTCAGCAGATCATATAAACAGAAGTAACTCTTGCCGTCTATTTTTACTCAGGGTTGAATATGTCCACTTTGACCAAGTCACAGGTCATATTATAAACTTCACATCATAGCTGAAGGGCCAACACTACTTAAGAACATAAATAAGTCCACCTCCGTTACAGACCAAGCACATGAAGATTTCTAGTTGCTGCTAGTTGATTCAACCTCATGAAGATCAAAACACTGATTGGTTATCAGTTAAGATCATCTCCGAAGGGCCAAGACTACTTAAGAATGTCTTGAAAACACCTCCATTACAGCCTCAGCACATGAAAACTTCTAGTTGCTACTAGTTGAGTCAAGCTCGTGAAGATCAAAACACTGATTGGTTATCAGTTAAGAACAAAAAAAACTAAGGAGCAAAAACAGGAAAACATGATGTCGATTGATTCTTTATTAAGAAATATTGTTCTTTTGCGAAAATTGGCACCACTTATCACTGCCAACTAAACTATCACCATCGATCCTACTGGGCATCAGAAAAAGGCGATAAGATACACATCCTTGAGAAACAAGTCATTAACTTTATATCATACAGTTGTCCTTGACTAATCACAACGAGGTGATCATGCCCCTAAAGATTAATCGTATAGGCCACATGAATCATATTCAGTAACCATATGCTTGGCTGGAGTCAAGCAGCTCGAAAAGGTCCAAATCCTTCCTGTAAGTGACCAACAAAAACTTAACATACGAAAAACGACACAAGTTGATGAAAATCATAGATTCTTACCAACCCCAGAAAGACCAATCTGGAAATGGGATGTCAAAGTGATCTTCAGTGGTGCAATAACGAAAGAGCGGAAGAGGAAAAGTGGGATGTTCGCTCTGATTGATACTTGGCTTGTCCATACAATCAAACATCATGTCCACATCAGGTACCATCCCAGGATACCTCTGCAGGAGCTGCAAAATCCCCCAAACCGTGAACATCAATCTGCTCTGAACACAAGCGTAATACAAATCCACGAACACTTTCCCTCCAGAAATCACCACTCGAAACGCCGCACGATTCTTCGCCTTCATCAAATGGTCTATCGAGATTCGAGACTGGGCCCAGGGCTCCAGGTCCCAGTGGATGAACTTGAACAACTCCGGGCAATTCCGGGCGCGTCCCGAAGGGATCGGATCGTGGGGCGGTGGGGATCCGGATCGGCAGGTAAGGTAGGAGCATTGCAGGATCTTGAGGGCACGAGTATGGCGGGTCTCGTGGTGGAAAGTTTTGGGCCGGAAGACGTGCCAGGGGGTGGGGTGGAGGTTGTGGCCGGCAACGGTCTTCAGCTGGGCGGCGAAGTTGGCGACCTTGTGGAGGAGGAAGATGGGGAGGGAGAGGAAGACTAGGGCGAGGAGGCAAGGGACGATGAAGGAGGGGTAGCGAGGTGGGTGGTTATGTTTGGCGGCCATGAATGGGGCTCGGAGTCGGAAGCTTCAGCTTCGCGGGCCATTGTGGTAGAAAGTAGAAGTCTTGCGAAACCTAGTTCATCGTCCGGTCGTCCATGTCCGTGGCTCTGTCTCTTTGGGTAAACCTTCTTCTTCGTGTTTGTGTGCCTGCGATCTTGTTCGACGCCATCGCCGTCGTCCACGTGGTTGGACTGAGTCTGGGTTCCTCCGATTCCGCCTCCTTCTCCCAAGTTCCAACATGCGACGCGAGTCACAGATGGTCGTGGCCTGGGCCTGTACATTTCACTTGGGCCCTGTCACTGCATTAATCGGTCTAGGCCCAGATTGTGAGGCAGCCACTGCCCTTCTATTTTAATTATCGGGCAATCTCTGGGACAAGAAACTCAAACAATCAGCCTACAGGTAGCAAATACATGCGCATACATTTTACTGCAATACGTTTGTTAGAGACACTCTTATGATTTGTTTGATTAATTCACGTGTTCCATATTCTATGATACGTTCATGTGTATATGATATACTCCAACTAGGGCCACATGTTCTTATTAATCATCTAATTATGCTAGCAAATATTAAGGCCCTGTTTAGTTGTAGAGAATTTTCTAAGTTTTCTAGAAAATTTTTTGAAAATTAGAAAATAAAAAGAAAGCCTGTTTAGTTAAATATTTTTCATTTTTAGTTTTCCTGGAAAATTATTTTCCAAGTTAGTATGGGTTAGAAAACTGGGATTTAGTGGTTTTCCGTTTTTCTGAAAACAAAAAACGCATCGGGCGAGGGGTGGCTCTCTTCGGATTGGGTCGCGAGTCGCGAGCCCTTCGACTTCGAGTAGCGTCGTCGGCCTTCTCTTCTCTGGAATGGGCCTCGTTGATGTAGGCTCTAGTCTCAAGTAAGGACGGCGTTCCTCCGCCGCACCTTCGAATTACGGCGCTGTCGCGCGGAGGAGGGCAGCGGAGGCCCCTCGCAACGGTGCAAGGAACGGACCGCCGTCTTGTAGCGTTCACTGCGTCAATCGGGCAACCATTTTCATTCCATCAGTGCCGGGTGGACTCGGACGAGCGGTTCAAACAGTCCGGTTTGAAGCTGTGCCGGGGGGAAGCACTTGTGATCAATTGCATGTTGCATTTGCCCCATTCGGGTCACCAGGGCACCGAATCCGTAACTTCATTTCTATCCGGGTCAAGGAGTTTGAACCTGAAATTGGTGACATTGGTGGAGGAGGAGCTTGTTCCGGCCCGGGAAGGCGGTTTTGTGGGGCGGTTCATGGACTTGCTGCACCATTACTCAGCGGTGTACGATTCACTGGAGCCCGGGTTTCCAATGAAGGGTTGGGCTCGTGGGTTAGTGGAGCGGGTTTTCTTGGGGCCACGAATAGTCGGGTCACTGGCTGGAATTTCTTTATTTGTTTTATAACAACTAAACATGTTTTTTAAAAAATACTTTGAAAAATTGTACATAGAAAATGAAAACAGATATCAGAAAATGAAATTGAAAATTGTTTTCTACAACCAAACGCCACATAAGTTGTTCTTTTCAATCTTTTTAGATGCTCTAAAAGAAAAAAACATGTTATTTTAAGTATTTTTTATGTTATCTTTAAAAAAATCTCATTTTTAAGCATTTGATGTTATTTTAACATTAGTGTTCTTTCTAATCTGATATTACTCCATGAATTTTTATTCCTCTGTTGCTCCATCATATTACTTAGTTGTTTCGTGATGTTGCTCCATAGATTGTAAAAAAAAAAAAACAAAACGTTAAAAGGCATAATTTTTTTTTTTAAGAAAAAAGAAATACGAAGGACACAGAATTTTAAACTCGGTCCCTCTGCTTATACCTCAAAACTACCCTACCCTGACAACATGCCACTTTCGTTAGAAGCGCGGATAAACTATATATGACGTCAAAATTGTTGGGGGTGTATCCCATGAGCTTGGTGTATTGTATCCCAGCCGTTTAAGAATATTATGTCTATGACTATGAGATGGACGAATTTGAGGAAGTTAGACAAGACAGGCATTTCTGCATGGTTAGAGGATTACAAAAATGTTGGCATGTTCATGTGGACTTTGGTATTGAGCCAGATCAGTCTCGTCTAGCCTTCATATTGATCAGAAGGGCTCAAGTCGGCCTAAGACATTCCCAATGGCACAAGCAAAGTAAGACTATACATTGAGCAATTCAGTTCCCGGCCCCTTTATGTCTTTGCAAGTTTCAACATGTAAATGTTTTATTCTAGTCATGATTGTGGGTGTCAATGAACTTGTAGGATCATGATTTCTTTTTGGAGTCATGGACACATCTCAACTGTCCATGCAAATATGAGGTCTAAATTGTCAAAGGCCCTCCAAAATGGACGGCATAGATGTGTTCATGTCTCTACCCACGAACGGTTAGCTAAGTCTTACCCTTGTTTGTCCAGAATAAGAACAAAACAGACACACAAATTCGAGTAGAAGATACAACAATAGTTCATAAGGTCCATTGACAATATCTGTTTAAGAGATGCATATTGTAATTAGGATACTCATTAGAGGTGCTAGAGAGAGTATAAAATACTCGGTGGAGACTAATTAAAATGCTTGTTCAAGCTTTTGCATGAGGCATAACAAATAAAATGCCTCCAAATGCCTTGTAAGCTTTGTTCTTAGTGGGTTTTTAAACAACCCAATACAATAAAGGGGAAACACAACCCCCCCACCCACCTCAGAAAAAAAAAACTCGGTACAATATGTCAAAATCCCTTTTATCAAAACCTTCATATTTCCTTGATCCTTGTTCTGCCAAAAACAACGAAATGGATGAAAAAAAGACGGAAAAGAAAGAAACTAACCTACATGAATCAATCTGGTAGTGGTAGAGAATATGCACTAATTATACTCAAACTGTGAAAATCTTCCTAACTTTCTTCATCTTCCTTCTACATATGGGGCATGTACCGGCTCCTTCTTCTATCCTGCATAGTGAAGGACTCGGCGTAAAAATCTGATAAAAGCTAATTCTGATCAGAAAACCAGAAGATGCTCGACAATGCAACTTTCCAGTTTACCTTGACCCGCACGGAAAACAGGTAGCACAATGGCCACATGGAAGGAAGAAACAATCTCTGGGAGCATCAAAGCAAACAACACAACGCTGGCGAGGGTTGCTTGCTTCTCCTTCTATTGGTGGCTTCCCTTCTGTCACAATCAACTCCTCCAGATCTGCCTCGTCATGCGAGACAGAATCGTATGACGATCCCCAGCTAGAGGAATCATCATCCTTTTCTGGAAGCAAGGGAGCTCTTTCTGGTCTCGTGTCACTTGAATTGGTGTAAGTTCCAGCTTCGTTCTCAAATTGGATTATGTTACAGAATTTAAATGCAAACCAGACGAGGGTGCTGATAATACCTGCAAGTCGAAAGCAGATGGGGAAATGATAAAATATAAAGCTGGTAATAATTTCATTTTAGGTGCAAGAAACTTGCAATTTACCCGAGCCAAGTATATAGGTGATCCACCGAGGTCCATAGGACACTTTAGCATACTGGTTGGCTTTAGAAGTGCTCTGAAAGAGAAACCACACAGAGTTGGTCATTTTGAAGTACAACCAAAGCTGGCAGAAAATAGATGATGGAATTTGGTGATTCTTGCTTGCTTGATCAAATCAAGAAAAAGTCTTGGGTCAGACTTAATTTGTTTTGTCTTGTAGAAAGATCATTCTTCTCCAATTTAGCCCAAAATGGTGAATCTTTTGAAGTCAGTTTACCAGTGAACGTTGTGGTGAGGTGATTGAATATGATACCAAATGTGTAAACGTAATGTCTTTACCTGGTTACTACCTGGAGAAACCAGGACAGCAGCATTTGTGCCAAAAAGACGAAGATTCAAACTGCATGAATGATCATCCAAGCAGCATCTGGAATACGCTTGAGTCGTGTTATAGACCATTTCCTTAAATGAGAACTTCAGCTGTATCTGAATTGACAGTAAATTCAATAGGAAGCAATTAAGCATTGCCCACAACTATGAGGCAGTTTCAAATGGCAAAGAGATCTAAATATGTAATTTAAGCTCAGTAAAATATAACACTTGTGAGCTAGCCCCACAGGTCCAAAAGGGAACTTGATTCTATTCTGCATCTTAAGACTGCAAACTTCTAATCAAATGATTGAACCAGACACTTGTGCTTTGTTCCAGATGTCACCTCTACGTCCTCAGTGTTCAAATTGCCAACAGCAATGTAGTAAGTTGAAGATTCTGTTATGTCCTGCTGGATCTTACCACTTCCTATTAAGCAGTTCATGTCATCAGACACCTAAATCCATTTCAAAAGTGTTCAAAAATATATCCCAGTTTGCTAAACATACCATATATGATGTTCCATGACAAAGTTGTATTAGGATAGGAGGGATCATCTATCCAATCATCAAGGCTTTCTTCACCTGCAAAATCAACAAAAAATGGCAGCTGAGTCAACCACAAGCTAACGTTTTATGCTTGTAATAAAGTTTAAGCTCGTATGGGGGGCTCTTATAGATACAATATATATGTAGGGAAAAAAAAGCATAAGCTATGGTCAAAATGGCAGCTAGTAGCAGAGGTGGTTCCTCGGCAAGTTGACACAAATACATGATTCAGCTGTTAGAACTTGGTATCAGGAACTATAACTGCATCTCAATGTGCGTTTAAGACCCCGAACCCCAAGGTGAAGGCCAAACACATTGAGGAAACTAAGACTGTAATGCAGTTAAAAAATTCTCTTCTATCTTTGCTAGAAATAGTTGAATTCGCTCTCGATCAAGGTCAAAAAATGTCAGGCAGCTAAGGATCTGTGGTCTTCAGCAGCCTATACTAATAACTTAAGGCTTTTTGTCGAGGGAAGTTTCTCAAGATTAAAACAACAGTGGTAAGCAGTAAGCACATTAGAAATTATATTCACCTTGGGCAATAACAAGAGATAAAGGCAAGGAGCTTGATTTAACACTGTATGAAATATCTACTTTAGACCCTCTGTTCAAGTAAAAAACCCAATCCTGCAAAACACAGAAACAAGAGGCAGCCTCACCATCAATTGAGGTTCTTAATATGTGAAATCCTACCCAAAACAGATGAAGGTTCTTACCTTGTAGGAATTGACTGGTACCGATGCGGCACGAATTTCATTCCAGGAAATTTCAACATCTAAGGGGGGTAGTTTGTGGAATCCATATAGCATAATTCCAGATTCATGATCGCCTAATCCATTCACCTGTTCAAAATTAAGCTAAATCAAGATTAATGCAAAATGATGGTTAAGCTGAAAAGGGATGCAGGCGAAATGGGTTGACCTTTAAAGATTGCACGAACAACGAGTTAGTTTGTATAAGGCGCGAGGAATAGGGTCCCAACTGTAGGGTCGAAGATCCATACACACCCATAATCAAAGTCATGGAAGCTGCTGGTGATCAAAAGACAGAATGAATAAGAGAAGTCATAAATTCATGAAAAAGTGAGATTTTCCTCGGAGGGGCCGGCAACGTCCAGCATTTCAACTTGAATAAAAACATAATCAAGAAAAGTTCAGCAGAAAAACGAACCAAAGAACCAAAATGTTGCGGAGATAACGATGAAGCTGAGGACATCTTCTCTTATACAGGCCCTCGTTCTGAAATTCGACAGGAGAAATCCAAGACGATAAGAGAATCGAGAACCCGGTTGGGGACTTTCTTGAAGGTCGTTTGGATTCTGAGAATTACGTTGCTCGTCGGGTCCATCATGTGCACTCTGATGTTCTTCGATGTTCGAAGTTGAAGGGGTAGAGGAAGAAGAAGGAGGAGGAGGAGCGGCAGGCCTGAGTGTTGCGTGACTTGGACCTTCTGATTCTTCCATTTGCTTGGGGCAAAAGCAAGTTTGGATTTTGAGGGGAACGGGACCGAAAAGGAGGAAGCAAAGTGTACGGGAAAGGAAGTCCCCTCTCTGTGTTAGTTTAGGAGTTGCCGAGAATTCTCAGAGAATGAGAAAAGATTATTGCCGAGCAGTCTTCTTGTGCATTTCTTGTTTCATGGGAATGGTAGCTGATGAATGGCAGTTGATGTCCCAAGACTCCCAACTGTCCAGCACATTTAGCTGTCTCCCTTTTGTCCTGGGTTCCAAATAGCATCAGAATTGAGTCAATTGACAGACTGCTCTTCCTTGTGGGAAAAAGGCCAAAGTGGGCTACTGGCCCTCAAACTTGGAGCACTCGGACGAGTTAGTCCCTGAACTGGAACTCAGTGCCGATGAGCAATCAGACTTGTAAAAATAGAGCGACTTAGTCCACAATCTAATGGCCAACGGATGACGTTAATATTTTTTAAGTAAAAATACATAAATCGATCCCTAAGCTTTACCACTCTCTAATTTTTTAAATTTAAAACCTTAATACCAAACCTTGTGTGAATAATAATAATAATAATAATAATAATACTCACTAGAGTACGTAAGGTAATGTTTCAGTTTTACGTTTTTTTTATTTTTTTTATTTTCCACTTCTCATAAATAAAATGAATAAAAAACAATCAAGAAAATCATGCTTTCCATAATTTACCAAATATATATATATATATAGATAAACAAGCTCTACCTGAGGTATGAACTGAAATTCAAGATTCAAATCAGATTCAAATCACTACTTGAACAAGACTCCTAGCTTATCGACACAAAGATAATGAAGCTATCTCCTTCTAACTAGTTACCACTAATAAAGAATAGGCTTCATTCAAAAAAAATAAATAAATAATGAATAGACTCCTAATGGCTTTGTAGTGTCTTATATATATAACTGCAATTGGAAGATCAACAATTGCATTAATGAAAAAAGGTGGGGATGAAACATGATTAAAATATATTGGTAAAGGTTTTCAAAAATATTTGAGGAAATAAAGCAGATGGAAAGTAGAGCACTCAATTGATCACATTAGAAAATTTAAATCTAAAGGACAATGAAACGAAAAAAAATTAATTGAAATGAAATTAAAGGAGAAAAGTGATTGATTTTGGAAGGTATAAATGAACAAAAGAGGCCATGAGGAGGTAGTACTCTAGCTCAAGAATAGTTGTATAATTTGTAAATCATTGGCTACGTTAAACACCTTTCATGGAAAATTAAAACTTATTTTAAGAGGTTATAGAAAAGCATGAAATTTTTACTATTGAAAACATTCTTTTTCTATTGCAAAACCTGAAAAATGCATGGGCATTAAAAAAGGTGAAAAATTAGTTTGTTATTATGTGTTCTACATTTTTACTTATGAAAAGTGAAAATGCAAAAAAGAAAATAAAAAAAACATAAAGTTACTATTAAACTAACCTTTATTATTATTATTATTATTATTATTATTATTATTATTATTATTATTATTATACAATTTAGACAAGGTTTTGGAGTAATATGAAATTTTTTTAGCTTTTTAGTTTAAAAATAACAAAGAAATAAAGCTTAGGAATAATTTGTGCATTTAAACTTTGAAAACATTAACGCCATCCATTTTCTCATTACCATTTGGACTGAGTCACTCTATTTTCATAAGTTTGAGGGTTTATGTGCACTGAATTGCAGTTGCAAGACTAACTCGTCTGAGTGCTCGAAGTTTGATGGCCGGTGGTGCACTTTGGCCTAGGAAAAATGTCTACTACTTCTTATACTAGGGCAGTTCACAAGACATTGAAATTTGTAAATTATTGAAGCAGCAGGTTGAATATATATACACAGACACGCATTTGTCGAATTCTATTATTTGGGGTTTTTTTTTTCTAGGGAAAAGTGACAAATCCCTACTACCCCACTATTTTTATTTTATAGTCAAATCACTTATTTATATTTGTGATTGAGTAAAATTTAACATTATTATTTTAAATATGGGCAAATTAGTCACTGAAAAAGAGAATATTTTATTTGTTTTAGAATATTCTATCAAGTTTGTTGAATAATAGCAACTAAAAAAGCCACGTAATTAATATTCTCATGCGTAAATTATAACATTTTTGCTCAAACTATATTCATTAATGCACATAGGTCCCCAAATTAAAAATAATAACACTAAAGGACAAATCTTTGGCAAAACATACCCATCTTCATCTTTGTGCTTCCCAGAATCGGTAGGACATCACCCAGAAATCGGATCCAAGGGTTCAACTATGTTTTCTCAATTGCTCAATGCTTAAACTTCTTTCCAACAATTAGCTAAATCAGAGAAAATGGGCATCACTCTGGAAGCCAACCAACAACTCAGAAAAGAATCAACGACATTACAAGAAACAAGGTACATTATCTCAAAGGACATTGAAAACTGCAACAGAGTTGTTGTAGAAAATTGTGAGAGGAGATGTATCAAGAAGATGGTTGTTAGGAGCTTGGGAGGTTGAATTGAGCATCGATGATACGTGCCTACAAATTTAGAATTCTAATAAGCTCTTACGTTGATATCTTTGTCCAATTGTCAGCAAGCTATTAGATTACTTGGCAATTGTGTAAGATGTTTCTAGATGGGGTCAAGAGAATTCTAATTCCTTGTATAAAAGGGTAAAGCTCATGTAACCAAGGGATATGTTGAAATGATGAATTGAATCTCTTCTCCTACGTGTTTTTGCTTTCTTGCCTTGTATGTTTATTCTTCTTCTCCTATCTTAATCCTGCTTTTCCTATCTTCCCTCTATCAACATCTCTTCTTCCTTTCTTCTACAGATTTCTGCCTTTTTCTCCTTATTTAATCTGGTGGTTTATTTGAGAAACTGCCTTAGAATTTAGAATTGTATTAATTGACAGTGCCAAGGCCCTATCAAGACTCGAAAGGATAGATATCAACTTCCAGGAATTAATCTGATTCACATTACTTGAAGCAACCATAGATTTGATAAGGTCAGGGTTAATATTTGAAATGGCATCGTGGATCTTCCGGAAGTTTTGGTGGCACTTGAGAAATTTTTAGAACCGAGATTTCTGTACGGTGGACTCTTTCTCCATGCCAAAGAGAAAGATATGCTTGGATGACAGAGAAAATTGAAAGGGCAAGGGAGATTTATATGCGAGAGAGAACTTGAGGGAATTCGGGATTCGTGGGAACGTATGTGATGCAAAGCTGCACTACACGAGGGAGAGATAAAGGAGAGGACAATGACAGCAATGTGGGGATTGGGGTGAGGTAGGGAGGAGATAAAATCGTGGTAGTTGTTAGGGGGCAGAGATTAAGAGACCGGATAGTTTGGCAACACCTGAAGGGCGAAAGAGAGAGGAAAAATAAGAAGATAATGATGGAAGAGAAAAAAAAATAAAGCTTTGGGTAGGAGGGATTTGTAGTATTAGATAAAAATTTAGGGGCTAAATAAAGATAATATGTGCCACATTATCTTTTACTTATGCCTGTCACATTGACTAAATTTACCATGCCCACGATTGTAATGGGGATAGCCTAATTTCGCCGGTAACATAATGTTGATGATAAAATTAACTACTCCCTCCGTTTCTAAATTCCTAGACTCCTTTAACTTACATAAATATTAAGGTTGAAGTTGTATTTCTTTACTGTTCCAAAAGTATCCCCCTCCCCCTCATGATTATGTGTTTATTTGTCAAAAAAAGACAAGAAAATTTCTTCACATGTACTCTAACATGGGTCCCACATGAGTATCTTTGTAAATGAGCATATATAATTTTATTTGAAAATGAAATAGGTCAACTTTTTGATATTGCTATAAAAGGAAAAGAGACCAAGTATTATGAGACAGAGAGAGTAAAAATACAATGGTGGTCGAACTGCCCATGTCACAAACTTGAGTGACTTATTTGCCCATTTTTCTCTTTTTTCTACAATATTATACTACCTCTGTCCTCTATTTTTTGTACAATTTGACTTTTTTTTACATAGTTTGATTTTGATTTATTTATATTATTATTTATTAGAAAAAAATTAAAAAATATATTTAGAAATTATATGTCTTGATTTATCATTTTTATATAAAAGTTCTTTATTTATATATTAAAATATTGAAAATAAAACATCATAAATTAATTGCTGAAAAGTGAATAATGCAAAGAATATAAGACGAAAGAAGTAACTTATATTCTTATTAGGTAAGTTATGCTTCTGTAGCGTAGCCTACATCACATTCGACTCATGTTCTTTCATTGAATCTAAAACAATTAAGTAATGTCCATAAATGAAATTATATTGTTCATACTGAAATAAATCTACCTAATTTAACCATACATATATCTAGTCTTTTAATATCATATTCCAAGAGTACTTTACAACTTTTATTCTAAGCAAAATTAAATTTTATCTTACTGGTAACTTGCAAGTTTATTGCGTTAATTAGCTAATCCTAGAAGTTAGAATTCATGTATTGTTTGAGATTAGAAAAAAAAAGCCATCATCCTCTTTTGGATGGATTTCAACTTCTTCAACTTATACAAGTAACAATTCTAAGTTTTGAAAGAAAATAAAAAGATATTCTACGCAATGTTTTTAAAATGGAACCATTTACTAAACTGTTAGAGTGCCTAAGTTACGACCCAACTAGTTTAACTGATTAAACCGTTGGGTCAAAACCTTCGATAATTTTGTTAGTTCATGCCAAAGATTAGGCAGGAGCTTTATTGTTCATTTTAAAATGAACGAAAAACTATAATGATAGAAAGTAGCTTGGAGGACTGACTTTGGAGTTTTTTTTAATATATATATCTAATTCAAGCAAGACGAAAGCTAGCTCGAGATTTGTTTCTTCTCTTTCCACCAACTTTTTTTTTTTATTTCTTTTGCTTAATTATTTTTTTAAAAGTAAAATCCTTGATCACTTGATTTGTTTTCTTTTACGGGAGATCCATTACCGTGTACATAAAGAAAGTTATAAAAAAAAAAAAAACCCTCTCTCTTAGTCTCGCTCTTGCAATGTGCATTCCTATGGTAAAAAGTGGACGGTGATGTGCCTCTCTCTATCTCCATCTCGCGGCTGTTAGTCTAACTCTCACATTTCAAACTCTCTCTGTCTCACTCTTGCACTGTCAATCTTTTCCTTTAAGTTTTTTAGTTTTACTTTTTATTTTTAATATTTTACAATTTTTAAATAATTATTCTTGACCATCTGTTTTTTTTTTATTTGACGGTTTTAGTTGGTTTTTTCAATTTTGACCAAATACATAAAGGACTAATAAACCGAACCAGTAAGGTGACCGGTTTGTGGTTAACCCAGCCGGCCTGGTTTGACTTTGATAAAACTAATTCTATGCTTTAAATTAACATTTAGAAATAAATTTGACTTAAGCTAAAAAGATTATTACTTGATTAAAATTATTAAATTTTTATATTTTTTTGAACATTTTAATTTTTTATAATCTTAGAGGTAAAAATTTAAGTGATTGACTTTAACTGGTCAGTTGAAATTTGTGGATTCTACATATGAAATTGCATGGATGCTCAATGGCATTATTGGTTATATCATATGGGGAAAGGTAAACAAAGGTCTAATAAATTTCACAATTTTTTTAATTGAGTCTTATAACTACACAAATTTTTGGTTGAGTCCTATATATTAAAAAATATGAGTTATGATAGTTTTATATTGGATGAGACTGACTGAAAAATCTTATATGGCATTTGATAGCCGTTAACTCTTCCCAATTGACACATATAGAAAAGTTAATTGCAAAAAATATAAGTAACATGAAAAAGTTTCACAAATACAAAATTATGGTACTTGATGCCCAAAATTCTCTCTATCTTGCTTTCTATCAGGCAAATGCTTTTCGTTGAGTCATTTTGTTGAACATGTTGCATTTATTCTCGGCCAGCCAGAAATAAGGTGAAGTTGGCCTTGCCAACCAAAAAAATTGGCCAGAAATCAAATTGGCCTCGCCAGCAAATGCAAATTGGCCGGCCAGAAATCAGGCAAAGTTGTTTTCTTCACGTGAATTGCTTCCTCTTCGCTCAAGGGTAGATTTTCGGCCTTGGGAGATGGTTCGATGATTGAGAACCGGGAATTTGCTTGCTCCAATGGCCGGTAGATGATCAGCTGGGATTGGATGAGAGAGAGAGAGAGAGAGAGAGAGAAGGAGGAGGCAGAAGCGAAAGCGGGGAAGAGGAAGTGGAGGCATCTTAGGCGACCCACGACGGCACCACCAGGATATCATTGCAGACAAGATCAACTAGGCAAGCTTTTTTGTAACAGAAGCTAGTTGGTTTCTGCTCCAGAGCATTTTGATTCCTTTTGTTCTTTCGAATCAATTTCAAAAAAGAAAAAATTCTGATTTGTTTTGTTTTTCCTACAGCAACTTATTATTTTTTTATTACATATTTTGGTTTTCAAGTCTCAAATGAAGGTCTGAGCCAACTACAACCAGCAAACAAGAGCGCCACAAGATCTCCCCTGCAAACAAGTGATCCTCCGGGATGCGGACCGGAAGGAAAATATTTTCCTCCAAACTGGTAGAAGCGAACTTCTTCCTTTGAAATCTTCTCAAAATCCTCAATAAATTAATTTCTTGTCTACTCAGTTGATTTGATATCGAGTATACAGAAAGAAGGCAGCATTTTGATAGAAAACTGCTAGCTCCGGCACCTACTACGCCTCAAATGCCATAATTTTGTGTTTGTGAAACTTTTTCATGTAACAACTAAGTCCCTTATATGTGCCAGCTGGGTAAAAGTTAACTGCCGTCAAGTGTAATATAAGATTTCCCGTCAACTCTGTTTAATATTGGATTAACATAACTTATATTTTCGAGCTTATAAAAAAGTTGTAAAACTTATACAACTGTATCCAATAATCTTCAATCGAATAGGATTGCACGATTATTATTAAGGGCTGTGATAATTTCATAGATCACAAGATTTGGATATGGGTCCCATAATCACTGATAGTCCAGATCCATCTATAATGTCTATGACCTGTGAGATAAGGATTATCCTATTATTAAAAGAAAATTTGCATGTATTTTCCTTTGATCTTTTCAACACTGAAGGTTAGGGAGGTCGCCAAAGCAATGTTCCGTACACTTATGGGCTTCGGTTGGTTCAGTTGGATTTGGCCCAATTTAAAGGTGGCCTAAAAAGCCCAAACATAGAATACGTCATTTCCAACAAACCAATCACATCCAAGGAAAAGGCCCCGTAAGACAGATGTCAAGTGTTCATTGGTCCATCTTCGTATCAAAACCGTGGCCCGGTCATATAAAATAGGATCATCGCTCGGTCGGTCGTCGGCATACAGTTGAACACCAGAGGAGATAGTGAAGTAAAGAAGATGGCGAGATCGAAATCGTATCTGCCACTGGCGCTGCTCTTCGCTTTCATCCTTTTTGGATCTCTGACTTTATCTCAGGTTAGCTTGGAGCTTTTCACTTGTGTGCCTTTTCTCTTCCTGAATTTTGTTTGATCTGTTTATGCTTTTCTGTAGTAGATCTTCATAAGAAAGAAATTAGATCGTTTAAACTAGGGGATTACTAAAAGAAGAGTCTGTTCGATTATTAACGATTCTCTTTTTTGGTCTTCAGGCAAAAAAGAACGAAGATTTAAAGGAAATCACTCACAAAGTTTACTTTGATGTTGAGGTCAATGGGAAACCTGCTGGTAGGAATTTTTTCTGTCCTCGAAACTTGCGTGGTTCATGTTGATGTTCTGTTCCGAATGTGATTGAGGTTCTTTGAGCTAAATGTTTAGTGCCGATTAGTTTTTACCAGTGCTGTGGTATGTGAAATTGGTTTAAATTATTATTACCATTTGTTCAGGTCGAGTTGTTATAGGTCTCTTCGGAAAGGCGGTCCCTAAAACGGCAGGTATGATGGTGAACTTCAGCTTACTTATCAGCTACTATGCGTGTTCTGGGCTTTTGTTTCTAAAGCAGCTATTCTCTGAATCTTCTCCCTGTAAGCATTGTACATGTAGGCTAATTTCGACCTTTTCGCATTGCAGAAAACTTCCGAGCACTCTGTACAGGTATGGTATTCATCCCATTGGGCTTTGCTTTGATCCCTCAATGCCATAACATGTTTCCCTCCATTTTGGCTTTCCATGTTCATGTCCCTCCTACGCTAGCTATAGAATTAAAATTTTTAGCTTTCATTGTATGTTATTTTTTATACATGTCACTGCTGCATAGCTGGAAATGTCCTGTGTGGTTAGTGGAAAGATTTAAGATTGTAGTGGTATTAAATATTACATTGTTAATCTCATGAGCAATGAGGTGAAATTGATCCTTGGACGTTCCTACTTCCTAGCCCATTGCGGAAACTCTTTTGAATGAACATGCCCAAATATGATGGCATGGTAATGAATATCAGTTTTTAGCTATCATGGTGTATGCAAGAATCCTTGCTTAGTGCATCAATATTCAATAACCAAAAAACTCTTCAGTCTGGTAGGGGATTTATTTCGTGATCATGCAGAGATGGTGATACGGGAAAGTGACTTGCCTATGGTGGAAGCTCCTTGAGCTTGTCATTACAATCTTTCTAAGGATTGGGTTACTATTTCAGGTGAGAAAGGTGTTGGGAAGAGTAAGAAACCTCTCCACTTCAGGGGCAGTGCCTTCCACAGGATTATTCCCAACTTCATGATCCAAGGAGGTGATTTTACTCATGGTGATGGAAGAGGTGGAGAGTCGATCTATGGTGAAAAGTTTGCTGATGAGAACTTCAAGCTGAAGCACACTGGGCCAGGTAAATTTACAACTTCCTTATGTTTGGTAATTCGAATTACCTACAACATTTGCTGCAGTTGCAACGCAGGGAGCTCACAAGTTTGTACCTGTGTAGGAATTCTATCAATGGCAAATGCTGGTCCAGACACCAATGGCTCGCAGTTCTTCATCACAACCGTCACAACTAGCTGGTAACTGGTTTTCCACCTATATAGTAGTCTGACCTTGTTAACTTTTCGGTCTTATAGCTAATTGATGAAACACTGTCCAGGTTGGATGGCCGACATGTTGTGTTTGGAAAAGTTCTGTCAGGAATGGATGTTGTTTACAAAGTTGAGGCCGAGGGAAGCCAGAGTGGCACGCCCAAGAGCAAAGTTGTGATCGCAGACAGCGGTGAACTTCCGCTGTAATTTGCCCTTAGCTCAAACTAGCCCTAGCTTCAGACTTGCATGGATTTCCTAGGTTTCAAAATCAAGTATCTTACGTTTTTTGTTTTCCTTTTCCCTCTTGATGTACCTTGTCAGAAAAGAAGCTTTTATCGAAAGAAAGGATTTACGGGCATGAGCTTCTTTAATCTGTCTGCTGCCGGACCTCTTAGCAGATCCTTTTGGTGAAACATTTACGACATATGACGATTTATTGTCAGCTTTATTGTGATACGATCGTCTATGTATTTTTGTTTCAACTTCGAACATTAACCAGCTAAGAAGTAATCCTTAAAAAGGTTCAACTTGAAGGTTCAGCTAGGGAAAGTTGGCATCGAAGAAGACTGACAAAAGGTTAACACCTTTTCCCATTACTTAACGATGTACATATCATCATTGTCTCATGTCAACCTGAGTAGTCCTGTGTCAGTAAATTCCTTAAATAATAAATACAGAACCGAAACACTAGATTCACAGGTCCTACAGGTAACAAGCCTAAATCTAACATTCAGACAACATGTTACAACTTGCAACCTACTCATCGTTAAATATTAAACACCAATAGCTGAACCTGAGTTTGGCGTTAGTTAATTCGTTACTCTGGGTCACTTTCAGAGTCCAGAAAGCTGAACTCCCTGTACCCGTCAAGCTTAACAAGTACTGTACCTCGGTTCTCTTCGCTCCATTTGATTCCTTCCTTTTCCATAAGATTCACCACCTGCATTCACAAAATGGTGGATGAGAATAGTAACTACAGGTGTAAACGGGATGGCTTGGCCACGCCCTTGGTGTTTTATGATTAATGCGACATGTTTGAGCTACAAGCAGCAAGTCTTCAAGGCACATATTGCGATGCCGGAGCCTCAGGAGGGGCATGCCAACCCCACGTGCCAGCACACTTAAGAATCAGAGCAATGGCATTGGTATTGGGTAGGAAGCGAAATGAAACGTTCAGTTGAGACATGATGCATGAGTTTGGCCCAGTCCCCTTTCTAAATATTCTAATGGCAAACCATTAGGGCATGTGATGAGCTGTGTCTGGGCCAGTTGACTCAGGTCAGTTTATGAGCCTGACTGTGTCAGTCACGGCCTATGTACATGTTTGATAGTTACTAAGGGTGGCATAAACTAAGCAAACTCCTAAAAGACAAGATGCACGCCTGTCCCAAGAAGAGAATTTTCAAAATTTTTTGCATTCCAAAAAGAATTGACACTAAGACACATTTGTAAAGGATATATGCACATGTAGGAAGGAGCAGAAATGAAAATCTGACAATAAACAAGGTTATGGGGCACAACATTCTTGCACTTAAGTGAAAATGGGTAACCTATCATTCTTTTTAAGGCACGGGTAGCATTTGAATTTTCTCAAACATCCACATGGTTGGCATAACCCTTTATCAGTTTTCAATCACACTTCAGAAGCATCTTAACCGGCATGCCCACTATAAGTTCAGGTTAGTGATTGTTTTCACTTACCAATATCCCATTTAGCAGTTAGTCTAAAAGATGTATCCTCATTTTTCTCCCTTTTACTATAAGTTCAAAGTTGCATTTCAAATCTCTGATATCCAGGTTGATCTCCAGTGAAGTAACAACTTAACATCTAGGTCACACTGCGTATGCAAGTCTAATGAATTTCATAACTAATATAAGTAAAGCCACAAAAGGAAAGCATGAAAACATACCGACTGTTTCAGTTTTGATTTGCCAACACCATGTGCACCACAGCCTGTGATAACCCTTAAACTACGAACAGCTGGAATGAAACTATGTCTAATTACTAAGGTAAAACAGCATCACTATTATAGACATGAAGGGCAGACAAATTCTTACAGGGTACGTATGTCCCAAGCAGGAGGTGCAGCTTGAAAAGCCTCATAGCTTGTTTGACATGTTGCCCATGCAAATCAATTGTTATCACATTTTCAAAATCTTTGTTCCTGTAACAACAGTGCTATTGTGCATTTACAAGCAGAAGAGAGTTATAACAATTACAGATGCTTTTTTAGTCTACCTTTTTCCTTCACTTAGAAACAAAACAAGGAATGAATTTGTTTAGTCATGTTGCCACTCACCTAGCTTTAAATATATCATGGCTTGCCCTTTCATCTGCTGCACGTGCCAATTTAGTATGTACCTTTCCCTACTCAAATGCAAGCTATAAAGTCAATATCCCAATATAAATTCACACTGGGCAGATCAACATAAAAAACCAAAAAGCAAAAAGCAAAAAACAAAAAAAACAAAAAAAAAGAAGAAAAACCCAGAAGATGCAAAAGGCAAATTCCGATACATAGGCAATACTGTGATGCCTAAACAAGCTGCATGTCTCCAAATTTATATTCCAATATCACTAAAAAGGGGGAGAGATACAGTTCTGAATAAAGAAGATAAAGAAACAAGCTCCAGTGATGGAACTGGAACTTTAGGATCCAAATATAGGCCAAAGAAAAGTTACAAAAAGTTGCAACAATCTTCAAAACACCTGATCAGAAAGATAAGATGCGTAGGCGCGGTCCCCTCTTGAATATGCTGCAGTAGCCTGCAGAAGGATGCAGCTTCTTTCAGTACAAGGTTCAGACACAACTTAAAGTAGAATTTTATTTTTCTATTTTTTTTTAGAAAACAAAAACAGTAAATCAGCTTTACTTTATCATAGCAGGTTCTCATTGAATCCCAATGCTCCTTGGAAGCCTTTCGAAATACTTGATATTCATTCCCCTTGGCTACAATAAAGGAAATGAATGCAAGAAAATTGACCAGGTTGGGAAGATCTTAACATGATAAAATTGCAAGTACGACAACTTAACCATAAGCATAGATGTTCCTCATATCCCTAGGTGCATTTGCATTCACATCTATTGAGGGAAAAGAAATTCTATTCCTAAGAAAACTAAAGAAAAAGAATCCTTTGCGAGCATGAGGGAGCCACAGTAGGGAGTTGAGGGCAGATGGTTTGGGTCTACCACCCAATGCAGCAAGTATGAAGTGAACAAGACCAAACTAGTCTCCTCTATGAGGATGACACCTCAGGTCATATAGAATGGAGAAACGAAATTGGATATAAGCGAATATAAGAATGATAAGTAAAGTAGTTGTACCATAGCTATCCTGCTGACGCTCTTCAACACCAGATGGACAAACATCAATCTTAGGTCCCAGCGACTGCATTTTCTTTACTACATTCCTCCAATTCATAGTACTTGGCTCATGTTCAGGACTCTTGGAGATGTTAAACAAAGATTCTAACACCTTTTGAGGGAGATCTGACATATTACTGCTTGGGCTAGTTGAGACAACTTCAAATTAGACACTTTGGTGATCCTAAAATAGTTAAAGAAACAAAAAAGAAGGAAAGAAATAAAATAAAACTTCCAGATCAGGTTTCACGTATCAAATTATATTGCACCTTGATCCGATTATGTTGGGTTGGTTGGAAAAGGTTCATAATGTTAGCCAAGAATACAGATAGTTGAACCAGGGATGTTCTATCCCAAGATTAATATTACAAAATAAATATGTCCAACATGTGCAAGTTCACAAATATGCATACCCAAAATGCGAAGACATCTACAGTTAAAAAGTGATGGCAAGAGCTTTAAAAGTACAAGCAAGGTAGTGCATTAAATAGCTAATTGACAGAAAAGTAAGAACTATTTCTGCAAAAATAAATATGACATCATCTTTTCTTTTGTATTGTATAACTGACAGCTGAGAAAGCTGGCTGCAAAGCCAATTTGTCCATATTATCAACATGGGAATCAATCTTCATAAAACACAGAGAACAAGTTAAGATCCGTAAAATAATTTTTACAAAAAAATTAAGGTTTGAATCAGCAAGACAGCATCCTTTTTACCTCTAAATATCACTATTTTCTCTTCTAAAGGGCACCTTCTAGCACAGTATCTTCAAGTAGAATACTGGGCCTTTCTTGGAACCCTAGCATATGATTATTGTAACTCCTTAAAGTAATGGTTGCCAATAAACGTAGGGTTCCCAGTTGAGTGCCTAAGGCTTAAAAATATATACTATCAGATTTGCAAAAGCTTAGAGCTGAAGCAGAAATTGAAACCAGAACCAGCATAGAGCAGAAAATAAATAGCATTAAACATGCAGTTGGAAGACAAGCAGCAGGACCAGACATAAGAAACTGTTATGTTTCTTGATAGGGCCCTATTTAGGTGATTGCATTGCAGGGTGACGAATGCATCCTGTGTGCCAGTCGATGTCGAGCCCATGTGGGGCCTGCAGCAACGGACACACAGGATGCATCTGTTATCCTGTGATACGGTCACACTTGCATTTTCCTTCTTGATTTTTCATTCAAGCTAATTTCTACAAGCAAAGCACATCACACAAGTTAATAAGCAAGTTACAGGACAACAAAAAATGCAACTAATGGCCTAGTGCCTGCTCAATCTTTTTTCCTTAAATACAAATCATCAGCTCCCAAAGGTTAACAAGAAATGTTGATGTCTTCAGAAAAAGGAAAACCAGGCGCATAGATTTTCTGAAACTGTAAACTGGTAGAATACCCGACTTATAATCAGTATAGTCTTAGGCCCTAAATTGTGGAAAACAAAAAGGAGCAGAACTAATTTACCTTGGATCATTGCCGGTAGACCAAAAGCCATCCTGGACCTCAATATCAGAAAGATGTGATGTGCAATCAGAGTCCTTGTCTGTCAACTACCAGAAAATTTGCATTCAGCTTGTGTGCAATGACAAACTTCAAAAGCTAAAATCCTCTCCTTTGCTTAAAGTAAGGAGGGAGGGAGATAGGGAAGAGTCACATAAAACAAATACAATTACTTTCACAAGGCACCCAAAACAATTGCATCTATGGCAAAAGAATGACAGCTGATGCCAACCCACAAGTTCAAAACTAGTTGATAATACAATTAAATATTTACATCTTCTACATATGAGACTATTACTAGGTATCAGAATGCAATATGACATCAGGAGTTTTTCTTTGATGCCACTCCTTAATTATTTGGATTGTCATATCTCTCAACGGAGACAAAGTAGGGGACACTTAGGAACTTTTGGACAACACAAAACATTGAAGTGAAATATACTCTTGAAATACTCAACTCCATGTAATCAGCCTTTGAAGAAAAACGGATGGAAGCAGGAAATTGCAGGCAAGAAATACATCAGAACTAAGAGGAGATAGTTGGCGTAAAACACTGAGAAAACTAAGTCGTGCAACTTACCATCTCCAGGAATTCAGTTTGATGCCCAATAACTTGTCGATCAATAGCACTCCTAGTGTGCTTCAACGAAGAATCAGATAACTCAAGCAATGCATCTAAGGCCTGGAGTGGAATTGTCCCCATTAAAAATATGAAAGAGGAACATACGATATAATCAACCTAGTTCAAAGAAATTTAAAGAAGATCCCAAGTTGACAGCTCGTGCTACCTTTTCAACATCATATCTATACTGACCTGCCAAAACAAGGAAAAGAAAGTCAACTCATTTGATATTTTATCAAATTCAATTCAATTATCAAAATGTAGCTGTAAACACTGCTCCCTCTGCCAAGCTGAATTTTCATTTTTCCACCACTTTGCATCTCCACGACCAAAGCAAGAAAATTTGTAGCGGTCATAATAAAGACAGAACAACTTTTACAGCACAACAGCAAAAGAAAATTAATATTCCTCGTTTACAAGGACATTTTAGTGGAAGCTTCTCTGATCACAGCAGAATAAAAAAAACTAGTCACCTAGAACAACCAAGATTAGAACTTCATTCCTAGTCCTAATTCCTATCTCTAAATAGAGAGAAAAACAGAAAGAAACGTAGAAGGAAAAAGGGAAACAAGTCAAACTCACATAACACATCTTTAACGACAGCTAAGCTGAGATCGGAGTTGTCACCAAGCATTGAGCAGAGAAACTGCTCTGCCTCCTCCTTATCCAAACACATATCACTATTAAGTTCACACTTTGATTCCCGCTTCCGGATCCTGTTCACATAATCCTTGCCAATCATCGCCGACACCGTCCCTGTCGAAGCGACCACTCGCTTCTGTTGCTTGGTTCTTCTTCCAGACCTCTTGTCGGGCATTTTCTGCACGCACATCTCCGAGAAACCTGGACCGGAAGATGACAAGGCGCTTGACATTGAGCTAGTGGAAGGGTCACAGCTCGGATCCTCACTCACATTATCGTCATCCATAAGATTCTGTAAAATTTCGGCTGCTTTGTTTGGATCACCCCCGGATTGCTTAAAGGCAGATGCAGCTTGTTCGACGGAAACGGCACCAAAAGCCTCGATCAACGACGTGAGAATCCTTTCCTCCTTCTCTTCCTCGCCCGGCGGCTGCTGACTCTGTTTCTTGTCACGTGCGGCATCGCCGGCGGAAGGCTTAGTGGCACGAGGCCGAGTCTTCTTCCTTTTAGCAGGCTGCTTCTTCATAGCTCAGGCGTTTCCACGGCGGAGCATGCAGCGGAGATCTAGAGGGAACAGAGAAGATCAGGGATCTCGGAGATTCAATAATTTCGGATAGAATTTTGGAATTTGGAAACCCTAATTTTGGAGAAAGAGAAGAGAAAAACGAAGGTTGAAGGAGAAATTTTAAGAAAAATACGAAAATTAGGACTTGGACCGGAGACAAAGTTAGCGTCTTTTGGTTTTGGCCTAATAAAAGGACGTTGTGAATTGTGACCCACTTCTGTCGGAATTGGATAGGTCCCACCCTGTAGGGAATACTTTAAGGATTTCAACTTTCAGAGCATTCGGAAGTCAGACTTTGAGTAAATCGGCCACATGGATATTATGGATATGTGTTTGGATATAATATTAATTTTATAATTTATTTTAATTTTTCTTTCTCAAACTGTTTTTTTTTCTTTTTATTACCGCCGCTCAAATTCTCTCTCTCTCTCTCTCTCTCTCTCTCCTCTTTTTATCGTTCCCGTCGCCAATCGCCGTTCTGGACTCTGATCTTCACTGTGCTTTGATCACAATCACTTCATTGCACTTCTGATAATCGTCGATACAGACTCCAATCTCCCATCGCACACCTCTGATGTTTGAATCGCACACATCTAACCTCCATTCTCTACTACAATGGCTGATCTGACATCATTCACATCAGAAATCAAATCACATCGGAGCGAAGATCATCGGCAATAGGAGAATCAGTGATGGAAGATCTTTGTTTATCTTTACCCGTTTCAGTTATCCTCGCATTATTTTCCAAGTGCCGCCGCTCCCCCTCCTTCTTCGGCGGCGAACCTAATGGTGACATGGGAGAATCAACTCCGACAAGCCTAGGGAGAAATAACACTTAAACCCAAAACAGCGGATTTACAGAACAAAAAATGCTTTAGATATTTTTATATTTTTACTTTGGATATTTTTAAATATTTATTTACACACTTCTTTTTTATTATATTCACATACATTTATCTATGATAGAAACAAATTATTTGTACATTGCTTCAAACATTTTTTAGTTTTTCTTTAGACTTTTTTACACATTTATTCAAACTTCTTTTTTTGTTGTTTTAGATAGTTATCTTTAAAGAGAATAAATTGTTTACATAATGGCTCAGACACTTTTGAATATTTCTTTAGATACTTTCTAATATCCAATTGGACACTTTCTTATTGTTTTGGACACTTTATATTTTTTTTATAATAATAAATTATTTTTAAATTACTTCAGACATTTTCAAATAGTGCATTAGACATTTTTATATATTATTTTTAGACACATTTACTTATTACTTCAGACCTTTTTACAAAACATTTTTAGCAGAGAACAAATAGTTTGCATGTTATTGAAAAGAACAAATAGTCTGTATATTATTTCAGATATTTATACATACTTGTTCACACATATTTTCTCATTTTTTTAAACATTTTGCATATTTGTCCTTGATATTTATGTAGATGCAAGTAATGGAGGAAGATATTGTGGTGGCTGTTGTGGTCGACAACCTCAGCGGTGGCGGGTTTGAGGAAAGGATTTCTGAAGAGAGAGTAAGAGTTTAATGATGAGTAATTTTGTAAATTTCTTTTGATAGTGGTGGCTTATATATAGAGAGTTAAGAGTAGGTTAATATATCTAATTAAACATGGATACATAGTATAATAATTATTCACAATGTGTATCATTTCTTATATAATCTTTGAAATGTTTAATTGACATCCAAAAACTTTTGTTGCCACTTTTTATGAAGGATCGTGTATCAAGACGGCCTAATTAGTAATTACTTGCTAAGTACAATTTGATGTATATTCATTTAACTACATTCGCGCAGGATTATATTTTTCAATTATTTATGGATTATTCTACGAAAGCAAACCAAGGTTGTTAAAATAGCGATCCTGATCGTAAGATCGTACGATCATATGATCTTAATATAGAAAATCTTGTCAAAACGTTGTTGGATCGAAGGCATGGTAGGATCGTAGTAGGATCGCAACTAGAATCGTAGGATCGTAGGATTGAAAGATCCTATCGATCCTACCCGGTTATTGATTTTTATTGGGGGTAAATTACATGGATGGTTCATAACATTTGATTTTCTATCTGTTTTCATCTTTAGTTTATTAAATGTTATCTTTAAATCCTAAACCTATTAAAAACATCATATTTTCGTTCTAAATTCATTAAAAATATTTCATTTTGATCCCCAATTTGACGAAATTTGTTAACTTAAGATAGCTGTCTAATAAAAACTTTTAAAGCATAATTTAAATTATTTAGTAACTGTATTACTATAAATTTTATATATATATATATATATATATATATATGTAATAATAATAATAATATATATTCTGAGATATAATATTTACAATGTAATAATGAATAATAATTTTTTTTACAATTAATGGATATTCAAATTATCAGTTTTTCCTATCTGTAAGTTGAACTTATTTCATCAAGAAGAAAAAAATTACTAATTTTAAATTATTTACATACTGTAAAAAAATCATTATACATTTTAAATTTATTAGAAGTCAATTATTGATATTTAAATTATGGACATTGTACTCTTTTATATTTGTCAATAATGTGTTTGTTCATGAATTTTTTTCAGACTTGTATTAATTATTTTATTGATTATGTTGATGTATACTCTATTAAAGTTTGAATTTTGCTTGTATTGTATCAATAATTAAGTTTTACCATTACTATGTCACTAAAATTTTACTTGAGTTTTTAATATAATTGGTCTTTTACATAAATTATATTATTTAGACAATAAATTTTAAGTTTTTTGTAGGATCTTACGATCTACGATCTGATTTTACGATCCCGATCTTGCACAGCAAAAAACGATCCTTAGTGGGATCCCGATCTTAACAACCTTGAAGCAAACTATGCTAGAGTATTATTTGATTAAAAAAAACCTTTGATTAGGACAGGTTTATGTTAAATCTCTTATGATTTAATAAAGAAGTTGTTTATAATTTTATATTACTTTGAAATTCATTTACTTATCAACATTTTAAGTTATATACTTTAACATGGTATCAGAACTCAGATTCAACTTCTCCAATCAGTCTTACCTCGGTCATTTGTTCTCCAGACTTATAGGTCGGACTACAGCATAATTGTAGTGGAGAATACAATAACCCCATCTTGGCTATAGTTGTAGTGGAGAATACAATACCCTCATCTTTATTCTCTTTGTAATTTTATTTTTGTATATAAACTTTAGTTTTTGAAGTCCCAATTGAACTCCCACCAATCATATATTATCATGTAATGAGAACGAATTGTGTTGAACCGAAAAAGCTTACAAAAACTTGCACGACGATCGAAGACGACAAAATCATTTCAATATAATTACGCTACAAGGATAACATTGGTACCCTATCTTCCAACCACCGATTACTCTAATTAAAACCGCCAAACCCAAAAGGTTCCTCACAAGAATCTCATATACAACGTAATCATAATTTGCAATAATTATTTATTTATGGGCCACGATAATTATATATAAAAAGAAAAAGAACTCTAATAATATCCAAGGCTTTAGCCTTTAGCAACTGGCTTATTGACCATCTCGGCGTCGTCTTTTATCGGATAAGACATTAGCCGATTCACACACAACGGTTCGCTACAAAACAGGTCCTCAAACTTTTGAAATTTAACAAAATTTCCCCACAACAACAAAAGTAATACAATATTATAGACCAACTGATCTGTTCTGTCCTGTAAACGTGTGTTGAAAACTAGATCTCATTGTGTTTGCGCTCTCCTCAATCTTCCATAAAACAGAACAACAAAAGTAGCACAAGGGAAGGGACCATGATGTGAAGAGGAAGAACACTTCCAAGTTTTAACAGTAATGAATTTAATTCCCATATACTTCAACAGATGATATTTGGCTAAGAGGTAAACCACCAGGATCATAACAAGTTCAAATAACATGAAGAAATATAATTTGCGATTAAGCTTGTTAGACCTGTTATATGGTCCGCGACTACCTTAATTGATGCTGTTGATAACTTCTACTATAAGACAACTTCAATAAATGTTTTGACAGCTATGCGGAGGCTAACTTCCGGAACAATAAGTACTATCTAACCTTGATTTGTATAGGAGCTCGGGCTCAGGCTCAGCCAATGAAACAACAGACAAAGGTAAGGCAAGCAGCTATTGCTCTATTGCTCTTTACCAGACTAAACCTTTTCATTAATTTCTAAAATTTTGATACAATTGTTAGCAAAACTTAGTGCTGGAAGCACTAACCAAATTATTTCATACAGGGAGGAAAACGGAAGAGCTGTGTTCATGGTTTACCTTGCATGGATTGAATTGATCCATCTTCAGCAGGGTTTAATGATGACTTCAGCTGTTCTCTATATTGAAGCTGGATTTGCTGGTCCATTTTCGTGGGAGATCTTGGTGCTTCTTGGATGGAGCACATAAAGGTTAATTTAGCCGCACCTAGAGATGCATAGAACTCTTCATGTCCTGGTGGCTTCACAAACTTTAGAACATTATTGTCCTTCCTATTTGAGCAGCAGGAACTCTCCATCGATCTCCTTTGCAACTCATCCTTAATTCTCTGAAATTCACCAAGTTATAAGATTCTTAGAGACATCATGCAACATATAAGTCCATCACAAAATAATTTTAACTGAGAAGAATTGTGTCATTCCAACAGAAGCTGACAAAGGCATAAAAGTTATAATGGCTAATAATCAGTCAGCACTTTGCTCTTGTGTTTCTTTGTTCTCATGGAGAGAAACCCACAACATAATGCAAATGAAAATTTGAATCCCAAAAACTTATTTTTTGCATTGATATTGCAGTTGCATAAACTGTAGTATGTCGCATCAACCAGCCATGAATCTTACAAATAAACAAACTGCATAACATACAGCACCAGATCACAATCCTAGAATTAGGACAACATGAAGTCTTCAAGCATGAACAAATAGCTTCGTTCCCAAAATAATCACATGATGTTCCAGAATAACAAAAAAAAGAAAAAAGAAAACTGACTAAAATTGAAATTCAAATTGACATTCTAGATTTGACCATTAAATCAACTCTCTCTATTGTCTGGCAGTCTACTTATCAGTTCACTTGAACAGACCGCAGATCTAGTCACCATTCCAATGTCACCTCTTTATATCAATGATAAATGCTAAAAACAACTACCATAGTCGCTGGCAGCTCGCACTTGCCAGACCTGTTATCCTCCTTTATCCATGCTACAATCCCAAGCACTTAACAGGGTACTCTTCGCAGTTGTTTCTTTTCACATACTTCAGACATTCATTGCCTCAACTATATCTGTGTTTGCAAAAAGCCCAACTGTTAGGCTTCATTTACTTGACCAACTTGCAGTTCACTGGAATGAACTATCAGGTAATCACAGTTCAACACAATACGGGCAAGTAAAGATGTCCTTAGTTAGACGGGAACTCCTCAATGCTGATAAATTGCTGGAATATAGGCAACCCTCCATTCATCCGACACCTTTTAAATGCTAAAAATGAAGATCTAATCAGAAAACTACAACCAAGCATACCATTTGACAGAAATTACAATGCGAGAACCCACTCAAGAATGCATCATGAGTCCCTTTCAACAGCTATATGTCAACCAAGATTTAAAATAATTCTGAAGCAATCATTTGCAAATGAGCCAGAACACCATTTGAGCATTGTAACTGAAGTTCGTTTCTTTATCAGCAAAGCTCAAACCAGGAATGCAACTGACAGATTGATAATACGAACCTGCAACAATCTCGAGTCTAATGGAGGCAGACCAATCTGTCCAACAGTAAGCGAGCCGAAGAAGTTCCCTAATAACGCAGCATCCGGCACAGACAACCCCTGAACCAGACCAGCGACAAACCCACCAAGAAAACTGTCACCAGCGCCAGTCGGATCCACCTGATTCGCCAGAAACGGAGCAACATCAACCTCTCCGCCTCTCCAGCACACCTTGCACCCATCTCTCCCGTGGGTGACCACGACACAGCACCACTGTCTCACCTCCTCAACATCCATAAATAAGGACTCCTCCGAAGACGCCTTGAGGAACCCGATTCGCGGCAAGAGATGGTAAAATCCGCTCTCTTTCAACCTCACAAGCCTCACTTTCCCATCGTCTCTATCGAACACCCGGATCAAAGCCTGAATATCCACGAAAACAATATCGCAAATGTCAACCATTTTCTCAAGCGTCTCCGGCAGTATCTCGCCGCCAACCCCAACGGCCATCCCGAAATCAAACCGACCCTCCGGCAGATCCGCGGCACGTATCGGTTCACAGGCTTCGACCCGCTTGAGGACCCGGTCTTGGTGCGCGTTCCCGGCGAAACCCTGATCGAAATAGGCGTGGAAAACGGTGGTTCTGGATGTAGAAACAACTATGGGGCTGTATGTAACGGGATATTTGAAATCGCAGCCCACTTTGGAGGTTAACTGGGAGGAAATGGAGAGAGCGCTGAGGATGTTGGAGATGAACGAAGCGGCGCCGCCGAGGGTTTCGGCGACGACGGTGCCGTTCTGGAGGAGGACATCGTGGCAATAGTTTCCGACAATGAGGACGCGGTGGGGAGGTGGCTCGTTGTGGGGGATTTTTGCGTCGGAACCCATGGGAAGGAGCAGAGAGAACTGGGCAGAAGAAAATTCGGGTGGAGCTTACGGGTCATGGAGAGGAACGGAGAGGTAAGGATTAGAGAAGATCCATTGAAGGAGGGAGAGCAGGAGGAGATATTTAGGAAGAACGATGGGGACAAAAATGGCGCTAAGCTGGAAAGCAGGTGTCGCGGAGAGGGAAGACGCGCGCCAGAGCCAGTCGAATGGATTTGTCTACGCTTCCTGTTCGGTCTGCGAGCACCACCATACCACCACGATTATGCTATAATCGATTTCACCCCCTAAATTTTATAAATCTGACCAACGAGGCCCAGCTTTTAAATAAAATGTAAGTGACAACCGGGCCCCTACATGGTCAATTAAGCATGTACTTAAAGATTTAAGAGTTTGAATTTGAAGTGTAATTAAAAATCACCTTTTAATTAATGCCTGGCTGAATAGGTTGTGAAAGCTAGGTGCAATCAATATTTGTTCACTATATACTACTCCTGTGACTCAAATTGCTAGTAAAATTTGTTAACAACCTTAACGGCTTGACCGATAAATTTTTCCTGCTAAAAAAGTAAAATTTTTTGTCCGTTTCCTTCAAAGTCTACTCCACGCACACATGTATGCAAGTTTTTTATTCCACTTGATTAATCGTCTCCTATTGTGAAAGTATTCTTCAGTCAAACTTTCGACCTTGGTGTTGTGGTCCAAGCTAGCTATCACATTTGTGTTTGTTTCATGAGTAGTAAATTAATACTTAAACATTAATTTACACGTTAATTTTCATACAAGTATTATCGATTCAGTTGGTTATTGAGCTTGCATATACTCCTTACTATTTTTAAGTTTTGGTGTGTACCAATTAGCGCAACATATATACTCCCTAAAAAATATTAGAATTTTTAAAGTAGGGAGTATCCTCTTGCCTCATGTCTCTGTCTCTTATCTCACTTTTTCAATATTCTTTGTTCTGCATGCAAAAATTTCATATGTAAAAATTACACTTTGAAGTTAATTGCAGTATAAATTACAAGATTGAAATTTAAAATAGAAATTTTGAGAAATTGATTCTCTAACGTGCTTCTCACATATACAATCCTTTGATTAATACTTCGAGTTTTTGATGGAGACACAAACGGCTTCTTTACGAACATGGACTCTAAAATTTATTTTGCGCGAACATAAATCGATGTTTATGCCGGTTCCTTCGGTTTGAGACTCTTTGCCTTACTCATTGGACTTGAAGGCTTTCGGCAATGTTCACCTTTTTTTGCCGCTTTCCTTGGAGCTTGACTTTGATGCAGCACAGCAATGAATCCTTCGCATTTCCTATCGCTTGCGCTGAATCTAACTTAAACTTAATGTAACATCGTCCTACGTTCTTCACGTTCCTTGCTACGTTCTTCAAATCTGGCATTGAAACTGAGATTTGATCTTTCTTAGGTTTGATTTTTCCTCTTGTCGGACATTTATACATGATTGACTTGAAGAGCTGGAGAGAGCTTCTTGCAGAGAAATTTTTCTTCTCCTTAATTCTACTTCCTCTCCAATTTTTTTTATTCTTTTTCTTTTGTTGTTTAGCCAAAGGTGCCTATTTATAGGTGTAGAGAAGAGATTGTTCAGTTCAAGGAAACCATATGTGATAATTATCACATATTTATCTCTATATTTATCTCAAAAGAAAATAAATATGATAATTACTTCCCTTTAAATATCCTAATTATTTAATTTCAAAGGATAATTAATGGAATATTCTAGAATATTCTCAAATGTTTGACCTAAATGCTGGGTATGCATGGGCTTTAATCATTTTGGACTTTGAGGCCTAATTTGCCAAAAATGGACTTTGGTTAAGATAGCATAATGAGTCTTCATTTTGGACCTCCGGTTGCGTGCTTTTGGATTCCAAAAATTAGGTTTCTTAAACTTGTAGTTTCCAAAATTGATGAATTTTTGAATTTTGGACATCATTTTTTAAGTGGCCTAGACAATTTAAGTTGAGTTTAATTTATTTTTGATCCAATCAAATTTTGATGTCTACAAATGTCCTCTCAAGATTATTTATTTATACTCTTTTTTTATGTAATAAATAAAATAATCTTGACTTTTTGTATGAGGAAATTTGTGATTCATCTTTGGATGGTACCTGTGAAGTTGGTCAAAGGCATGACACAAGTCCTTTAGGTACTTTGACCTACTATTCGTTTTCACCACTAGGTCATCAACATAATATTCTACTTTCTTGTGTAACATGTTATCGAAGATTTCTTGCATCGCTTGTTGGTAAATTGCACCATTATTCTTAAGTTCAAACGGCATGACTTTATAGCAGTAAATCCTTTTTGGAGAATGAAAGGCTATAAACTCTTCATCTTTTAAATCCATGCAAATTTAGTTGTAACCAAATAACCCATCCATGAAAGACAAAGCTTTATGTCCTATTGTTGCGCCAACCATTAATTTTATTATTGGCAAGGGGAAGTCATCCTTTGGGCAAGTTAGATTTAGATCCTGAAAGTCTATGCATGATTTGATTTGGCCATTCTTCTTCCTTACCACTATAATATTTAAAATCCATGTGGGGTACTTAATTTCTCAAATGAAACTAGCATCGATAAACTTATCTACTTCAACATCAATTTGTGGGAACAATTCTGTTCAAAATCTTCATTGAGCTTGTTTGATGGGACAAGAGCCACGCTTCACAGTAAGGTGATCGACAGTGATCTTTGGATCCAATCTGGACATCTCTTTATATGACCATGCAAAGACATCTTCGTATTCTTTCAGTAACTCAAAGTGCATTGCCTAATCTTCAAGACTTAGCAGGGCACTCATGAAAACTTGCTTTGGATGATTCGGCGTCCATAAGTTTAGTTCCTTTAAGTTATTAATAGTTGCTTGCCCCATTCCTTAAAAGCTTCAGGTGTAAGGCTCGGTTCAGTTTCCACAAGTGCTTCCTCCATGCTTGGATCATCTTGATCTTGCTCTTCGAGTGTGATATTATTGCACAAGGCTACTTCCTCACAAGGATCATTATCATGGGGAGATGCTTGGTGACGACACCTTTGTCTCTTTTGCTTTTGGCGCTTGGTCTTTGCTTGTGCTCTTAGAAGAGCTCTATTTGGTCCAAGCTGTGCAAAAAATAGAGGTTCTTTGTATATTATTGGTAGGAGCTTTTAGTCCTAAGCATTTGAATACAAAGACTCGAACAGTCTTGTGTGTTCTTTTCTTTTTTTGTTTGACCTGCAGCTCTACTTGGTCTTCATCATACTCATAGATCTGGATCATTACGAGGTTGCATGATACATTTCTTATCTTAATTTTTACAGGGTCGGAAGGTTGATATCCCAAACCATGCCTTTCTTCAAGTTGCCTATTTCCAAATATTACATCAAAGTCACCAAGTTGCCAGGGTTTACCTTTGCCACATATTGCCTTTTAAAACAATTTTTGAACCTTGGGACCAAACCACACATTTGTTTTCAAACTTTAAAATTCTTTCTTTTTCTTTTTAGGTTCATCAGGTATAGCTAATTTAAAGAGTGAAAAAATCAGTAGGATCAAGTTTTCTTCTAAGATTTTGGCATCTTCTTTAGAGAAGCAAGGTTTGCTGGTTGAGGCAGGGATGTTCTCTTTAGTGCTCTTTGCTTTAAAGAGCATTATGGAGAAAGAGTTAGGGTTTGTATCTTGGTAGTCCTTCAGTTAAAACCTGGCATCAGTAAAATTGGTTTCCTCAATGTCAAAAGGGGCGGTTTCTGGCACGACACACTTAATACTTTCATCACTATCAGCATACTTGAAATATTAGTGCTAAGTTGATAGTACAACTCCACTTTTATGTATCCAAGTTAACCCAAACAATAAATCATATGAAGTATTTGCATCAATAACATGAAACAAAACGAAGGTCTTCAACTATTCTATCTTCATTATAAGCTAAATTTTCCTTATAGAGTATTGCCCTTTTTAGTTGAAACCTTGGATGATTAACTTGCTACTTGAAAGATCATTTGTAGATAGCCTGACCTTTTTCATGGTTTAAATAAACATGATATTCATGGTGGAGTCACCATCAATTAAGATCTTCCCAACTTGGTGTTCATGAATATATTAGCTTACATAAAGAGGTTGATTATGTCGATGATGACCGAACTGCAAGTCTTTGTCATCAAAAGAGATTGTAGCCATGCAGGTGATACATTTATCATTTGCCTTTTTATGAAATACATTTTCTTCATAAAGCTTACAGGTTAATGAGCACTTAAAACAAGGCTAGCTGAACATCTTGTGGGAGCTTGAAGACCTTATTCTTGGTCATGGTTGTAGGAAAATCTTTAAGTTTAGAGATGATGCTAGCATTTACCATGTCAACTCCATCTCTAATGCTTACTTTGTCGGGTCCTTTTTGACTATCACTTGATTTGCTATTTCCACGAATGCCTATGGTATTTACCTCCACATTATGTTTTGTAAAGCATAATTTTAGGAAATAATCAAGCAGTGTCACAGATCTCCTAACCACCTATGGTGGTTCTACATCTGTTGGATGTGGTGGTTTCTAGACTTGCTTAGGCATTTGGGGACACATTTTATGAGGTCACGCTAGTTTAACCCCTTTTATTCTTTGCCTTTTGGAGCTTCTGGAAAAGGATAGTATGGTGGTTGATTCCTTCTTCGTCTTCGGCCTCTTACCATTGTTCATTTATTATCTTACTCATCTAATCAACTAGAACTTATTAAATCTCTCCATCCAGTTGGCTTTTTGGCTTGGTAGCTCATCGGGTTGAACACTCTTGAAGGACTTGCGATTTTTACCCTTCTTATCCAAGCATAATTTTCTTTCTTACTTATAAATGTTGATCATCCATCACCAACTTCATCTTTTGATTTAGATGAGAATTTTCATGTATCTAAGTCATCAACTATGAGTCATAGAAGCTTGGGGCGTTAGGGTCCTTAAAGTATTTTGAAATCCCGGGGTATGCATAAATAGTTGTCACCTCATCGTCGATTTCAAATTTCACTAGGGTAGCATTTCTTGGGCCATACGTTAGTACTTCAAGTGTATTTTTCTTTTCTTTAAAGTCTTAAGTAGAGATCTTGACTTCATCCTTGAGTTTTTCCATGAATTTTGGTGAAACCACTCCAAAGCATATCTCAGCAACATTGGTAACCAGTGGTTTTTCCAAATCATCGAATTTGATATGCTCTTCCGTTTCCATGTGTACTATGAGATCCTTCAACATAAAGCATTTATCGACAAAATGGCCAATGATGCGGTGGAATTGGCAATACCTAGGGTCATCCACTTTTCTAACCTCTTCTAGTCTTTTTGGCTTTGGCAGTTTTATCAAGTTACTTTCTAATAACTGGTCTAAAATTGTCGGTACATCAAAATCTGCAAATGGGTATTTCTTTGCTTCAAGCTCCTTGAGTGTCAATCTTTTCTTCACATCTGGTTGGCCCTTCACAAATTTGGTATCAAGACTTGAGCTTTCTTTGAAGATCTTCATTGAAGTAATAGCTATGACTATGGTTTCCTTTGCTTTCATAGCCTTTTTTTATTGTCTTTCTTACTATCATTCTTTTGAGAAGAATTACTTGGAATGTAGCTCTCATACATTGCAATATGGATTTCCAAGTCGTGGGCCCTTATTGCAAGTTATTTGAACAAGTGTAGCATATTTCAATTCAAGCTATAAAGTATTCTCCAATGCATCCCTCGTGCACACATATTGATGAAGGAGGCTTCACTTATCCGTTCTTTGCAGTTGAGGATATTGGCTTTCCATCTCTTTACGTACTCTGTCACTGGCTTGTCCTTATTTTGTTTGATTACTACCAATTCCGAGAGGTTAACTATCCTTTTGGTACTATAGAAGGGTGACAATAACTTTCTTTCAAGTTGGTCTTATCCATCAATGGATCCAGTAGGGGTATCCGTGTACCAGTTAAAAGCAGCTTCTTTCAGTGATTGAACAAATTGCTTCACCATGAAATCACCATAAGTCTCGACATTGTTGCGGGTTTCAATGAAGTGAGCTACATGTTGCTTCGAGTTGCCCTTGCCATCAAATTGTTGGAATTTTGGTGATTGATAGCCCAACGGCATCCTTAACTCATCGATCATCCTTGAGTACAGCTTTGTATACATTAGGGATAATTGTGGAGCCATTCCAGATTGATCTCAAATAACATCCATGATCATGTGTTGTAGTTGTTACACAGATAATGAGGCCACAAACCTTTAGCCTGTGTCATTTAAGACACTTTGTAGGACCGCACGATCATATTAACTTTGCTTTTGCTGCTTTTCCATGTTCTCGATCTTTTCAGCAACATGATCAACGGCTTGTTTTGTGCCATTTATAGTTGTTTCCTTAGGAAAATTTTCAACTTTTAGTTTACTTATCAACAACACAATTTAGGCATCTTTTTCTTTAAGTTTGGCCATCAACCTTTCAATGGAAAACATCATTTGTTCAAAATGATCCTCAAGATTTCTAAAATTTGCTGCCAAGGTTGGCAACTTCGACTTCAAGGATGAAGAGTAATTTGCCCGCATTTTCTTTTGGAAAGTCACAAATCTAAATTTAGATTCTTTACTTATGGTGGCCTTCTTCATTGATGTCTTGGAAGATGAACAAGCCCTTATCTTTTCGGTAGAAACTTTCCTTGTTCTTACTTAAGTGGCTAAAGTGGCTTGAAGGATTGGATCTCCTTTTTGTTGGTTGAACTTCTTACTTCTCTATAGCAACTCCTTATTTTTTACTTTTGCTAGAAAATTTCTTTAGCGGAAATGCTAATTGAGATCCTTCAGCATGAGCTTTTGCACGAGTGATCAGTGTGACTTTCTTTTCCATTGCCATAGATTTCTCATTGTTGACAGCAGCATTTCGGGCTTTCATGATCTTCACTTGAGCTTTTTCAAAATTTTCTCGATGCAAAAGATAAAAGGTAGAAAACACTTTTAGTGGATCGCCAAAAATTTGTACGCATAAATTTCGTGTCTAAAAATTACATTTTGAGATTAATTGCAACACAAATTACGAGATTGAAATTTAAAACAGAGATTTTGGGGAATCGACTCTCTAGCATGCTTTTCATGTGCACAATCTTCTAATTACGCTTCTAGTTTTTGGTGGAGATGTGAATGGCTTCTTCACGAACATGGATTCCAGAATTTATTTTGCGCAAACACAAACCAATGTTTTTGCCGGTTCTTTCTATTTGAAACTTTTTGCCTTACTCATTGGACTTGAATGCTTTCAGCAATGTCCACCGTTTTCTCGCCGTTTTCCTTGGAGTTTTGATTTAATGCAGCACAACAATGAATCCTTCAGATTCCCTGCTGCTTCTGCCAGATCTAAACTTGAACTTGTTGCAACACTGTCCCACGTTCTTCGCATTCTTTACTACATTTTTCAAATCTGGCCTTGAAATTGGTATTTGATCTTTTTTGGGCTTGATTTTTCCTTTCGCTGAGTGTTCATACTTGATCGGCTTGTTAGAGAGAGCTTCTTGTAGAGAAATTTTCCTTCTCCCTAGTTCTACTTCTTCTCCAATTTTTTTGTTCTTTTTCTTTTCTTGTTTAGCCTAAGGGCCCTACTTATAAATGTAGAGAAGAGGTTGTTTAGTTCAAGGAAACCATATGTGATAATTATCACATATTTATTTCTATATTTATCTTAAGAGAAAATAAATATCATAATTATCTCCTTTTAAGTATCCTAATTATTTAATTTAAAAGAATAATTAATGGAACATTCTAGAATATTCTAGAATATTTGACCTAAATGATGGGTATGCATGAGCTTTAATTATTTTGCACTTTGAGACCCAAGTTGCCAAAACTGGACTTTGGCTAAGATAGTATAATGAGTTTTCATTTGGGGCTTTCAGTTGTGTGATTTTTGACTCTAAAAATTGGGTTTTTGCAACTTGTAATTTCCAAAATTGATGAACTTTTGAATTTTAGACATTTATTTTTTAAGTGGCTTAGACAATTTAAGTTGGGCTTAATTTATTTTTGACGCAATTAAATTTTGATGTTTGCAATATCTTTGGTTGGAATTGGTCTTTATACCAATTCTGGCATATTATCTTTTGGATTTTTCTTTATTTTGGTCAACTTCTCTCATGTCTAGGCTGTCTCTTTTCCATTTTTTTTTTTTCTCTATGGACATTGCGTTGCTTCTTTAGTGGGAGTTGTCAGAATTGGTGAGTCATTCATTGGCATATGTGAATTCTCAATGTGTCTGAAAATTAATTAGTGGATGCTATACACATTAAGTTTAAGATTGCAATTTCCAATCGCTTATAATTTATCTAGAGGATTTTTATTATTTTCACCATTTGTTAGGACTATAGTTTCCCTATATTTAGTATATCTATTATTAGGCGTTGATATGACTTTTGGTTGGTCAAATCTTATATCACTATTTATTTGAAATTCATTTGAGTTATTAATGAGTTATTGTCTTTCAGGTTTATCCCAGTTTATATGAAAGATTTCTTTGTTTTTTTTTTTATCAAGTGTTGCAACGATACCATTTAGTAAATTAGTAGCCAGTATGTTTCTATGTATACCTTGATTTGTTCTTTTATTAAAAAAATAAAAATAATGCAGGTTGTAAGAAGATCCATGTGTGTTAGTTTCTTAACATACAAAATTTGGTTTCGAAGTCGTACCCTTCCTTCCTCCTGACATCTTATCCTATCAATGAGGTGGGAGGATCAAAGACTGCAGCACCAAAACAAAAATTTGGTTTAAAAAAAAAAAAAACAAAGAAACACTTGGTCTGTGCTCTTTTTTCCTTTTTTTACCTTTTATTTTTTTATTTTTGAGTCTTTTTAATATATCCTCCAAGCCTCAGACACATCTCGATCTCATTAACATGAAGTCAGGCAACGAAGAAGAAACCTAGAATCTCTAATCCGTAATCTCTTAATGTCAGAGTTATTTGTATTTGTTAAAACATCCGACCAAAAATTAAGTGACAATAAATAGAGAGCTCTTATCATTATATAAAATATTGACTTAACCCTAATTTTTTTTGCCATGAGAGATTTTTCCATGAGAGATTTTCCCACTTAACAGTCTTCAAGTTTTCTTTAGTCAATCCGTCTCTACTCTGGTAATGATGAAACAAAACTTAAATTTTGAAACGAACAGCTTTAGCATGTCATTAGTAGGCGCTTATTATAGACGAAAAAAACTAATCCACGGCAGCCACAAGAAGTCAAATACTGAACCATGGCCATTCAAGTTCTGAGAAGCTGCGGATGACAACCAAAAAGAATATGATTCTCCCTAACCTAGACTACGTATTCCGAACCCAATTCTCTCTTCAATCTTACCTTATTTCCTGGACCATCACCACTTGCCTCTATTTAACAACAAATTGGTAAGTGTCTCTGAACAGACGACCAGAAAGAACCATCTAACAATAGCCTCTAGCTTGTATGATTTGACAGAGAAAATGTTAAACACCACCACCAGTATAATTTCAAATGTTGTTACCACAAATACAATCCTTTCGACCTCAATGTTTCGATTTATTTATAACCCGTCCCCTCTGTCTACTCTTTCTTAAATGCTATTCCAGGCAAAAAGCAAAAGCCACCCTTCCACAACCAAAAGCATCACCTTTTTGTTCTCCGTGTATTGATAAGGCATCTAAATACCAACCTAAGGTACTAAACCATGTGCCACAGCACCATTATTAATTCAACAACCCACAATCGTTCTTTCAGGCTGAATCAAAGTCAAAGGAACATAATCCCGTGTCATATTCGATCTCCAGATAACTGTATAAAAGGAAAATGGATTTTTCTACTCTCCAATTTAGTGACAAAAAGAATCATCTCACAAACTTATACATCTAAGTTACCATTGAACTGCGTTCAACAGACTATCAAACTCCAGCTGTAAGAGAGATTTATGCACGCATAACATTGCCATGCACCGCATATGAAATTCTTCTCATGGCAGTAAGGTATGAAATGACACAAAAATATAAGATTAACCATGCATCCTTGTTAAAGCCAGCAACACTGACGCTAAGCACAATGTTACTAGTATGCCAAAGAAACATGACATCAGTTAAAAGTCATGGAATGAAGCTGGCTTATCAGCCAAAGAAAGCTCATGACATGGCATGGAGATAGGTTTTGTTCATATTGTACATCAGCTTATCAAGATTCTAGAGCAGAACAATGTGAGAAATCAACCCAGCATACCACAAGTGTCAATCAGAACGGATCCCACCCATGAAAGTCCTTGGATCAGGGCAGCTTCCAGTGAACTGAGCTTGTGAGAAGTCAAAGCCTGGATTCTGCAGAAATGAATACTTCATTATTAGAATGTAACATTTTGTCTACCCAGGTTCCAAAACGAATGTTTAGTAAACCAAACATAAAATAACTTAATGGATAAAGAATGCCATTCAAAATGGATTTTTCCACCTGTTTCTTAAAGAGAGAAACCTTGACAACTTGTATAAACAGTTTCATATTTCAGAAATTAATACTCTGAACGAGGTCTAAATCACAACAGTAAAGATATATCTCTGCAGATGAATTCAAAAACCATGCATGTCATCAGAACGCCCAAAGAAACATGATCAATAGTCCATATCCCATCTTTAGTTATGCATTAGAATGCTGCACGCCACTCTAGAGACAGAGTTGACTAGCATATATCCACTTGCAAGCAAATAATTTTTTAGCTTCACTGCCGCAGGAGAAAATATGAGGCTGCAAACAATGTGCTCAGAAGACAATATAGATGATAGAACATAGTGTCTATAGGCCAACTACTCCAGTTACAATATCAGCTACCATATAACTTTGGCAACAAATATTTTCATGAGGAAAAAGGCCAACACTTGAGGCAGCACCAAAAGACTCACCTCTTCCTGAAACCTCTGAAGCATGAGCCGCTTCTGCTCAAGATCAGTGGAGTAAGGGTCTAACTGACCTTGTCCAAGTATAGGTGACGACCATGTCTGACCCTTATCCCTTTTCTGCAATGTAATGTGCATCGTGTCATCCTCTGCCAAGTAAAAGCCGTTCAATTTCAGTTTAAGAAAAGGTGAAGTGGCCCCATCAAAGCAACACATAATCAAATCGATTGTCTAACACATAATCAAACCAATTATCTCGACCAAATCAAAGAATTATCCAAGAATCAGCAAAGAGAACAACTTACCTATTGTCCAGAACGAATCATCGACCTTCACCGGGCAGAAGAGATCATGCTAGGAAACCAATCATTCAAAATAAAAATCACACTTTAGCAAGTCTGCGATTCAGTAATGTAACAAAGAACACAAAAGTGCATCCTATAAAGAAAAGCTAACATTGATATAAGGAGGGTTGCCCTTGATGCTGACTTCGACATGTTTAGACTGAATTTTGCAGTAAAACAGCTTTGTGCTAACATTTGGGGGCAGATTTATGTACATATTGACCTCGTCTAGGGTTTGATCCCATTCGAACACCTTTTGACCTGAAGATTTTCACATAAACAATTCAAGTTATCAATCGGAGAAACATAATCGAAAGAAGAAGCAAAAATCCATAGAAATACCATTGTGCATGAAACTGTGTCGCTTTTCGGGCGCCAATTTCTCTGCCATTTCTGTCCTAGGAGTTTCACTTCGTTCTTCTGCTTCGCGCGGTTTCTCACCTCCTGAAGCTTCTGCTGCGGAAATTTTATTCCTTATATGGGCCCTTAATGTTTTGGTAGTTTCGGTCTTAGCGCCACTACTTGTGCCTAACTTTCACTTCGATCCCACCTTTGTAGGCTAGGGTAGTAGGGACAGCAGGGAGGCCAATGACGCCTCCACATTGGGACTTGTTGTACTAGAAAAGTTACAGGGTTGAATGGTCTCAGACTCTCAGATGAAACTTAGGGTTTAAATGGTCAATTGAACAAGTTTAAGAGTTGTTTGCGGATCATACACTTTACTTATTTTAGTTTATTTACCTTCTAAAAAGAATACTTTTCTTTTCCTTCCTAATAATCTTCTGTTAATTGGTTACACTTCTCATATTGTTTTTCTTTTCCTTTCATAAAGTCGACTATATTCTACTTTGATTTTTTGTTTCAATAAGATAAAGAAAAAGGACACGAAATCCTATGATTAATGATTGATTTAGTCCAATAGCAAAATTATTGAGACAGACACATTCATGAGATGATACTACCTCACTTGCAAGTTTCAGATCCTTTCAATGAAATGCAAAATGGGTAGAATGTGTACCTATTACATTTTTTTCCCCAAATTTTATTGTACACAAGACTTTTACCATCTTTTTCCCACCTGAGTCTTAGGGAGCTGATTCCATTAAATGATTAGGCCATCCTTTGGGATAGTATACCACAAAGCGGGACTATAATTAAGAAATCATTTCTAAGTTGAATGCTTCGATCTATTCTAGGAGGGACATTGTGGATAGTTCTGCTGACCTATCTCTTCATCAAATTATGAAGAAGATTTTGGGCTTTACTATTCCATAAAAATTCAAGGTCTTCTTGTAGAAGTGCATTTTGAATGCTTTTTTGACTGCTTCTAATCTTGCATCACACGTTGGCTTTTCTAACCCTACCTACTTGAGATGTCAACATCCCAATGAATCAACATTACATATTTTTTTGACAATGTCCAGGCTCTACAAAGTTTGGGGGTCTTTTTGTGTCATTCTTTGGAAAAGTGGTTTTTATCGATATTGGGATCTCAAGGAAAATGACAGTGATAAGCTTATATTTATTATATTTATTTCTCTCATATTTAATATGTTTTGAACCTTAAATATATATTTTGAGTATGTTTTGTAGCTTACAGTATATCTGGACTCAATCGATTGAAAGTGAATCTAATTTGTCATTTTACAAGTTTTAATTTGATTGTGTTCTTTCAGGATTTTGATAGATTGGTGATGTTCCGGTAGAAAACTCATATCTTGAGCCACAGAGATCGGAATCAAGTGATTCTTGATTCATTGGAAAGCTAACATCTAGAGCTACAAATCAAATTCAGACCATGGAACCCAGTTTGCACGTTAAGAGAGTCAAATTCAGCTTCAAAGTCACGATTTGCGAGTCATCGCTGGTTCAGAAGCAATTGCGGTATTTGGGGCATATCTTTGGCTGTAAATGTCTGTTTTATGCGATTCAGGTGTCGTATTTTTTATGCTTTGAATTTTGAGAAATAGTGACTACATCAAAGGGCATATCTTTGGCTGTAAAAATATAAAAAAATTAAGGAGATTTTATGAGTTTAGCACACTATTAATTTTTTTAGGCGTAAACCCACATTTGGCCCCTGAACTTTGTTCACCATGACACTTAACCCCTTAAACTATAACTCGGGATCTGTTTTATGCGATTCAGGTGTCGTTTCGAAGATAAGAAAGAGCTCTACAACTTTTATGCTTTGTTAAATGACATTTTGAGAAATAGTTTTGCGTATGTGATATATATGTTAATATATACGATACATCAATTATGATACATTATGATATGTGTGTGTGTGTGTGTGGTCGATTATCTTATAAAATATTTTTAAAATATTATTTTACTTTCTAAAATTATGAAATTTATTAGTTTACTGAGAATTTCCAATGGCCTCGCATTTGAAATTTCTAACGGCTTAAAGTTGCTGCTATTGGAAATTGAAATTCTAAGTTTCTGGAGCCATTGTTTGGGGTACTTTTGTAAAAATATATAAAAAATTTGCCTTGAGATGAGATGCAGGAACAAATGAAAGGATCAAATCGTAATTCTGGAGACCGTACAAGGAATATATATTAAACATACCAAATATTCGTAAATTCTATTCTTTTGGGAATTTTATGAGTTTAGCACACAGTAGGTTAAACTTGAGAATTTTTTTACCAAGGCCGTTGGAAGGTATTTAAAGTGGCAGGTGCCACCGCCACAGAACCCCCCTCTTCGCCAACTCTCTTTCTTTTCTTTCTTCTTTTATTTTTTTTTAGTGTTCTTTTTATTATTGGTTATAGAAATTTGGTGGTGGATATTGACTGATACCAATGTTTGAATTTTTATTGTTTTGTTAGTTTCTTACTTGATAGGTTTATTAATTTTTGTTCTCTGATCATTTTTTTATTTTACTTTTTTTCTTATTGCAAACAATCCCCCCAATATTTTATTTCAGTTTTTTTTTTGTTAGGAAGCTTTTAGATAAAGAATTTCCCTTGGAGTTTGACCTGGTTTCTACTGCTATACTACAAATTTATTTATTCTGAGTTGTTAGAGATACAAGAATTATTTTTTACGGTTTCGACGACCGACCAGGCAGCTAGGGTAGCTTACTTTTCTAGTCTATACTCTTTAAACTATAAGGTTGGGAAGAAATGAGTGTTTCTTAAAAAATGCTCAGTTACATACGTAGTCAATCATATCACCAAGAGGGACACTCTTGTTTAGCAACTAGCTGTAACTAGAGACTACGTATCATGTTATTCTTAGCTTATAAATAATCTTTTAAGCCCTCTATGCCATTTCTGGGTACAAGGAATTTTAATGTCACTAACCAAAATACAGATATCTTTTTTGTTGATGGTGTATGACACAATCTTTTGGCTTTGGATGGGCTCAAACAACTTGTCAATTCACAGAGTTATTAATTTTCTACCAAAATTGCTCATCACAAAGCATATTATCATTTTAGGGAGAATTCAGACTATTGCTAGGTATTCACTTCTATATATTACTATATTGACAAATTGCTCACAGATCCTTCCTATTCTTTGAGGAGTCAAAGGCATTAATCTTCTACTAGCAGGTTTGGTATGGTAAATTTTATGTGATATGAAAAAATTAGACCACTGTTCTGTGATAGTGCCTCGCGAGCGTGCGTTTTCTCTTCTTTACTAATCTATCTCCTTTTTATGAAACTTGGTAAAAAAAAAAAAAACTCACTAGTTAGTTTGTTCTTTTGTAAAGTAGTGACATAAACGCGCCAAGTGCTAGCAGGGTTCACTGTATTGGGAAGCAGCTACTTCAGCCATTGAATTTAACGTATCATTCCAAATATAAAGCAAGGCTCTATTATTATAAAAACGTCATTGAATTAAAAAACTTTTAGCAATTGGGTTTCCATTTTAACTTGATGGAATATACTACTAAAAATGAACACTCAAAATCCGCAATATTATTATTATTAAACATTTACTCATAAAATTTGGTTTTATTAAAATCGTTTATATACTTTAATAAAGTCATAGTAATAAAGATTCATATATATATATATATATATATATATATATATATATTAGAAAAATAAACATTTTCAAAATCAAACGCATAAATGCTTTTTTATGATTCACCTTAAATCCTTATGCTCTTTTTCTCAACTTCTATGCTCAACGAATTACATATAACTTATTAATGATGCATGATTTTAGTGATTATACTAGGTAAAAAATCATTATAGTTGGGACCATTTCAGCAATTTTCCATATAACAATAATTACTTTGCTTTCTTGGTTTGCCTACGTCGGTATAAAATAGTAGAACAGATTTTCTGAGTTTTAATAAAGGTTAAATATTCTAAATTTCAATAAAGGTTTTTTTTTCAAGAAAAAAAAGTGTAAGACAAATTTTATTCATAATACTAATAAAATTCATGCATAATACATATACCCACATACAACGCATGTGTCAAAAGAGTAGTTTCTAGAAAATAAATAAAACTTGTTTCTAACATAATTAATATAGAATTAATGAGGAACTTTAATTTCCTTGCAAAAGCCATGCATCACTATTAAAAAATGGGTTTTGTCCAACGGTTTCATGTTGGAAAATTGAGCTTTTCCAACCCGAAGCCATTGGAAACAGGGCCATTGGAAAAATATGCATTGGAAAAAAATTTCCAATGACTCTTTTTTTTTTCTGTTGGTATTTCTAACGGGTAGTCGTTGGAAATTGAGCCATTACAAATTTCCAACGACCAAGTTTGTGAGGTATGTTAAGAGATTTTCCAACGGTTAGAGCCATTGGAAAACATGCCAATGGCTATAGCCGTTGGGAACTTTTTAGAAAAAAATAAAAAATATATAATATATGAATTACTAAATTATATTTTATATTTTACAATATGACTAAAACTTTTAAAATAATTATATCTTATACTTACATAACAAAATTCAAAGGCAGGAGGTTAAAAACCACAAAATTACAAGAATATGAAAATTAAAAAATTACAGAAATTACATAAGTTATGAAAAATCAGAAAAATTATTCTAAAATAAATCTCACAAATATCACATAAAACAAGAAAAAAAAACACAAGAAAACCAAAAAATAGTAATCAAATCTGAATATGGAGCTACAAACGTCGAGCATACGGTTGGCCAAGGTATCAAAGCTAAGATGGAGCACCAGCGGATCTAGCGCGAGAGGCGAGCCAAGGTGGACGGTTGGCGAACGTACTGAAGCCAACACGACACACGGGTGGATTTGGTGCGAGAGGTGAGCCGAGGCATAAGGCGGACGGTCAGTGAGTAGAGAAAGGCAAAGCAGACAACGAGCCAAGGCAGTTGGCCGGCGAACATACTGAAGCCACTGCGGTGCATGCGAGAGCAAGTAGGCACGAGCAGAGAGAGCGACGGAGCACAGCGGCGAGGGCAATGGAGCACAGCGACAAGGGGGAGAGAAGCAAGTAGATCTAGAACGGATCTGGGCAAGGAACGATGAGCGATAAAGAGAACGACGGATCTGGGCAATGACTGGCTAGCGAAGCGTAACGACAAGGGGGAGACAGGCCGACAGTTTAAGACGAGCAAGGAGAGTGAGGAAAGAGATGAATGGCGGAGGTTGGTTGAGAGCGGAGACCACCTGAAATGGGTAGAGGTAAGGTGAGAGTCGAGAGACGACAAGAGGAGGGAGAGAGGAGAATGACTACTGTGATGGCAAGAGGAGGGCTGAGAGGAGGGAGAAGAGAAAAGGCGAGATGGCTGAGAGACGGTGAGAAGATGGAGAAAAGAGAGGGCTGAACGGTAGAAGGGTTGAGGGAGATGAGGGAATTTATAGTTAGGGTTAGTTGGGGTTGGGTTTGGGCTATTTTTGGCCATTAGATACTTTTTTTTTTTTTTGCTGGGTGTTATTATATTATTATTATTATTATTTTGTTGTTGTTGTAAAATATTTTTAGTTTCTTATAATATAATATTTTTAATTATTAGATCATATTCATTATAATATGTTTATATACATTAATATATGTGATATATACGTTAATATATATTATATATATGATACATCAAATGTTAATAATAATAATAATAATATATTGAATAATCATATACATTATTATTATAATTAATATGTATAGAATTATGATATATATGACATTATGATACATTATATATTATAATACATTTTAACATATGATATATTATATATATGATATATATATATTGTGATATATATACGTAGTAATATTTTCATATAATAATAATAATAATATGATATAATAATAATAATAATAATACTTATGATACATTATTATTAAAGTATTTCAAAATAAAAATTTACTTTCTAAAATATCTATATCATATATATTAATATTATTCTAAATACATATTTATGATGAAAATATATGATACGTAGTTATAATATTTAATAAATAATAATGTATAAATAATAATAAATAATAATAATAATAATAATAATAATAATAATGTGTAAGATATATATATGTATTAATATATATGTATTATCGTAAATATATATTATGATGATATATTATATAATATATATAAATATCAATATCAATGTAATATAAATATATATATATATATATATATATATAAAGGTGTGTGTGTATGTGACATATATATATATCACGATATTTAAATTTTTTGTTGCTAACGGTTTAGGCCGTTGGAAAAACTCACCAAAGGTTTTCAACAGTCTAAGCCGTTGGAAACAATAAATACGAAAATGGACTGTCTGACTTACATATTTTCCAACGGCTTTGACCGTTGGAAAAATTGTGAACCATTGGAAACAAAAAATTTAAATATTTTGACACAGACACAGACACACACACACACACACACACACACACATTTATATATATGCATATTTATATTACATTGATATTGATATTGATATTTTTATACAATATTTAAATTTTTTTATTTCCAACGGCCAAAACCGTTAGAAAAATACCCCAAATGTTTCCAACGGTCAAGGCCATTGGAAAATTCTTAAATTTTTCCAACGGCTTAGGCTGTTGGAAAGAATAAAGACAGTAGATGGACCGTTTGACTTAATATTTTCCAACTGCTTTGGCCATTGGAAAATTGTTCATTGGAAATTTTTGCATACTTCCAACGGCTTAACTGTTGGGAAATTTTTTTCCAATGTACAAATTTTTTTCACAGTTTCCAACAGCCTTGCACGTTGGAAATTTCCAACAGATTGGCCGTTAGAAATTTTCAACGGATTGGCCGTTAAAAAAAAAATTTTTTTAGTAGTGCATGTCCCATTCAGTCTCGATTAAGTTACGTTTACCGCACGTCCTTAAGTTATTATGGAAGAAGCTGATCAATATTTACAGAAACAAGCAAAAGAATTCTTAAATTAACATAAAGAAACAATAGATGGAGGAAAAAAGATTTGATAATATATATATATATATACGAAGCAACCAAATTCCATGGACGTAGAGATAGAGGTGATATCGGTGGAAAGACAAGGAAGTTAGTTCGTGATGGTGAGGAAATTTCGTCCAATAAAATAATACGAAAAATTTCTATACGATCTAAATACACATGGATGCAGAATTTGTTCAGTCCTTTATATATCACTCCTTCCCCTCAAAGTTCTTTACACTATAATTTTAGTTTTTTAACTTAAATTTATTTATATTAATACTTATTAAAAAATTTTAAGAAATTTATATTTATTAGAAACTACAATATTTATAGTTTTTAAATATAATTTTTTTAAAAAAATTTTATAAAATATTAATATAAATAAATTTAAATCAAACTTACGTTAAAAAACTAAAATGATGAAAAGAACTTGTAGCAGGGATAGTAATTTATTTTGCACCCAACATTTTCAATAGTGATATGGATCGACTTGCATTGCATCGATGGGCATTTGTTGAATTTCCAAGACGATTGCTAGCTACTGGCTTGGTGAACCCTAATCATAATTCTAATGAGTTTGTTTGACATGATTAGCGCTTTACCGTGTAATGTATATTGCCATATATGTATGTATTCATATAATTTGATTCTAAGCACGAAACAACATGGAAAATGCATTATTAATATTTTTTTTATTCTCGATTAGACATGCTAGCTAGAAATCGAGTAAAAAAGTTTAAATAAAAAGAAGAATACTCCACTACTAAGTGGAGCTAGAGGCCTGATGAAAGACAATATTTGGAATTCTCCTTATTGAGGATGAGATCAAACAGAATGAATTTTCTGAGATTTGTCATTAATTAAGACGTGATTCTCGTGTGTAAATGATTTTTTTATATATTTTAGATAAAATATATTATAGGTATGTATATTTGATTAATTTTATAGTAAATATTTACTGATATTTAAAATAAAATTTGTCCTTTTATTTTTTATACCTTAAAAAATTATGGTTTTATTATATATAATAAAATATTTATATGAGGAAAGTTCTTAATTAATGTACATACATATAACATATATTTTAAACTTTTATGATCTCAAATTTTTGTATGTTATACTTGGTGATATCGTATACTCCCTTCATCCCAATTTTATTGAAATGTTTGGTTTTGCACGCATACCACAGCAAAGGAAAAAGTGTCATCTAGTTATCAAGTTTGCCCCTATACTTGCCAACCAGCCTTACCTGCCGACCTCCCCAACATTGTCACATTGCCTTGTCTCCATTACTTCAATCTCCGACTATCTGTCATCGTGTCGATCTTGTTGATCGTGTTGATCTCCATCCTTTTTTGCGTTGATTCGTTGATCTCTGTTCATTGTCACATCAATCTTCGTTCATCTGTTGCGTCGACCACATCGATCTCCATTTGCTTTGTGTCAATCATCTGCCCATAGACTCAATCATCGTCCGCTTCACCTCGATCGCCCATCTATCATGTTGACAATCACCATCCGCTTCACCTCAATCATCCATTTGTCGAGTCAATTGCTGTCTGTTTCACCTAGAATTGAGCAATGGGTTGGTAGAAAGAAGAGAGGAATTGGGTAATGAGGGAATGAGGGGTATAATGGTAAATATACAAGGTAAAATTTACTAAAAAAGGAAACATTTTAAAAAATTTGGGACAATCCAAAATAGAAAGTGTTGCAAAGAATGTCAGATGGAAGAAGCATTTAAAACTAGTACATCCAAAATGGTATGATACTGTTATAGTACTGTGTTGTATCACAAAAAAAATAAAACCATCTAGTAGGATATTTAAAACCTTACTATTTGTATAAATTAAGTTAATTAATGTAATTGTTAATTTTTTTGGGAGAAATTTATGAACAATTCATACCTTAGTTATTATTTTAAGTAAGTTCCTAATCTATTAACCATTTTATTCTAATCATAATTTTACTAAAAAAGTTTGATTTTGGTCCTCATTAAATGGATCGAATACATTAACTCATAGTATTAATTTGTGAAACCCTAACTTAATGTGTCCAATAATCATCTTCTAGTAAATTTCAGTTATGCAATATAATCTTTTAAGAGTTAATGGATTATTTAAATTATTGGTTTTCTTTTTTACTTTCTGAATAAACCTGATTTAAATAGACAAAAAATTAATAATCTAAATTATCTATTAATTGTTAAAAAATATTATACAATTTTAAATTTAGTAAAAGATATTTATCAAACATTTTAAATTGGGATGTCAAAAGTTGATGTTGGACTATTAGTTTGAATTAACAGATTTCATTCAATACAAACCAAGATAAAATGTTTTGAATACATTTAGGATTAAAACGGGACATTAATTCTTAATTAATGGGTCTTTGACCGAAACAAAGCGGTCGTCAATATTTAGGAAGTAAAATAGAAGAATAATGAAAAGTAATTAAGGATCTTTGATTGACATTTATATATCCATTTTGGAGATGTGAGAGGGCAACACCTGCTGCACACTTCTTGTTCATGTACGTGGACGTCCATGCAAGAATGGCAACAAAGCTGAGGAAAATTCCAGGAAGCTGCATGAGGCAGATAAAAACAGAAACCAATTCACGGTAGAAAGTTTGTAAAACCAATTCCCTGAGAGCCCCCAAAGGAAATCCGCATAGAAAGTACTTATAAATAAGCAGCAAAACATAAATAGAATAATGCTGGGTAGTTAACTTGAACACAGATATAGAATAATACTGAGGTAGCAAGCAATGGAGATGGCAGATCAGACTACTGATGAGGGAATAATTTCTAGCGTGGAAAATGGGGTGTCCAAGATCAACTGTAACTGGCATGGAAGGACGGCCCAGAACATGTCGGCTTCCATGGTCCGGATAAAGTCCGACCCGGTTCTGGTCACCCGGGTCCGGTTTCTGGTGGTCAGGCAGGTTCTGGCTAATCTGCAGCAAGTTATTCTGGGGACTAAGCTTGCTATTCTGTTTCCTGCCATTCCCTTGGCTCTACTTGCGGACTTTTATAAGTTTGGCAAAGTAAGTTATTATCTATTATGATCCTTTACGTACCTTTGAATTACATTATACTTAATTATATATTTAGCAGAAACTAACAGCTCGTAGGATTAATTAATTTAATTATATATAATGTTTAACGATTTAATTAAAGACCTAATTATATAATTAAGTTTGGCAAAGTAGTCTACTGTTTTTGTTTGCCTTGAATATATAATTAATTGATTCAGGCTTGGATATTCGCTTTAAGTCTACTTGGCCTGACCCCACTGGCTGAGCGTCTCAGTTTCCTCACGGAGTGAGTTTACTTATTAATTAGCCCTTTTTGTTTTTCTAAAAGAAAAGACGACATGCAAATTAAATTAAACATCTTGAAGATCGAACTAATTTCGGCTTAAATTCTCACATGGATTTCAGGCAGATTGCATATTACACTGGGCCAACAGGTACACTAATTTTTTGATTTTTGATGGTGTCTCTGTGTGTGTATCATAAGAAGAATAACACTTGAGGTCATGATTTTCATAAAGTTTAAAGATGTGTAGTAAGTAGTGTCCCGTACGTCACCTTTTCCATTGCATCTCCTTCACATGCATCCACACGTACGTCCATAACTCAAAAAATACATATATGTCCTGCAGTTGGTGGGCTCCTGAATGCAACATGTGGGAATGCAACAGAGCTGATAATTGCACTGCTTGCTCTATGCCAGAGGAAAATTCATGTCCTCAAGTACTCACTACTGGGCTCCGTTTTCTCAAACCTTCTCCTTGTTTTGGGTTCCTCTCTCCTTTGTGGAGGTCTTGCCAATCTCAACAAAGAACAGAAATTTGACAGAGTAAGCTACTTACATACATACATATGTATAGAGAGAGAGAGATATTAAAATTCCAAATGATATATATATCCGATTGGCAGACAATGAAAACCTAATTAATATTCTCCAGGTGAACATTTGTTCTTAATGGTTTAATTCTGTTGTCCTTGACAGAGGCAAGCTGATGTGAACTCACTTCTTCTGTTGTTGGGTTTGCTGTGTCACATGTTGCCACTTATGCATAAACATGCTACAGCAGCAGCAGTTATAGATACTGATGTCATTGAAGCCTCTACCCTCCAATTGTCAAGAGCAAGCAGCATCCTTATGCTTCTTGCATATATTGGCTACATACTTTTCCAGCTGAAAACTCACAGACAGCTCTTTGAATCCCAGGAGGTGTTATTTCCAATCCTAATATCCATTGCTGACTAAAAAATTACGTGCTCTTTAAGTTAATGATTGTCTGTTAGAACTTAATTATACGAGAGCTAGCTTAATTAGTAAACGACCAAACATAGCCTCCTTCTAAACTGATAATTAGCATGCAGTACTTGTTAAGTTGGTAAGAGCTTAATTAGGTATGACAATATTGGGAAACTCAAACAGGAAGATGAAGGAGAAGCAGAAGAAGAAGAAGAAGAAAAGCCGGTAATAGGGTTTTGGAGTGGATTCAGCTGGATGGTTGGAATGACTATGGTGGTTGCTTTGTTATCTCAGTATGTTGTAGAGACAATTGAGGTACATACATATAAATGGAAGCCACATTTTACTGATTATTTTCATGCAGCTGTCTCAATTGTTGTTGATGCACGATCGAGTTACTTCATCCTGCAGGCAGCATCCGATTCATGGGGCATTTCTGTCAGCTTCATCAGCATAATTTTGCTACCAATTGTGGGAAATGCAGCAGAACATGCTGGATCAATCATCTTTGCTTTCAAGAACAAGCTGGTATGCACTCACTTCTCTTTTCAAACTTCTATTTTGATGTCAGTACTGTGCCCCCACCCCCGGCCCTCTCTTTCTTGTATATATATATACATGTACATATGTTTGTATGCATGTATGCATGTACGTATACATACATACACACACACACACATATTAACAATTTTAAGTGAAAAATCTATATGTCATGTCAGGATATATCTCTGGGTGTTGCAATGGGATCGGCCACTCAAATTTCCATGTTTGCAGTAAGCTCACTAGGCCATGAAGTATACATGATTTATCTTTCATGGAAATAATTGTGGTTTTTTTTTTTATTTTTGGTATTTCAGGTGCCTTTATGTGTAGTTGTTGCATGGATTATGAGAATTCGAATGGATCTTGATTTCAGTCTCCTTGAAACTGGTTCTCTTGCCTTGACAATTATTATTGTAGCTTTCACTTTACAGGCTAGTTTCATAATTTGATCCATTAATATCATCGAGTTATGTTTTAAGTGTAAAATTTAAAAGTTGTTTTATATTTATTCTCCGAATTTCTTGCAGGACGGGACTTCACATTACATGAAAGGAGCAGTTCTTTGCCTCTGCTATATTGCTATAGCTGCCTGCTTCTTTGTTAATAAGATCCCTTCCAGTAAGAAATTTCAACTACTACTTCACAAAGTTCACATCTTGCTTTTGATTGTTCTCTAGTTCCCAACAAAGAGCTTCTGCCTTCTGTAGCCCGAAAAATGGGCAAATGAACAATCAAAACCTTACACCTCAACTTTTTTTTTTCCTCTTCTTTGTAACTTATTTTCTTGTATTTTTCAGGTCAAACTACTGCCAACATTCGGAGCAAAACGTTCTCTGGGGTCTCAGAATCCTAATTAGAACTTATCCTGAGTAAAATGCATCAAAGTTGAGGATCATGAGATGGCAACAAAGAACCTTCCATCCGGGTGGCAGAGATTCTGTTGAGATAATTTCACTTTATCATAGTGGTGAAGTGGTATAGCCTTCCATACCCAGCATATTTTTTCTATTTAGCTCAGACTTCAAAGAGAGCAAATGGAGAGATTAATCGAAATTGAAGATGTTTATATGTTCTGTTTCTTTGATTCTGTTTTCTGTAATATGGTCCCTGTCCTGAAACTAGAAGTTTATTGAAATGGTCAAGTCTCAGGAATATATATAGAAAAATTGCATAAATAGTCCCTAACCAATTAAATATTCTGTTTTGGTCCTTAACTTACTAAAATTGTTTGATTTTAGTCCTTCACCAGATGAAATTCATTAACTCAGAATAACTATCTGACATAAACTTTTAAAATTTTAATTTAAATATTCAATAACAGTGTTCCATTAAATTTAAGCAATTTAATATTTTTTTTATAGCAAATAAATAATTTAAATTAATAATTTTTTTTCTGAATAAATTAAGTTAAATTAACAGAAAGAAAAAAAAAGATGATTTGAATTTTCTATTAACTATAAAAATTATCGTATAGATTAAATTTATTATAAGACAGTTACCAAATAGTTTAAATTATAATTTAAAATTTTTTTATCAGATGAATATTTTAAGTTAACATATTTCATTCAAGGGGGACCAAAATGAAATATTTTTAATAGATTTAGGACTAAAATGAAACTTTTTAATAGGTTTGGGACCAAAACAGAATATTCAATAAATTAGGGACTAAAACGAAACAATAGTTAAAGATTAGGGATCATTGATGCCATTTACTCCATATATATACTGTATATTTTAACTGCAAGCCAAAGTCTTCTGAACTCTGAGGGTACATGTCTTGTTTCTCAATCATTATGGAGAAAAGAGTGATCTCTTGGATGATCACCATACCACATTTTATTCGCTGGAGGTGATAGCATGAAGTTCATAATGTCAGTTAACCCTGGGAAGTCATATTGACATACACAACTCATGCAAAATCAAAGAGGCAGCTTTTCTGCTGAATGCTCTTTCCTGACACAAACCCCTTCATAATAAGAACTTATAAATCGATATATAATTTGATAGATTTTATTTATTTATTTTTTTAAAATTTCTCAAATGAAAATTATATGAACAGAGGATATAGCAAAATGTACCTCCTTGCAAAACCTTTTCCCCTTGGTATGGTAATATAAACTCATTACAACAAAAATGGCCAGATCACAGAATTATTTGCTAAATAGCAGCAGCTTATCAGTCCACAGATCAGAATCAGAAATCTCAGGTAATTTGATAAGGGTATGAATTAGCAGCACGGAAAAAAAAAAAAAGCATGTAGCCAATTGATATATTTCTAGGGTATGATTGTTGTACGCAACAAACAGGTGACAATTTTATTCACTATCTCAATCACACAATTATGGTAAGCGGGGCTAATAGCCTCTCCTAATGGCTAACCTTACCTCAGAATTATTAACTCTTCCAAGTATAACAGTGCTCTGCTAGATTAACATACTAGTCCTTTGGTCGTACACTAGCATCAAGATATACTCTATCTTGCTTCTTTCTGAATCAACTAAAGAATATGATGGACAAGTCTCATCATTGAGCTGCAACAAGGTCTATATTTCCTGCATCATGAGAGGATCATTCCGTTATGCTCGAGTTGGAAGGAAGAACCTTGTTCAATTGACTTGCAATGTGAACCATCCCGGGGACTTCCCAATTCCCATGTGAAAAGCAGTGCCTTCTAATTCCCATCCTAATGCAACATTTCCATGTAATACCAATCTCCCGGTGGTTGTTCCGTCTACTAGCCATCACCATCTGTTTCCATGGTGATGGCCCTTGCCTCCAGTCTTCAGATTAATCATCTCTTTTGGAAGTTGAGAAATTTTACAGAGAAGGCAAAGACGCCAAAGAACAAGGCACAAAAGCCCACAAGAACCCCTACTGAAGCTCCTACAATTCCAGGTTCAATGCCTAGAGAGACTTGCAGGTACTCTCTCACAGTTCCTTTGAATGCCGGTTCGTCAATCATGGATTCCACATCACCGAGCTGAGAAGAGATGATACCTTGTAGGGTCCATGCAACAGGACAAATGTAATAGAACCAAATCCACCATCCAGGAATTTTCTGAGCTCAAACAGTGAATGGAAAATCAGTTGGATTTTGATTGAAATACAGCTTATCTCTAGTAAACTTGGACCAGACAGTTTGCGAGTCTTTTGACTTTTGTGTTGGGTAAGCCATCAAAGTAGACCCTATGGCGTAATTCATGTCATAGCACAGACTAGTAGAATCTTTTATTCAAAAAAGATATTTGTGTCGGTTGAATGTGTGTGCGTGCACACTTTATTAACTTGAAGGAGAGATTCAGTAGTTCATCAACAATATGATTGCAAGCCTTTTATCACTTACCGATTTTGGGATGAGAAACCCTGAGGCAAGGTTCCATAAAGAGTAAAAGGCAGAAGACACAACCGCAGAAAATTGTTGAGATGGCGTGAGACCAACAGCCATGATGCCATAAAAGGTGAAGTAAGTGAACGTCAGGAACAAGAACACTAGAAAGAGCAAGAATTTCCCTGCAAAAGAAGATATCAAATGTAAAATAAAGCACAAAAACATTTGTTTGTTAAAGCTTCATTGGGGAATAATTTTCCATATTTATAAAATATGAAACAAGTCTATAAAAATATACCCCCTCCCAAGTTCTTTGCACAATTTACTATTTACAGTAATTAATCTATGATTTCTATCTTCAATATTTAATATATAAATGCAAAATTTTTATACACAAATGATAAATGAAGACTTATAGTTTCTAGTAAAAAACATGGGACAGAGGGCGAAATTTTCACTTGATGAGTTCAGCTAAGCTTTAGATCAAAAAAGCTCCTCTCAATGAAAATAGAAACTCACCAAGTGTCCTTTCAAAGTTAACCATAAAATATGTAATGAAGCCATATAAAATGGTCTGCGCAGCAATGTAAGGAATCTCTACAATACCCTATTAATCAAACAATGAGATATGCATCAGTTAAATTTTCCAGGAGAACATAGTTACTGGACTTCTTACAAATCTGTACATTTACCTGGGCTGCTGCATAAGGAATAGGAGCATACATGCCTGCTGCCTTCTCCCTATAGAATACCGTCCTCTCAATTGCAACAATTGGCTGCACTGAGGAAGCATTGTTGACCCCAAGAAATAAGCAGGAGGAGTATAATGCTCCCATTATCATAAATAATCCTCGAGTTGTATCCCTAGAAAACCAATAGTAGAGTAAATCTTTGTTGATGCTGTGAAAATTAAAAGAGGAGTAATAGAGCTAGGAGGCAATTTAAAATGAAGACCAGAAGAAGACAAAACTTTTAACTTGTACCCATATTTCATAAGCCATTTAGGGAATGCGAGACATGCAAAAACTTACCTTTTGGAACCCACATCCCAGAATATAGAGCCAAATATTAGTGCACAGATGGCAGTGAAGACCACCCTAACCAGGTTATAATGTGGACTTCTCCAGTAAACAAGATTTTGCTTCCACATGCAAATCAAAAACTGGGACAGCTGATTTTGGGAGTATGTGGAAGCAAACTTCAATGGTTGTGAACCGGGGGGTGGAACATCCAAACGTTTAATTGATTCTTCCACTACTCTGGTAAATTCATAATAATATTCATTTACCAAATTGAAGCAAGTTATGACAAAAATAATTAAGAGACTTTTATTTGGTATCAGTAAATCTATGTTACCATCCTAAGAGGGTACATGGATTACCTAAATTGCTCAGAATTCATGTATATCCCAGCAAAGTCTTTCCCAGTTGTCTGTTCAACAGCAGGTGTAGTAACCTCGAGCATCCATGTTGCTGGATTGTATCCATTGGGAATCGGCTGAATTCCACTAATGCCCTGTACAAAAGCAATGAAAATGAGATATCCAGGTACACTGAGAAACTTGTTCCCCACTATTTATACCAATCTATCAGTCAAAAAGGATGTTACTATCATCATTGTATCTGCTACTGGAAAATTGGATGACAAGATATTGGTAATGAAATTTAACCTGGAAATAATCTATCAATGTCTTGGAGTGCAATCCAAGGTTCCCTCCATATATAACCTCTCCTCCTCGCTTCATAAGCAGCAGCTGCATTTCAAAATCAATGAGGTATAGCAAGGGAAAGAACAGCTGCCATGCACAGCTTAAAACTAATTTTGATGAACTTATAAGGAGACCACCTCATCAAATGCTTCAAATATGTCGATGCTTGGTTGATGTATTGTGCAAACCACAGTTCTTCCAGTATCAACCGTATTACGAACAGCTCGCATTACAATTGCAGCTGCTCGTGCATCAAGGCCAGATGTAGGTTCATCCATAAAAATAATAGAAGGATTGGCAACAAGCTCCACTGCAATAGTTAAGCGTTTTCGCTGCTCTGTTGATAAGCCACTACTACCTGGCAAGCCAACTAAAGCATCCCTAAGTCGATCTAACTCCACTAATCTCATCACTTCTTCAACAAACTCCTACAGTGACATGGAGCATGAAAAATTAACACCGAAAGCAAATGAAGTTAAAGAATGCTTAGCAGTTTAATGAAAAGGCAGCTCACATGTCTTTGCTCTTTGCTAACTTCCTCTGGCAGCCGCAGACTGGCAGAAAACCAAAGGGATTCCCAAACTGTCACTTGAGGAGAATGTATATCATTTTGCTCCACATATCCTGATATTCTGGCAAATGTCTTTTGCTCCTTTGAATAGCCTGATATCTTAATATCTCCTTCGATACATCCACCAGTCTTCCTACCAGCAAGAACATCCATCAAAGTGGTTTTTCCAGCTCCACTTGACCCAACTAATGCTGTAAGGACACCTGGCGAGAATACTCCACTTACATTTTTCAGCAGCTGCAGCTTCTTTTCTGGTATGCCTTTGGAACTCATTTCCTGAGAATTATTCACATATGAAGAATATATAGGAGTACTATGTGCCTGTTTAATGAACAAAGTAGTGATTGGAGTACCATCATATGAAAGAACAGAGAACCATTTCATTCATCTATCACAAGACTCTCCCTTTCTTGCTATTTTCTTTAGTACTATTGATGTAAAACAGTGGAAGGGTTCTAATACAAGGCTGGAACTTAGGATTTAGAGGGGCTGAATAGGTTTATGAAGATATGGAATCTAGGCCTAGGTGTGATGCTTTCTTGGGTTCTGTGAAGCAATAATCTAGACCTAGGTATGATGCATAGAGACTCTTGGGTGTGATGTCCAAGGTTTTTTCTATCCTTAAACCTATTCAGCTCACTAAACCCTAAATACCAGATTCTAGAACCCCTTCCCCTCTCCTACACCAGTCGTGCCTGTATAATGAACAAACTCCCTTGCAAAGCAAACATAACCACAGTAACACACAGCCCATGTGGACAAACAACTTTGGTTTTAAGTAACTTTGCAAAACCAGCAGAAATAGCTCTGCAATTCCTTTATAAAAACTACAAAGAATTTTTTTCCCATTTTATAAAATATTAATTTCAAATTACTGTTCTATCTATAAAAACTTCATTTCAATCACATCTATACAACTTATAAATTTAATCATGTATTTATCAAAAGAATGCTAACTACATTAGATTAAATTAAAGAAGAAACAATGGGCATTAATTTTATGATAGTAAACAGCTAAACTTATTCAGACTCAAGTAAAAAATGGACTTAAACTTTTTTAAGCTGGACAAAGACAGAAAGAAAAAGGGTGAGGAAGAAGAATGAATGAACTAAGCAGAAGCAGGTCACAAGATAAGCACACCTTTGGCATATCAACAAAGTAATTAACTTTATGGAATGTCATTGCTAGTGGCTGAAATGGCAGGATCATTCCTTTCCTTTTGATTGCACCATTTAGAGATCTGATGTCTTGTTCAGGGTTCTGACTGTTAGCTGCATCGTCAGGCAGAGATCCCAAAACAATAAGGGAGTAATTTCAAAGGTGCATTGAGAGCTATAGCTTTGTTTAGAAAACAGAGCAATTATACATTAGACTAAATCTCATTTTGGTTGTATGTTTGCCACCACTTTCTAAGTATAACATCAGGACCTCAGAACTGGAGCACAAATTCACTATCAAAATTGGGTTGACATGTAGCTTCAGCAAATGACTAACTAATGAAAGATTTACATGGGAGAACTAAAATAGCATTAGCACAACAAAATGAAGTTGATCACATCCACCAGTTTATCCGAATACCAGACAAGGCTTAAAGAGCCATGAAGATGTGACTCACCATCCTTGCTTGCCCTTTCTTCTACAGCATCATATGGAACAATTGCCTGGCTTTTTGTGAGAGCTGTTGTTAACAGATAAACTTTTGTAACAAGAAAATTGGTGCAAACGAATTGAAAAGGAAGAAAGAAAATGCAATGATCAATAAAAAGGAATCTGAGTTCAACTCACGATTTAGGTAAGCCAAGGCCAGGGTCACAATGAGATTGAATAGCAATGCATAAAGTAATAGAACACCAACTCCTATCCAGTACCAGTAATCACCATCAGGTAAACTGTGTGAATGGAGGATATTATATCCAACTGTGTGATTCCCCAGAGCTGATTTCTGAACAATATTTTAAAATTTCAGACTCTACCATATAAACATGAAACATGAAGCAGAGTAGCAACTAGTGTGTGCAGTGCACCTTCTGCCATCTTGTTGCATCGAACTCGTTGACAGCAATAGCACGCTGTCCATAAGATAGAGGAGAGATCCAAAAGGCCCAAATCCACCATGGCTTGATACTATCTGAAAGAGCAAGCGGTAAGCCACTGATACTCATAACCAAACACTGAACTGCTGAACAAAAAAGCACATACCTTTTGGCATAATGAATCCACCTAGCAAAAATACAATTAAGATTGCAGATGATCCAAACGTATTGGCAACAACCATATCTCTTGCAATAGAAGCAAGCATTCTAAAGAGACCAAGTGCCATTTGATGAACAGAAAAGAGTAAAAACATGAAGCGGAAAAACCTGAAACACAGACAAGGGTTAAGTAGGATGAAATTTATTATGAGGCTGAAATGACAAAGCATCTCCAAAAACAAATAAACTAGAGGATACCTCCCAGCAGCTGGGGCAAAACCAACAGTGTAGTATACAACACATGACCACACCACTGACTCAATGACGGAGTAAGGTACTCGTAGGGTCCAGCTGGCAAGAGACCATGCCCATGCAGGATGAAACAGATTATCCCGTTGCTTGTAAAAAACTGGGAGCCGAAATATCAGAAGGGACAGCTCGGAAAAGCCATTGAACATCAAGTGAACAAGCCCAAAAAAGAGGCAAGAGAGATAGAGGCTTCCGTCATTCTCATCTCGGGGATGCAAGTTTGTCCTTAAGAAATTTGTGCATGTCACAAACCCAACAAATGCTACCTTTGAAATACATAAACAACTAAAGTAAGTGAAAAACACATGAAGATCCTCACAAAGAAAAGTCCAAAACAAAATATGGGAACAAAGAAAATACAGGAACATATCATTGTTGTGGAAAAAAATGCCAGCACAATAAAAGACTTGGATTTGAACTTTTCCTTCCCTTTTCATTCTTTTGTTGGAGGGAGGGTGGGGTCATGGTGGTAGATAATCAACATTTTTAAAGGATTTTGTCATGCAGTTCATGTGCAGAATTGTAGGAAGTAGCTCAGTCTTAAAAGTGAGACCTGGCATGTCCTGAAAATGTAAAGAAAGCTGTGTCTTTTCATCAACAGAATTTCTCGTGCAAAGCATGCATTCAGAAGTTCCCATTTTGATACTGTGTGCTTTGTTTGGGACAAAGCTGAGGGATGACTCCTGGATTTGTCATATGGAATAGAAAGTATTGACTCAACAGAACTTCCATATCTTGATCTTTGAAATGCATTCGCAATTTCTGAAACAGGCAGAAACGCATATGGCCTCGTAGAATCAGCCCAGTACTGTGCTTGATCCATTTTGGAGGTCACCTAGCAACACAAAATAGTCAAGGCACACCAAGCTGAGTGTCCAACAGTTATGTATATTGAGTTAGCTAGACCACTTAAGAAAAATACCTCTTGAAGGAAATCTGCAACACCCTTACGAGGTGGTAGTTTGAATCCCAACGACTCAAAGAATTCTATTACTTCTTCTCGAGGGCCTCGGTAAACCAGGTGCCCCTCAGATAACAGAATCAAGTCATCAAACAACTCAAACGTCTCAGGAGCAGGCTGTAGAAGAGAAATCAACGCAGTTCCCTCCATGAAGTGAACGAAATTTCTCAAGCACTTCATAGTTTGGAATGTTGTCGAACTATCAAGCCCAGTAGATATTTCATCCATGAATAAGGTCTTCCTTGGCCCCACAATCATTTCTCCTGAAAGTTTGCAAGACTAAAATTAGATTGCACCTCATTTGCATAAAGTTTGAAGTGACATAAGAAATTCTAAAAAAAAAAGGCTCTTAAGCAGACACACACACACACACACACAAAAACAAAAGATCAGCCAGAAAAAGAACGCTAGGCCATCAACGATTATGATAGAGAATGATTTCATATACTAGAAATTGATATTTTATGCAGAAAAGTAAGTGAAATACAAGTAGGTGGGCGCATGGACAAACTGAAGAATACAAAATGTGCATCCAAGAGATATACCAGTCGTAACTCTTTTCCTCTGGCCACCAGAGACACCTCTGAGCATATCACTACCGACTACTGTATCTGAACATATATCAAGACCGAGCACTTTTAACACATAGTCTGTTGATATGCTATGCTTTTTACCACCAACAGATGCTGCCTGTTAACGACAAAAAAAAAGAGTAAAAATCCATATGAAAACTGGTGTAAATATGTAAAACATGTCTGCAAGAATCACAAAGTAAAAACTGAACCTTCATAAATGCATCAATATCTGGACTAGGACGAATCTTTCTCTCCTTCTCTAGCTTGACCAAATCTTCCATGTATGCTATAATCACAGAATAAAATAGGTGAGGAAAATAGGTGTTGACAAATGGTAGTTAGCTACATCCGCCATGCAAATTGTATACATATGTAGGCATTCTATATGTAGAGCAAAGAAGTTGTACAGATGCTCCTCAACCAAGAGCTCTCTCCATACCCTATAAGTTCCAGCTAACCACAAATATGGCTTTATCATATTTTACTCAATACAACAATTTTTGGTTCTTTTCTTTAACATATTTTCTCCTGAATCTCTAATAAGCTTAAAATCTTTCACAGGTGCTCCACAACCAATGCTCCAAACAGCTCCTTACACAAGGTACATTACTCTTTTATAGGCTATAAGAAGCACATCAGCTGTTGGTCATGACTAAAATCCAACAGCTAGGAAAGCTTTTAAAATAGATGTCAAATGGCTCCTAGCAAATGGAACAATAAGTTTCAGAAATGAATAATTCTACACTTACAAAAATCAATTAAGGTTTTTACAAAAAGTTCTGCAAATTGGTGAGGTAAATAATTGTTAAACTAGAGTTTTGTGCAGCATTCACTTACATTTAAGCTGTCCATTAAATGTTAGACACATAAGCTTAAGAAATTCAACTTTAATTTTATTGCTTGTAGACGTAACACCAAGGAATTGAGCAGACAGTTTGCACAACCAGTAGTGTTGCAGGCCAAAGAACTTTACAACTTATATACACAACTGTTAGCAGAAAAGTAAATTTAAGTGACTCTGATGTGCAAATTTACTTCAATACTTTGTCGCATCACTTTGTCATGTCCACTAGTGTAAAACCATCTGTAAGTTTAGATTATTCTTCAGTGACCACATGAAGCAATACATTGAATAATGGATAATGCTTGTGTACAAAGACTTCTGCAAAAAGAAAGATTCATACTTAATTTGTGCAAGATCTACTTAAAAGTTATAATGTCTACATAGCATAAATTTGAAGAATTCAGACTGTTTCTAGCTTTAATTTTGTTCTAAATTTATATTGCCTTTACGCCAGGCCATATCATTCGCCCCTCATTTTGTTTGTTTTATTTTCTAACACATTTCCGGAGCCCAATACACTAATTTGGATTATCAATTTGATTGAAGCCGAATAGGAATTCAAGCAATTATGAATGAAACACCTTCGGAAAATTAGTTCCGTCTCTTAATAGACGAACAAATAGTTCAGAGAAACTCACAATTTAAGCATTCACAAAATGGTGATCTTCCGTATGATTGATGTTAAGGTAAGAAGAGAAGAGGAAGAGGTTTAATGGACAAACAAACCTCCATAGCCTTCATTTGCACCTTGGCATCTGGCAGCAAAATCAAGTGTTTCTCGTACAGTTAGCTCCGCAATATGATTATCCGTTTGGCTAATGTACGCAGCAGTCCTTCTAACACAGAACTCGTCGAGCCTGCTGCCGTTGTATGTAACATTCCCGCTTTTCTGCAAAAGACGATGGGTTAAGTTTCTAATTCAACTTTTTTTTTTTTTTTGCCTATTTTCGTTTGTTTACGACAAAAGCTTTCTTGGCAGCAACTTCAACGATTCGTACGATCAGCATACCTTTGTTGTTTGCAGTATTCGAAAAGTTCTCTTTTATTTCTTTCCGTACTAAAAAAAAACAATTTTGGGTAAAACACTGATTTTTTTTAATAAAAAAACAGCGATTTTTCAAACATGATATATTTTCAATATCGGAACGCTTTATACTTCAAGAACTCAATTTTTTTTTCTTTTAACATTGTTTTGAGAAAATTTAGGTATTTTTCATTTAATCTTTTTTTTCTTGGTTGTATGCAGAAAAAATGATTAAAAAATATTATTTAAAAAAAATTATTCAAGTAATTATTAATCAAATAGAATATTAGTTTTCAAGTGACATTAATTTTAGACAATAAAACAGAAAAAATGAAAATAATGAATTATTTTTAATGAAAAAAATAAAATAAAGAAGCTACCAAAACCTTTGGGCCGCTGAGCCTGAGCTAATGCAAGGCCCAAATCGTTAAACCCAAATCTAGTTTGTTTGTTGAGTAAATTGCATAAGTGATCCCTAACCTTTAACTATTGTTTCGTTTTAGTCCCTAACCTATTGATTATTCTTTTTTAGTCTTGAACTTATTAAAAAGTTTCATTTTTGTCCTAAATCTGTTAAAAACATTTGGGCCGCTGAGCCTGAGCTAGTGCAAGGCCCAAGTCGTTAAACCCAAATCTAGTTTGTTTGTTGAGTAAATTACATAAATGATCCTCAACCTTTAACTATTGTTTCATTTTAATCCCTAACCTATTGAATGTTCTGTTTTGGTCCTAAACCTATTAAAAAGTTTTGTTTTGATCCTAAATCTATTAAAAACATTTTATTTTGGTCCCCATTAGATGAAATATGCTAACTTAAAATATTCGTATGATAAAAATTTTTAAATCATAATTTAAACTATCTGGTAGCTGTCTTACAATAAATTTAATCTGTATAATACTCTTTCTGTCCCATTGTTTTTTGGATGTCACAAATTCTTTGAAACATTTCCTTATTTAGTAAACTTTTTCCATTTCATTTACTATTACACCCCAATTTTAACCTCTAGCCCACTCTCTGTCTCTCTCCATTTCATCTTTGCTCTCACTCTTCTTTTCATCCGGCTGTGATTTTGGTTTAGAATGGCAAGGTGGCGACCTCTGTTGTACACCTATGCTTGGGGTGAGGAGGTCGTGGGTCAAGAAGTGGAGGTTCGGCGAGGTCAAGATTAGGGTAGAGATGACTAAAGATAGAGATGATGGAAGGAGGTGACTAAAGACAGAGATGACAAACGGACAGAGATTGACGCAAAGCGGCCGAAGATTGATGCGATGGACAAGATGTTACACCCAGAAAGGGCTAAATGACTAAGTCCCGGGTTAAGTGGATTAGTGGCATAAAAATTTTCCTAATTTAGAAACTTAGCAATTAAATTGAGGAGACATGGAAATTTTTTTCCTAATTGGGAGTTGAGCTCAGTAAGCTTATGAGACCTTAAATTAATTATGGAATGGGCATAAATGAGTGTTGGACACTCTTGGAATTAAACTTGGCTAAGGCCAAGAGAATTGGTGATGAAAATGGTGAATTATGAAGTTGAGGGAATCAATTGCACAAAGGAAAGTTATGTGGGAGGACTCAATTGCATAAATTGAGAAGATGAAGGACCAAATGAGGGATTCGGCCCATTTTTCATGGAAATATATCCATGGCTGGCCATCCCCATTAATTGAATAAAGAATTGGCCTCCACTCACATTATTTAAATTGCCCACTTGGACGTGACCCCCACCATCACCATAAACAAATATTTTGCCCATCATTTTTTACCCATGCTTGTCCCCACTTTGCATTGGTTATTGTCCACTACCAACTCCACTTTCTTTTGTCTAAATGATTATTTTAATTGACATTTGACTATCTTTCCCCCTTTTTGAATTCAAAATGGCCGGCCACCCTTCATTAAATGCACATTTGGTGTACATTTGAAACCCATTTCCTTCCATTTGAGTTACAACCGGCCATCCCACCTCTTATTTCACTCACATCTCTCTCTCTCTCTCTCTCTAAGCCATACACTATCCCTTCTCTCTAGAACTCACACATCCGGCCATGGTTCTTTCTCCTAGCTTCCATCATTTTCTTCTTCATCTAAGTCTTGGCCTATCCAGAAAATACATATTCTTACACATGCAAACACGTTTTCTTAGTGATTCAAGTTTCTAAACCCATCTAGAGCAAGAAATCAAGCAAGATATCCAAGAAATGCTTTCTTGAAGATTCGGCCATATGGAGATTTTTGTGTTCTTGGGCTCAACTCAAGAGCTCATGAACATGCATGGAATTTCTAAGCCATGAGAAGCAAGAAAATGAAGAAGAACATCAAGAAAGATGGAGATGAAGATTCGGCCATGTGAGAGGTTGTAAGTGAACCACGTTTTCTTGGTGATTTTATGCGTTTTTTAGCTAGATATTGCTCACTAATGTCTCGGCCATCTTTGGATTTTGCTAGAAAAGCTCTTAAAGTTTCGGCCATGGTGTGTTCATAGTGTTCTTGGACTTAACTTAAGAGTTCAAGGCATGCATGGCATTTTCAAGCCATGAGAGGCAAAGAAATTGCGGAGAACTCCAAGAAAAGCAAGGATGGAATTTCGGCCATGAATGTGCATGGCATGGTGGAGCTCTTTTCAAAGTGTTCTTGGTACTATAGAGCATATATGGTCATCCTAAGCAAGAGTACAAGCAAAAGTTGCAAGAAAGCAAGCTTGAAGAATTCGGCCATGTTGTAAAATTGGTCTCTTGGCATGTTAGCCATGTGTTCTTGGCATTTTTTAGTTCTTTGATGTGTATGGAACAAAACATCAAAGAAAGAAATAAAGAGAAGTTTTGGCCTTAGTGCCATTTTTTGTGGTTATGTGTGTAAACCATGTGTTCATGGTAGCTAGGTGTTCCTAGTAAAATGTGTAGCCGAAATGGTAAAGAAAGAATGATGATGAATTCGGCCATGACACCACTTTTGTGAATATTGGTGTTAGCCAAGTATTCTTGGCATAAATGGTCCTTAGAAAACTTGTGGGACTAAATTGAGCAAAAGAAAGAAATATTGGGGCAAATTCGGCCAAGAGATAAATTTGAAGGCCCAAATTGAAAACCAAGTGTTCTTGGTGGTAAATGGTCCAGAAACTCCTAAATGGGCTATTTTGGGTCATATTGGTGAAATTGATAAAATGGGTTAAATTGCCTAAATGGGCTTCATTGAATTAGACTTGGACAGAGAAGTTAGGCCAAGTCCAAAAAAAAAAATAAAAGGCCAAATGGGCCTGGGAAAGAATAAAAGGCCAAGTTGGGCCTGAGTTGCAGAAAAAGGCCAGGTTGGGCCTAAAGTTCCAGAAAAGACCAAGTTGGGCCTGGATTCCAGGAAAAGGCCAATATAGGCCCGAGTTCACAGAAAATGGGCCTCAATTCACAGAAAGGCTAAATTGGGCCTTACCTCTTTAAATTGAGGTTGAGTAAGTTAAACTAAGAGTTCTTGGTAAATTATGGTTCTCATGGTTAATGAAAAGCAAGAGATTAACTTGCTAGTGTTTGGGCTTTATAGGTCCAATAAGGCAAAGACAAAGTTACAACAACAAACAAAGCAAAACAAGGCAAAGACAATGAGCAAAAAAATTACAAAAATGTTGGTAAGGATCCCTATACTCACTTTCTCCATGGTACATTTTCCATGACCTTTCATTGTGAGTATTAGTGCCCCTATGTGATGGTCAAAGAACCAAGTGACCATCGATGTGCATGTCAGGGCTATATGGTTGTTACTTTTTGTGAGGACTCATGATATTTTCTTAGTTGGATATTTGGGCACATAAGTACATAATGGGCGAGGTATTGTTGCTTTGGCAATTATGGTTTACTCATGAGTAATTATGCAAGCATTTGGGTCTTGGCATCGAGTTTGGCCAACTCGGTCCCAAGTTAATGAGCTCAGTATAAATCAAAGAAATGGTTGACCAGGAATGGCGTTATTAGAAATGCTAATGCTTGCGAATGCCCATGGTGTCAAAGGACACGAGATTCGAGAGTGGTGGTGTGTGGGTGTGTTGTGTGCTTCTCTGAATTGTTTGTGCATGCTGACCCCTATTATATTTATTATTTCCATGGTGCTATATCTGTATTTCTTTGTTTTAGTGTTTTCCTTTACAGGAACACGGATTAATTGCCATTACATTCTTGGCACAAGATAGGCTTTGAAAGCCGTATAATGACTAAGAAAGTCATGAGATAATTACCTCACTAGGCATTGGATGCCGTCGGGATTCTTATTGAGTTTTATAACTCACCCGCCCTGTTATACCTTTTCAGGAAATGGATGGCTTGATGGATTAAGCGAAGAGTACCAAAGTACTTGTTATGATGTGCTAAAGGATTGGGTATGCGTATAGTGTTGCTCAATATATTCATATGTTCAAAGTGACTTATGTGGTATAGATTGCTTGTGAATCAAGCTAATGTTGTGGACTTACCTGTGTAGGACATGGAGTTTAGAAGTTGTGGGAACAAGGTCTATAAGTTGGATGGTGTTCCATGTTTATATGAGTTGAAGTTTAAGTAGTTATGAGGACTTGGTCTGTAAAACTTGAACCTGGATAAATTTAATCATGAAGCATTCCTTGGTATGTTTTCCAAGTAGGTGATGCTTGTTTACTGTTCTAAGGATAGACATAGTTCTGGATGACTTATGATGATGAATTTTTCCTTGGATAGATGGTTATGATGACTTATGATGTTGATGACTTTGACGGATGATTATATGAGAAGTATGCTTGAATTCATACAGGTGGAATATCTTGATGGGTGATTGTGATATGTGTACTAGATTTGGCAAGATGTTCATGGATATGAAAATATGGTTTTCAAACTTAAAATGGAATATGGGCTTCTTGGTTGCCATGCATTGAAATAGTACACTTGACAGACACACATTTGATGCACTTGGTGGATTAAGTGTATGGCTATATGTAGCTTGGGGGAAATGAGCATGTGAAGATATTACAGGAGAAGCTTATGTTGATTTGTGACGAAGTATGCATGTAAGCAGGATAAAATCATGAATGGAACACTAGAAATTCCACTTAGGTGCTAGCTTTTACCTAAAGAGCACCTTAACATCACTTAGGAAATAATTAATTGGCAAGCTAGCACCAGAATAGATCCTGGAGTCACGTCGTAGGTGCTCATAGTAGTTAATAAAGCCCCTTCTGTATGAATAACTTCTGCTGTATTAACTCTGATAATCAGGCCCTGATGGGCCAGGGGCAGTTTAGGGCGTGACACAAGATCAACCCGACGAAGAGTGAACCGGGCGAGCAAGAGAAGTAGATTGACGTGATTCGGTGCTTGATTTGAGCAAATTGGCATATCGATGGAGATGAGGCGAGTCGTTGGTGACAGAAGCCAAGCCAGGCGGCGACAGAAGGTCAAAGGCAAGGCAAAGATGGAAGGTCCAAGGAAGGGCAAAGACAAAAGGTCAAAGGCAAGATGAAGAAGAAGGCTTAAACGAATGTGGGCTTGTGGAGACGAAGGGCAAAACAGGTGGATAGATAGAGGAAGGGAGGAAAGAATGGGACATTTCGAAGTGGACAAACAAAGGAAGAGAGGAAAGGCAAAGATGGAAGGAAAAGGCAAACAATAGTTTGCCTTGGTATGCGTGCAAAACCCAAATATTTCAAACATTGTGGGACAAAAGGAGTAATTTTTTTATTGTTAATAGAAAATTTAAATCATTTTTTTCTTTTTATAAATTAAACTTATTTTATTAAGGAAAAAAAACTACTAATTTAAATTGTCTATTTGCTATAAAAAAAATATTAAACTATTTAAATTTATTAGAAGACAATTACTAAATATTTAAATTAAAATTTTAAAAGTTTATATCAGACAATTATTTTGAGTTAATGAATTTCATCTAGTGATGGGCCAAAACAAAACAATTTTAATAAGTTTATGACCAAAAGAAAAATAGGTTAGAGACTAAAATAAAATGACAATTAAAAGTTAGAGACTATTTACGCAATTTACTATTTATATGTTTGTTCCCTTACCCCTTCCCTATTCCCTTCCCATACTGAACTGCAGAAAAAATGTTTTTGATTCTCATGAAAATGGCACCTTCCCAGCAGGACCATAGGAATGTTGTGACTTCCATAGCTACTTGAAAAGTTAAAATTGACAAAAGAAGTTGTTTCGTGCAAGATAGTTGCTCGTGTGGGAGGGATTCTGGTGACAGACTACGTCTTAATATGCAACCTCTAGATTAAGGAGAAATTTACCCAGATAGAAAATACCTTACCTTTAAATTCTTGTCAAGTTTTCCGGAAAGAGCTAATAGCAAGGTTGATTTTCCGGATCCTGGAGGTCCTAAAAGTAGTGTCATCCTTCATGCAAATCGTAAGAAAAGAATAATAAGAAAGACGACTCAAGGATATGATGATTATATAATTAAATTACAGTAACTTAATTTTAGCAATTATCTCCCTAGAAAGTGGTGATCGAAAATAATTAATTCAAGCATCAAGAGCAAGAAACAGTGGATTTTGAATGAACAGAAGACAAAATAAAGATTGGTTTCTATTTCTCCAACTAGTACTACCTTCCTGGTTTCACAACTCCACTGACGTTCTTCAATATGTTTAGTCGGAATTTATCTGATTTTCTAATCTTCAGACTGGTCAGTATTCTCTGAAACCAAGAGAAAAGTGATGCTTCAAAATTCAAGTTACAAACGCCGCCTTGAAGCGAAATCAGAATATTATTACTGGACCTCAAAGAAATCACGAGCAACGTTTGTCAATGTCGGCAAAGCTCTCGAGCCAACTTGAACGTCGGCCTCAACGTTTAAGTTCTCGAACCTCACCTCGACCTTCGGCAATTGAATTCCAACTCTGAAATCGAGAAACAAACATGTCGATGAGGAAGCAGAAGGATCATTTCCAACTCCAGTTGGAATCTGGATCAATTTTCGACATAGAAAATCACCTATCGAGGCGCTCTTTGACGCCTTGGAGTAGCCTGTAATTGTCCTGCTCGTTAGTGGCTAGGGCTCGCTTAACGAGGAGCTCTCTGTCCGCGCGACCCAGCTTGGTGACGTCGATGATCTCGGCGGGCACATCCTGGTCGTCGTCGCCGACGCGCTGCGATGGAGTCTTTCTTAGCAAGGCAGAATTGGTCCGCTTCTGCGAGGGCAGTCTCTCGATCGCCGCCCACATGAGCTCATTCTCGTCCTCCTTCAGCGACTCGGCGTTGGACGGCCTAGCGAAAGAGTGGTCGTTCGCCGCCTCAATATCGAACTCGAAGAACTCGCTCCCGTTGGAAGCCGCCATCAGAAGTCCCCCTGGCCGATCGATCTTTCGCCCTATATCCTAATCTCCGATCGTTTGCGTGGAGAATCCGAAACGTTAGGGGGGAGATTGGATTGGACAGAGAGCGCGGCGCTATTTATATATAACAATTTGCTGGAGAAAACAAAAAGAAAACAGGCAGAGGCTTTAATTTTACAGAAAGGAAAGGAGGTTGGGGCGAAGTAGGCCACGAGTTAAATGTAACTGATTAACTGACTGAAGAGCTAGCTAGGTCGGTTCGTAGTGATATTGTTCTAGAAGCCAATCTTTTTTCTTTTCCCGGAGACAATCACTTGGAGCCACGGAAATATTTTCTGCCCGATTGTTTCGCTCGCAGCTGGAATAGGCGCGAACTGGCTCGATTCTCTGACAGCTGTCACCCTTTCAAACCAATAATACTTACAAATAGTAACAATCTTGTTTTTTTTTTCATATATATACAAATATATTTTCATATATATTATGAAAATATATTTGTATATATATACTTACTACAAGCTGTAAATTTCTTTCATACATGCTTCTAGATAAAAGGCAAGAAAAAATAAAAGAAAATTGGCCCAAAAAAACAAAAAGATAACCTGAAGTGGCAATGCGTGCCAGGGAAGCAAGTTTACAATTGGGTACATTACCACTATCGAATGTAGCATTATGGTATGTGGGGAAGAAAAAGAGTTAATTAGTCCTACGTACTGGACAAATTAAGGCAAGAAATGCTGGTTTACAATTGGGCCGTACCACTGCCAAACTAGGCAATAAATGCTGGTTTACAATTAGGACGTGCCGCTGCTGCCAAATTAGGAAAGAAATGCTGCTTTACCTATGTTTGAAAGAGATAAACAATGATTTATTTAATATATTTTTATATTATTTTCTCATAATAATACATTCTAATTTATAAAAAGCATTAATTCAATAAATTTTAATTTTTTTGGGATAGTGTGAAAAGAGTGAAAAAAGCAAAAAAATTTAAATTGATGTATTTTAGAATGCATTTTGGGGGAAAGAACATATTACCAATTGAAGCTCCATAATTTAGAAGTCCAAAAAGTAATTTAAATTTTTTTTTATAAGTATTTTTAGCAAATTTCCTTTTTTCCACAGAAAAAATTCTTCAAAAATTAATTAATACCTAAAAAATTTTTATTCAAGTAATTATTTAGGAAAATAGACTGGAAGCATTGGTCTCTCCCTTTTTTAAATAATCATAATCAATACATAGAGATTAAGGGAACAAAGTAGACGTAAGATTGTGAATTAGAACTATATGCTAGTGAGGTACCACCACCAAAGCACAGCAATCCAAAATCTTCATTGAGGTCATGAAGGACTAAACTAGGTTGTCAAGTGTAGGTTTGATGGTTATACTACCTCGCAAAGCTGCCAAATCTTTAGAACAGTATGTTAGAATAGTACTACTCCTTGAATGGCCCTAGGTTTGGCTTCGAGAGCTTATGAATAGCTTGGCAAAAGAAATCTGTTCTTGTAACTATGCGGGGCATTAATACTCATCCATAGCCAAGTTGCTGCTCTAAACTGAGAAGATCTTCGCCACACACCATCTACAACAAAGAATTAAGGTGACTAGGTCTACCTTAGATGGTTACTTAAACCCCAAGTATGACAAAGAGTGTTCGACGAATTGTCCTCGTAGGTAGAGGCCTTCATCTTGAAGTATCGGGCACTATACAATAACTGGATTAAAGCAATCTCATCTTTTTTTAAGAAAAGAAATATGAAAAAAAAGACATTGAAAGTTGAACTTATTAAGCCCTAGCCAAATTCTCCAAATGGTAGAAACCAGGAAGAAGATCCACTCCAGGGACTATTTGTAATAAGAAGGCAACAAATTGAGCAGCCATACCTTTAATGAAGGATGGGGGTTTTGGTTTAGAGGGGGTGCGCATAAATTTCCCTAGATGTCTTTAGGTTCCAGGCAGCTCCAGAGTAAGTGGAACGAAGATTCATCTTAGGATTACACCATCCACATGTAAGGCTAACATTCATCCCATGGGTTGCTAGAGTTGCTACAGTAAGAAGAGCAATCAAAAGACACTTCCAAAAAAATACTTTATACTTGTGTGGAAGGCAAGGTCCCCAAATCATTTTAAGCATTTTGGAGAAGTTCGAATCCTAAGCAAGATCATGAATACTGTAAAGCTGATTATGCTGAATAGACGGTGTCTTATATAACTAAAAGGAATAAACCTTTTTTCATAAAGTACTGACCTGAAACAATCTCGGTCTAATGAACTGTATTGGCCCTGCATTAATGGATGGGCTAAATAACAACAAAACTATCTAAGCAATTTAGGTAGGGAACAAGGAATGCACTAAAACTCTATTCCAACCTTGATTAATTCCTGAGACTAAATTTGCCACTTCAAATGGCTTGTTATCCTGGAACACTAGGCAAAGAGCTCGTAAGACTTCCGAGGGAAAACCTATAATCCAAAAGTCATACTAGGCCCACGTAGACAAACCATCTCCTATAATCCAATTACAATCAGAGCCAAGAAAATTTCTTCCATATAATAAGCCTCTCTAAATTGGGACAAATTACTCTTGCTCTTGACTATCCACACCAATTAGAATACCCACACTTTGCATTTAACACTTTATAAGCCAATAAGAGAGATGCTAAAATGCGACTAATTTATGCAACTGAATGTTAGTAGCATGACATTTCAGTCGCACGTTAGTAGCACTTGCGTGGTGTGGGTCATAATCTTCTATGCGACTAAAATGTTTAATTGCACAAAAGTCAATTGTATGTCAGTAGCAAAATTTAAAAAATACTAAATTTCAATCGCAGGTTAAAATGGGCTACAATCATTTATGCGGGTGAAATGATCAGTCACATGCCAGTAGCACGATTTAAAAAATATAAAAATATTAATAGCATGTCAGTCTCATAGTTTTAAAAATGTTAAACTGTCAGTAGCATAATAGTCGCACCATTTAAATTAATTTTTATATTAAATATATTTTTCTTTTCAGTCACATGGTAGTATCATAAATTAAATATATTTTCCTTGAGTCTCACCTCAATGGCAAAAAAGAAATATCAGTGGAAAATTTAATCGCACAAAATTTCTTTTCTTCCTATACTCGTTTCTCTTCCTCATTTCTCCACCTTTTTTTATTTTCTCCTTTTTTGCTCCGTCTTTGCTCTCCATCTCTACTTCTATTTCTCCAATTATTCATTCTCTCCGGCTGAAGCCCTGCTGCCTTCAAACTGCATTATTTCAATATCTAGTTATCAATATAGAGGTAATTCATATTTCTAGCCAAGATTTGATATGTATGATAGATTTTTTATTTACATATATGTGTTCCTTCCTCCATGCTTGTTCCATTCTCCCCAAATTTCTTTCAAGTTCTTCCTCCATCTTGCTCTTTCATCCCTGCTCGTTCAATTTTCTTGTCATTTTTCATCCATTTACCACGCCATTTGCTGCTTTTGGTTAGGAAATCAATCTTTTTATTTTTTTATTTTCAATTCATTTTCTATGTTCAATTTTAGTAATAACTCTATTCTTAATTTTAGTGTTAACTCTATTCTTAATTTTATTGTTAATTTTAGTACTTAATTTTAGTGTTAATTTTATTGCTAATTTTAGTGTTAATTTTAGTACATATTAATTTAGTAGATAATTTTTTTTTTACAATTTTATTTAATAAAAAAATACTTTGTGTTACTTTTTAGATATTGAGCATGACGATTATGGTCACCAAATTATATTAATAATATTTTTAATTATTGTTTTTAATATTACTAAATAAAAATTTTAATAATTCTAATTTTAATATAGTAATTATATATTTCCATTATTATAGTAATTGTAATCCAATTTTAATAAAAAATTTAATTAATTTTTTTTAAAAATGTGTATAAGCTGTGCAATTGAAATTTAGTCGCATCATACAACTACCTTCTGTCAGTTGCATGATAATTTATGTAACTGAAACTGTCAGTCGCACAATGCAATTAACAGATTCAGTCACACGAATTCATCTGGCTCACCTTATCCTACGGACGCATTCAGTCGCATGATAGTGGCATGTTTTAGTCACACGACAGTGGCATGGCTCGTGCGACTAGCATTTTTACTACTGAATTTTCCTGTGGCATATCAGTCGCATAGTACGACTGAATACCATTATTTCTTCAATCGCATCAGCCTATTTTTATTGTAGTTAAGGAATTAGGACTGCTAACAAATAATCTCTAGAATGTTTCCACTAGGATGGCTTGATTAAAGATAAACATGTCCTTTATTCCAAGCCCCGCTAAAAGTTTGGGCAACATCAACAGAAGATGGTTATTAAGGTGACAACCTCTTTGATCTCTGGAGCTTGACCAACAGAACTTAGCCATTCTATTAGAGAGTTTGTCTGATGGAGTTACTAAAACCTTAAAATGTAACAAAACATAAACATGCAAGGAGGAAAGAGTGGACTAGATGAAAGTCAGTTGACTTGCATTACTCAACAATTTCTACTTCCACATAAGATAAGTTTTTGGATCACTTAGCTATCAGGAACTAAAAATTAAAAGGCAGCTTTAGATAAGTCTTAATTAAAAGGGGCCTTTAGATAGTTAAGAATTCCAAAATTCACATTGAATGGAATGATGGTACAGAATTCCTAAACTAAAGGCCAAGTAACATTCTTGCTACACATCCACTTAGCCTTTGAGAAATTGACTTCCTCACTAGCAACCTCAAGGCATACAGACTGAGAGCATTCCTAATGAGCATTCCCAAAGCACTACCAGATTACAGTTAAACGACTCAATGGAAAAATATAACGTTGGTTATCTACCAACCCTTGAAACATCCAGCCAAAACTTCTTTACGCTTTAAGCCTCTTCAACCGTACAAACATCCAATTGGGAAGTACCATGATTATTGTTCACATATGTCTAATTAGATACAGTGATGATTTTCCAACTTTACTCTTTATTAACCTAAAAAATTTCTATCACGCCCATAACCCTAATCCTTTTATCTTCTTGAGCAGCACTATCAATAGTGTTCTAGACAATTAGAGAAGACGAGATGGCAGCGACAATGATGAAGAAACAATACGGCGGCAATGATGACAATAAGATAAGACAGTGACAACAACAATGACAAGATGAGACGACGGCAACACCGATGGTGAGGCAAAATGACTGTAATGATGACAGATAAGATGACGATGATGGCGACAAAATGAGAATGATCATGTCGATGATAAATCAAAGTTGGAAAAGACTGGAGGCGAGCGGCAACGATGAGATAACGAAGGCGAGAGACAATCAACGCGATCTAGAGGCAAACAACGTGATGCAAAGGCAAGCAGCGGCGATGGTGAAATCTGGAGGCGGGCTGCAACAGTGCAATTTGAACTCGAGCAAGGGGCGGGATTCTTAGACAGTGATCAGCAAAATGCGAGCAGTGGAGAAGCCGATGTAATCCGGAAACTAAATTCTGAAAAGTGATGAGGGGATTGCTTTGTTGTGTTCTGTTGTACCTAAAAAACAAAATTTACTTATTATTTGACACTTTTATATTTATTTAGACACCTTCTTATTTATTAGTTTATACACTTTTTTTTTACGAAAATGAATTATTTGCATATTGCTTTAGACACTTTTATATTTTTGTTTAGACATTTTTACATATTTCTATAGACATTTTTACGTATTCATTCAGACATTTTTACATATTGTTTCATACACTTTTTTCTAAAGAGTACAAATTATTTATATGTTGGTTCAGACACAATTTGGAGGTAAGCAAAGATGACATAATCTATACCCGAACAATGATGCATGATCCGATGATGAACAACAATGGTGGAAGCAGCAGCAGTAGCGACCGAAGGTAAACGAAGAGATCACAAGGCATGCAACAATCAACGAGATCACGGAAGCACGTGAACAATGATGTGTGATCCAATGGTGAGTGGTGATGGCCGAGAGCGACAAGATCACAAAGATAAGCAATGTGGTCTAAGCAATCTATAAGCAGGTAACCTAGCACCATACAATAAGTCGAGCCAAGGTTCTTTACCTAACTCAGTGCTCCTCACACTAGAATCTTTTTTGTCTAGTTTTCTTTTCATTCTTATTTGGGCTTCTTTTTTACACACACACACACACACACTCGCTCTTTTTTGGGTTTTTTTTTCTATTTAACTTCCTTGGGTAGGGATAAAATTTTTTATAATTTAAATAAAAATAGACAACATTTTGGGATCAAAAGTGTCTTTTCTTTATGGCCAAAATACGCTAACAACCCCCCAACTTGCATAAAATAGACGAGTTAGTCCCTGAATTTGGACTCAATGAAAAGAAGCCCTCAAACTTGTGAAAATAGGGCAATTTAGTCCATTTTGCTCCACATCAGCCATCCTTTCATGAGCTGAATTGCACTATTGGCCGTTGGACTCATTTAGTTGTTCAATTTCCTTTCTAGATATCTTATACTTATAATTTAGCCACTTAAATTGATGTTTACTTTATTTCATAGTATAAAATATCCATCTTAATATTTTTAATTTTTTATCGGTTTATGTCTATAAAAAATTAGGTGGTTTATTTTTAATGTATTTCTAATACAATATATATTAATTCTTGGTGCTTTGTTTTTCATTTATTTTTTTTTATAAATTGATAATTTGGACAATACTCACTTTATATAGGAATAACGCACAATAATATACTAAAATTAAATAAAACAAAATGGCATGTCATACTTCAACATATCCTAGCATCCTCATCATCATCATTATTATTATCATGTAAAGAAATTCTCAAGTGATAACAAAAAGATGAAGTATTAACCTTTAAATAATATTAAATTCACATAAAAATACTTGGTGCTTTGTTTTTCATGTATTCTTTAATACAAAATATATTTATTTTTTATTAAATAATAGCACTTTCTATAAAAAAAAAATTCCCTTTCAATAGAGTACATGACCCATCTAATCTATAGCTAGTATATTTTTGCAACAAAAAATACTTCAAGTCATGCACTTTATGCAACAAAAAAATACTACCTTTATTAAAAAATTCATTTACTATTTAATGCAAAATTATACCAACATATATTTAAAAATACAAGAATTTTCTTATTTTAATATAATAAAAAAACATATTAAAAATACTAGCATATCTTTTGCATTAAAAAATATACTGATGTAGGATATCATTGATTAAATGGATAAATAGTACAATATGATTATTGGTGATGAAATCATATGGATCAATTGTTTAAATCAAATGGTGGACGCATAGCTTGGACTGCTAGGTGCTTGTTTTTTCATCATTGACAGTGAAATGCAAAGAAAAGAAACAATTAGAAAAAAACATCTTCTCCAAAATTTTCATAAATTGCACAAAAAAGTTTTTTTAAAATTCAATGTATCAATATATGATTTGATGAACGCATAGCTAATTATTGGATACAAAGAAAAAAAAACATGATATTTTTATAACTATTTTTTTTTATATTTTATTGCAAATAAACTAATGTTTCACCGAAAGTAGTATTTTTTTTGTTGCATAAAGTACATGAATTAATGTATTTTTTATTACAAAAATATACTAGCTATAGATTGCATGGGTCATGTACTCTATGTAAAGGGAAATTTTGTTTTAAAAAAAGTGGTATTATTTAATTAGAAAAACTAATATATTTTGTATTAAAAATATATGAAAAAGCAAAGCACCCAGATTTTTTATGGACGTAAATTGATGAAAAAAATTAAAAATATTAAGATGGATATTTTATACTATAAAATAAAGTAAGCATCGGCTTAAAGGACTAAATTATAAGATATCTAGAAAGAAAAATGAACAATTAAATGAGTTCAAAGCCCAATAGTACAGTTCAATCCATAAAAAGATATATGATGTGACGCAAAATGAATTAAATTGCTCTATTTTTACAAGTTTGAGAGCTTCTTTTCATTTAGTCTAAATTCAGAAACTCACTAATTCATTTCATGTAGGTTGAGGGTTGCTGGCGCACTTTGACTTTTCTCTATCAATAAATGTTCAACAAAGAAAAAAACATGATCCTGTAGGTCCAAGAAAACCTTCAAAGCTTTCAAGTAGTAGTTCACACAAATAAAAAATCAAAACGAAGACCAAAGAACCAAGTGACCTTTCTCGATTTCGATGCAACAATCGGGTTGAAATCAGATTTGGTTTTAACTGGGGTAGGCCCCCCCAGCATTGAAATAAGTTTTGTATCTTCTACATGGGGCCATGCATGTTGACTGTTGGGCCTCATGTAAAGTAGTTGTAGCCGACCTTATTCCACAGAGAAAATGACTAGCAGTTTCCTGCTCTACCATTCGAGGCCTGAGACACCCTCCTCCCAAGTCCCAACAAGGTAAAAAAAAATTATGCAAGTCTGGTAGAGTCCAAACACAAAATTTTCAATCCTAGAAGAAAAACCAAATCCTGCTCTAGACCCACCAACCTTAATTTCACTTGTTCGAGAGCGCCAATAGCGACTGCGCTCACTCTTTCAATTAGGCCAAACGTAAACAACCTTGGCCTTCGGATCTGGCCATCCCATCCTCTACCCATTATCCTTCTCTACTCTCCCAATATTGACACTGCCAAATCCAACGCGGTGCTTCTGCGGCAGCTCATCCAGTCCGGTCTTCGGTGATCTACTCCTCCGGCGAGTGAGGCTGGGAGGGAGGGAGGGAGATGGGGAAATGAACTTGGAAGTTGAGCAAAGGCCGTTATGCTGCCTTGGACAAAAGGAAGTGACTGAGCAAGCAAGTTAACGCTGGCGCAGCATTACACCTTATCCTGTAGTTGCCTAACAATGGAGGTCAACAACAGCGAGCACCAAAGGAACTATTCCTATTGGCGTTGGAGCAAGCAAGATTTCTTCCCGGAGGAATCTTTCCAGAGCTGGGAGAGTTACGCCTCTGCGCTCTCTCACACGCGCTCCCGATTCAACGACCGCCTCCTCAGCCGTTCTGACGACGCCCACGAAACAGAAGACCTTCGTAAACGGAGCGAACATGACATGAAACGCTGCCTCAACTGGTGGGATCTTACCTGGTTCGGTTTCGGTTCTGTCATTGGAGCCGGCATCTTTGTCCTCACCGGCCAGGAAGCTCACCAGCACGCCGGCCCTGCCATTGTCCTATCGTACGTCGCCTCCGGTCTTTCCGCCATGCTCTCCGTCTTCTGCTACACAGAATTTGCAGTCGAAATTCCCGCCGCCGGCGGTTCATTTGCCTACTTGAGGGTTGAATTGGGCGACTTTGCGGCCTTCATTGCCGCCGGCAACATTCTTCTCGAGGGCATCGTCGGAAGCGCAGCCGTCGGAAGATCTTGGACCTCTTACTTCACGACCCTGCTCGGCCGCCATCCGAACTCGCTCCGCATCCACACGGATCTCGCCCAAGGCTTCAATCTCCTCGACCCGATTGCGGTTTGTGTTCTGACGATTGCTTCAACCATCGCCATGATCAGCACCAGGAAGACATCCTACTTGAACTGGGTAGCCACCCTTCTCAACAGCTTTGTGGTTCTATTTGTCATCGTCGCCTCCTTCATCCATGCCAAACCCTCCAACTTGAAGCCCTTTGTCCCCTACGGAGCCAAGGGGGTGTTCCAAGCCGCAGCCATAGTCTACTTCGCCTACGGAGGTTTCGACAGCATTGCCACGATGGCGGAGGAAACACGCAACCCTTCCAGAGACATACCACTAGGATTACTCAGCTCCATGTCCATCATCACCGTGATCTACTGCTTGATGGCTCTGTCTCTCCCTATGATGCAGAAATACACAGAGATCGACCCCAACGCGGCCTATCCAATCGCATTTCAGAGCGTTGGGATGAAATGGGCCAAGTCTGTGGTGGCTTTGGGTGCTCTGAAAGGCATGACTACGGTGCTCCTGGTCGGGGCGCTGGCACAAGCGCGCTATCTCACGCACATCGCCCGCGCCCACATGATCCCGCCTTGGTTCGCTCTCGTGCACCCCAAGACCGGGACACCAATCAACGCGACGCTTCTGGTGACCATCCCAAGTTGTATAATAGGTTTCTTCTCAGGCCTGGATGAGCTGTCGAGATTGCTATCAATAAGCACTCTGTTCATCTTCATGATGATGGCTGTTGCGCTCCTGGTAAGAAGGTACTACGTGAGAGGAGTCACACCGAGGGCGAACCTGTTGAGGCTCGTCATCTCGTTGCTCGCGATCGTTGCTTCGGCCATGGGAACCGCCGCCTACTGGGGACTGCAGCCAGACGGCTGGATGGGGTATTTGGTAACAATTCCTCTGTGGCTGTTAGGCACCACCACAATTGCGGTATTTCTGCCGCAGCAGAGGACACCAAAAGTATGGGGGGTTCCGCTTGTACCGTGGTTGCCATCACTGTCGATTGCAACAAACGTTTTCCTGATGGGATCCTTGGGGGCCAAGGTATTCATAAGGTTCGGAGTCTGCACCCTGGTGATGCTGCTCTACTATGTCTTCTTTGGTCTCCATGCCACTTATGACATGGCTCATAGCCCGGTCACGCAAATTGAAGACCAGTCTGCCAAAACAGAACCTTAGTCCAGCTTAGATCGTGTTTCAAATAAATGTGCCTTAAGTCAAGAGGTGTTCTATTATCGTCCTGTCTGATACAGTTATATATTTGGCTGTTTTAGGTCGTTGAAATCGTTACCAATGTGTTGATAATTGAATGTTTATTTCGTCTTTTTTACTTTTGTATATATTTTTTTTCCAGCTTGAAGCCGCCTGGTCTGATTCAACCAGCAATTCAATATATGGCAAGGAATCCATTCCAATATATTGACAAATTTAATAAGCAGGTGCCGCATAATTTTGCTTCAATCATTTTCTGACACATTATACTTGTAGAACTATTTTTGTCGGAATGGAACCACCTCACAAACTCAAACCCCAAGCACCGCACTGAGCCGATCCACAGGGTGACCAAACCCAATCAGCAACTTAAAAACGAGAAAATGAGATATGCACTGAACTGTGTCCTCTCAGCTATTGATCCACTAGTGATTCCAGCTACTGCAATGGCAAAAGCCCACTGGTAAGGAAAGAAACTGTGATCGCAGGAACTGTTTCCATCTTTCAGCGCAAAGAAATCTGTCCCAGTAAAAGGCTTGTCACTATTGCCGAATGCAAAGGCAAAGCCGAAGAGGTTACACCAAATATGCAGAAAAGAGAAGATAAACTGCATTAATGGAAGACGTTACACTTTCCTCCCACGAGACTACCAAGAGATCTCTGCACAGCCCCTCTCTAGCAGCGAGCCAACCACTGGGAGAGGAGGGAAAGAGGGAATGTTCTCTTTTCTGGGTTTTCCAATTCGGAATTGGCTTTGGCTGGTCTCCGAACTCAGACCATGAAAGTCGAGTTGGAAGGCTGGAGAGGGAGGATATAAACGTGAGATGTAGTGATTTATAGCATATATGCTGACCGATTGGTTATTACTGTTTCCGTGCCATTCACAGGTTCCTTAAGTTTACTTAATATTGTAGGTTGGGAGGGATGGGGAACCAACTTTAGATTACTATGAAATAATATAATTGCTCGTGTGGTACATATGAATGGCCTCCATCTAACTAAATGAGTGTTAGTAAATCTTAATCAATCAATAAAATAAGCACAAAAGTTCCTTAGATTGGAAAACCAGAATCAGAAATTAGGGCAGGGTTGAGTAGATCAATAAAATGAGCACACCAAAGTTGCTAAAAGAACAGTCCTGATCGGCTGCACATGTATTTCCAGCAACATCAATGGCAGCAAAAAATAATGGTATATAGTACAAATACAATATGTAAACAAAGGTTGCAAACATGTGACACAGATTTGATCTGCTCATCCCTGGGAACCGGAATATACGGAGCCGGAACTGAAGAACACCAATTCCCGCATGATTTTTCTTATTATTCCCGCCGAAATGAACAGTGACTTTCCTCTCTCTCTCTCTCTCTCTCTGTCTCTCTCTCTCTCTTTTTTCCGTTTTCCTATGTAATGGTTTAATTCCTCTTCCATCACCTATAGATTTCATTTCTTCTGGCTTGATCCCTTAGTTGTTCCGTATGACGATTAGGCCTTGAGAGATACAATGTGAAGGCAGTGGTGGGATCGACAAATCTACAAATCTAAGGGTTGCAACTCACTGCTAGAAAAACCGCATTTAGCGACGGTTTAATTAGCAACGGCTAAAAACAGTCGCAAATTAGCGACGGCAAATAGTCACTAAAAGTCCGGTAAAAGTTTAGCGACGGTTATGCGTCGCTAATTTAGCGAAGGCAGGTAGTCGCTAATTTTAGCGACGAACTTAGCGAAGGCTGGCGAAGGCATGTAGTCGCTAAAATTAACGACGGCAGGTAGTTGCTAAAATTAGTGACTTTTAAAATTTCTGATGTAGGAGGTACACATAACGTAAAGCCTTCGAATCACCCCGTAGTAGGAGGCACTGGCGACTTCATGTTCGTGCAAGGCTACGTGAGGTCGTCGCCGGTGGATCTCACCAGCCTCACTGTAACCTACAAGATCGAGTTTCATCTCTATTGGCCTCCATTTGTAGTGCCTCCAAAATAAGGATGTCTAGCTATAGCTATATGTATGTGCCTTGGTAATTACTTGGTTTCAATTTCATACGAATATATTATACTCTAGAATAGCTTAAGGCTGAGTTCTTCTGGATTAATTTTAATGAGTTATTATGTATTATTCTTCTATGTAATTTATTTGTGATTATGAAACCTTCATAATTTTAAGAAGTCCAAAAAGTAATTCTACAACATTTTTTTTGTAAAAATTGAATATTTTTATTGATTTTTTAGGCTTGTTAAGTTAAAAAAATAATAAAAATACTTTATTTTTTTATATAAAAATAAGTCTCTAAAAATTATTTTTTTGAATTCTTAAAATGTAAAAAACTCTTTTACAAAATTGGCTTATTGTAATTTAACAAAAAATCATGTTAATTAAAATTAAATTAATTTGAATACGTTTATTGGCACAAGAGGCTTAGCCATTTTATAATATATTGGGATCTAATTTAGCCTAAATTTATTACAAGTATGGGGGGGAGAATGTTTTCTAATTATATAGCGAAGGTCACACGTCGCTAGTATTAAGCGACATATTGCCGTCGCTATTTGTTGCGACGGTACACCGTCGCTACTTCAAATTAAATTTCCCTTCCTAAGCCTTTCTCACATACGCGACTCACTTCGAAATACTTTGACTGTCGTCCCTTCTCTGCTTCCCAATCTACGATCGGTCCTCTCCACCCGGCACGATTATGTTGAAGCTTGGAATCATGGTTCAAATCGTGGTTATTTAAGGTAAATATCTCTCACTTTCACTTGAAATCAATTTTGGGCTCGAATCATTAGTTCTATTTAGGGTTTCATTTGCGTTGCGTTTTGATTTTCCCTTTCTTTCATGGTAGTTTCGGACATGGCTGTGTTGTTGTTGACGCTTTAATCGCTGCAGAAGGAGCGGTGACTGGCGACGGATCCATTGCTGCTTCGCGATTCCACCGCTGCGACATCCTGTCTGCTGTAGTCTTCTTCAGTCTGTAGGTTGTGATTTTGTTTTGCTACATCCATAACCATTGGGGGAAAACATTTCTTGAAATATTGGCCTTGAAATAAGTATTTCCATTGTTGCTTTATAATTTGCTGGTGTACAATTGTTGTTTCTCATTCAGCCACTAAGAATTTTATTTAAAACTTGAAACTGCAGTTGATTTCTTTGCTCTCTGAGGTTGGTCTGAACATTCCTGAAGCACATGCATTTTCAACAACAGATGGCTATTCCTTGGATGTGTTTGTTGTAGATGGATGGCCACTTGAGGTATCCTGCCCTCTCTTTCTCTCTGTTTTCAACTTTTAATGCCAATTGTTCCTGTTTCTTTAAGCAATATCTATTTTAAAAAGGTAAATGATGGTCTTTTCATGCATTTGCCAGTCTTCATGGAGTTTTGCTTGTTGTTGCTAAGATTCATCTGAGAGATTTGTGTTAGAATAGTTATTGCCTGAATGGATTAGTCACATACAGGGTGATTTACTTTTATGTTCATGTTGCGTAGGAGACAGTGGAGCTAAGGAATGTACTATTGAATGAGATATCAAAAGATGAGGTAGGGTCATTGGCCTTCTCTTGCAGTTAGAATGCTCGTTCCATGTCATCTTATTTTTTCCTTCATTGTTTGCAAGGTTTTCATTGGTCCTTGTTTTTTTTTCCTTTTTCATCTTTGTCCCCCACCTCCTGTAAAACAATTGTTCTTTGTTTCTTATTCATGTTGTGTTTGGTGTTGGAGTTTTTGGAACCATCACCATACTGATAAATTTATTATATGGAAAACAAAATTTGTCATGTTGTACACACACACACCAACAGTGAAACATGCTTGTGCACACCTTCTGCAGAACCAGCTTATATTCTAGCAGCACACTGTAGCCACGCCATAAGTTCTCATGGTTTGCATTCATGTAAATCAATTCAAATTCAAGCTCTCCTACTTTCATCTAGCAACAAGCTTAAGAGTTGTATCACACATATGAGGGGAAAACCTGGAAGCCAATATAGAATTAGAATAAAAATTACCTCCAGATAGTCCAGCTGAATGTCTGAACTCTCAAACCTTGCAGATGGTGATAAACCAATATTTTAGTCATTTGTTCACTGAAAAAGCGTAATTTGTGAGCCATTTCCCCACACCTCTTAATCTGAAACCAAGTAACAGTAACATATAAAAATAGAAACAGTGCATCAGCATGCCTTGTTAATGGTAACATGATATTCTCCTTAGCTCTCAAATATCAAGAACAAAAAATGAATAAAAGGGGCTCAAAATTTTATATGTGATGATCACAATGGAAAGGGTAAATGGACAATATCCTTTAGGAAGCCTTGGTTTTGACAGAACGTCTGTTAGAGTTCCTCCCATGCCTCAAATCAGTTTAATTTAATGGGTGAAGCATATCAATAGGGCAGCAGTGCAGAAATGTTTGCATTCGATCAGAATACTTAAAATTTAACATGATTATCTAACACGTCAACTTAATGGTTGATTATATTTGGTTCCAACTTTGGCAGCAATCTTCAAATTACTGTTACTTTAATTTCATTTGCCGTATGTTCACCAGAAGATGTGCTGTTTGCCAAATTTATCAACTATGAGACTAGATGTCGGACCACAAACATACAACACTGTTAAGAAACCTGTTCATCACTTTAGACCTCAGTTTAGAAGTCATTCCCCTGTGGTTTGAAGAGCACCCAGTTCTGTAAGTTGTCTTAGTAGCAACCTTGATCTTATGAGGCCATCTTGTGGTCCATGGCTTCAAATGGTACAAAAACTTGTAGATAAGTCCTAAATATGTAGAATAACTTTGCTGCCAAATTTCAGACCAAAACTCAATTCCAAACTCAAAGTCAAACTTGAGTAAAAGTTGCCCAACAACCTATCATTGTTCAGGTTTTCAGCTGCTGCGAATGAAATCAGCTCCATTGGAAAAAAAATTTGGTGTATCGACCATAAACAAGACCATTTTGAGACCATAAACAAGTCAGCAAAATTTTAGCAAGCGGATCCGACCTCCTTCTCAAAGTCAAGCCTGAAGTTAAACTTTTCAAACCAAGCTTGTATGTTGGCTTCCCCTTGCTTTGCAGCTCATATTCTTGCTCATTCCACTTCCTTTTGCTGCATATATCACAACATCATGATTATAAACATATTGCAGTAATTTCTAACCCCATAACTAGTTATTAAATCACTAAAATCTTCAAGTCCAAGTGATAATCATAAATCTGCTCTCTAGGTTCAAACTTGGTTTCCATATGGTCATTTTTGGTTTTCCTGCTCCATTTAAAAAAAAAAATTCTGCAGAAAGCTTCCTTAGGCCATAAAAAACATGTCCCAATTCATACACCTCAGTTTAGGTGCCACCTTCATTAACTTTAAAGCATAAATAGTTCTGGAAGTATTACATAAGCCAACATATTTAGTTTCTTCTGAGTTTACTGCCCTCAACAATTCGGAATCCAATCAAACTTTCCAGTCCCGTTCCATTATCATAATGAAACATATTTATGCCCAAAAAATCTCAGTTTATGTATTCAAAATAAAAATTTGGTACTTTACCAGTTTTGCTGGTCACAACTTAAAAAAAAAACTGGAGCTTGAAGGGTGATTTCGAGTTCCACACTTCCAAATTGGTTCAAACTTTGTAGGGAACATCCCTTAGACATAAGTAACTGGTCTCAGCCCTGAGACCTTAGTTTAGATATCCTTTAGGTAAAATTTGAAACATGTTTTGGTCTACTAAACACTTAGGCTGGAAAGTTTGTTTTTAACGCATTCACTGACTTCTCCATGTCATATCCTTGCCAAAGTTGGGATTTATGCTTCTCTTATTCTTTTAAACATGTTCAATTTTATAAATCTCAGCTTGGCTACCCAAATCAACATTTGACCCTTAAATATCATGAAGTTTTGTTCATGACTGTTGAAACAAAACTCCTCTTCATTTTCCCATTAAACCAGACTTTCTTGCATTCTTATTGAGCTCAACAAGTTCCATTTTGCTTCAGGAACATGTCTGCAAGGGTTCATTCACCATCACTTCCTTCCATAGGAAGTCAATGGCCCAGTCAAAATGGTTTAATTATAACTCTTGCCTTTAAACACTGGCTTCAACAATCAGGCCTGTTAGAATATGGTTATCCAGTCAGCTAAAACCAGTTGTTTTGGTCACTCATGAAACTCGATCTTAGACCTAAGAAGCTATATCTTCAATATTAAATTTCTCATTAAAAGAATTTGGGGATTTATTTGCCATTGGAATTCATTGATTAACTAAGGGATTAGGGAACTCTGATCCCTAGGGGAAGATTAAAAACTGAGGCGCACAATGTGGAAGAAAAAGGAAACTAAGAACTACTTAAGTAAAGCTAGAGAGGAGATAAAGTTACTTTTTACTCAAGCCAGTTGGTAGGACCTGTGTTTGTGTCTGTGAGGGGTTTAGCCCTTGTGGTATTGGTCTAGAAGAGTGAAATTTAAAGGTCTTGACCAAAGGAACTTAGTATTGAGTTAGTCAAAATTAAGCAACACAAGTCATAAGTTGATGGAGCACTAACAAAATCAGGTATGGACAAAACAGTTAATAGTGGAACACTTTGCAGATTTTTAGGTAACTAGTTTTGGTTAAGACTCGAGCTAATGTTTAAAATTAAGTTTTGTTGACTAGAGAGAACACAAATGAATGTTGAAGTGTTTGAGATTATTGGTGGCCTATTGAAGAGCTCTAACTGAGACATACCACTTAAACTGTGGTACTCTATTGAACTATTCTTAGTTTTGCATGGAGTCATGGACACATAGTTAAAGAAAGAAACCCGTTTTCTGGCCTGAAATTCCTTAGAGTTCCTCAACACTTAGATATGAAAAGTTGAGAATCTTGGAAGAGGATAAATTTGCTATCTTTCATAAATCTGGCCATTGAAATGTAAGAATTTAGACCAGTATTTGCTGTGATCATCTATCTACGCAGGTAAGTGTTCCTATTCGCCATTTTAAATCATAATATGTTTGTGGAAATTATAGATACACTGTTAGAGTGTATTTTGCTTTAAATGCATGTTTGTGCATTATGATCTCGGTTCGCAGTTTCTATACTGTTTTGTTATATTTCACAGTGAAGTTGGGCAAGAGTGATATCCATTGTGTGTTTCATCCAAGGCAGTCATGTAGGCAATATGCTGTATGAATGTAGTGATCACATACTGTTTTGAGGCCAATGGCAAATGGCTTTACTTAAGTAGTTCTTAGTTTCCTTTTTCTTCCAACTGGCATGAGTAAAAAGTAACTTTATCTCCTCTCTAGCTTTACTTAAGTAGTTCTTAGTTTCCTTTTTCTTCCACATTGTGCGCCTCAGTTTTTAATCTTCCCGTAGGGATCAGAGTTCCCTAATCCCTTAGTTAATCAATGAATTCCAATGGCAAATAAATCCCCAAATTCTTTAAAAGAGAAATTTAATATTGAAGATACAACTTCTTAGGTCTAAGATCGATTTTCATGAGTGACCAAAACAACTGGTTTTAGCTGACTATTTTGTTATATTCTAACAGGCCTGAGCAATTGCCTTCATCCCTGAAACTCAAATATAAAACAAAAAATGAAATTAAAAGTTACCAAGTCTGAAGAGCTTGTTCACTTGTATGATCTTTTATTGCAGGTTAGCCATCTTTAAGAGAGGTTTTTTTTTCCAACTGATGGATCAACTCTATATAATTTAATGTATCCTGTCCAACTGATGTTATATTTTCCATTTTTTCAGAATACAACTGATTTATCTGATTTAGTTGGTTAAGGAAGAGATAGAACAGTAGAAGAGGTTGTATTTATTCAAGAATGTCACCTTAAGAGTCTGGCTTTCCGATCAGAAAGGTACATTTCTTTAAGCTTTATGTTGTCTGTCCATTCTAACACAAGTTTTTACTGTGGTTGCTGATTTACTGCTCTATTCATGAGGATTTTCTGTTACGCTAGATTTGGGGAAAATTATATCTGTTCGTAGTGGTTGCTTTTCTAGTCTGTTTTCACATTTCATTTCACTAACACTGATTTCCTATGAAAACTTTCCCACTGTACTATGTACATCTGTAGTACTTTAAAAGGCATATCTGTGGATGCTTGAATGAGTGTGCACTACAGTTTTAGGTCATAGTCTTTCCATACTACACATGCATCTTTGTGAAGATATGTGATTGATTTTACTTGGAAAGAATTTACAGAATATAAGCGCATGTGCCCTGACAATAATTGAGCATGAGAGCTTAATTAAGCTGTTCACCATAATTCCTGGATAAAACCCAGGCTCTGATACCACTTTTTCCACGGCTCAAACTGCCCCTGTTCTATGCACTTTATGCATTCACATGGTCTATAAGCAATGTAATACAGCTAGGCAGCTTGGGACAAGACCTCTTGAACCGAAACTTGATCAAAATTAATGATAAAAGAATACTAGTTTGAATATGAAATACAAGTGGGAGTAAACAGTGCATCCCCTGGAGTAACTGCTCTCGCTTTGAGTTATCTTCCATTTCCATCTCTAGCAAGAGCTTTGATGATAACATGACTGGCAGTACTGTAAACGAAGAACCAATCAGCATGAATAAAAACCTTGTGGTTAAAACAAATACAATCACCATAAAACACAAAATGAGTAAAGGAATTACTTCACCACTTCAAAAACATTGCAAAAATTCAAAAGCTGGGAACCGTAACTCACAATCAACACATTTCTCGGCAAACAAAATGCCAACGCAAAGGGATTTTTTTACCATAGAATTAAAAGAATCAAATTTCTGCACATCTTTTACTGGTTCTTATCAAATTAAACTCAGAAGAGGTCATTCTAACTTATAAGATCCAGTTAATGCTAGCTATTAACCATACAACTTCCAGAAAACCTTCTCCCATTGTCTATTCATAAAGTAAACCACATTGCATTCTTTCTGCTACTTGAAATGTAGACAAATGATTTGAGTAACCCTGCCCTGTAGGACATGAACAGGACCTTGACCTTCAGCACCATTTCCATCCCTGAATAGCCTATTTGAAGTTAAAATAAAGAACAACCCGAATTCCCCAGTTTTGTTTATGAAAATTGTACTTTAGAAAATTTGTATCTCCCTCGGTATCATACATTTGTGGAACTATATCAAGTGCTATGAAAATCGCCATACCTGTTGCATTCTCGGCATTAACATTCTTGGGATGCACAACAAAAGCCTTAGAGACCTTCGTTATTTCATCCACAATGTGGAAAATTTCTAGAATCACCATAGAGTACTACCCCAAGATATCCTGCCTAATGTAAGAGACAAATATGTCATGGAAGTTCAAGTGGAAGGAACCCGCTATAAAATTGCAATGATAAGCAAGGGAAGGAAATAAACCATTTTGGCGTAGTATTAGTGCGTGCATAGGAGTCGAAGTCTGTGAGAATGCGAGAGATGGCCTTGAAAGATATAAGCAGTATGCTCGTGTCTTGAGAGACTCCAAATTCAGCTCATGAACCAACGCCGGGATCATATAAAGTTATTTACCATAAGGAACTTCTGTTGTAGGGCTTTTAGGTTGATTGAATAAAGCATTTTTCAGTTCTGAAATTTACTGAAATTAACTGAAAAGTTTATTCCATGTATGTTCAGCAACTTAAAGAGGAGGACAGATACACAAAATTGCAGATAGTCCGTTAATAGAGCATCGAGAAGCCAGGTAATGTGCCTTCCGTCCTTATTATTCCTTTTCCTCTTATCTGGAGGAAAATTTGAGAATAGGTGCAAACCTAAGCACGTTTGTTACAGCGCATTGAAGGGAATTACTTTACCGCTGCTACCAGCTGGTTTTGGGTGGGACAGACAGACACTTGGGACTGCTTGTATATCACCGTTAACTGTAAGTCTCATTAATTTTGTATTCTAGTCATTAAACGTATAGTTAGCTAGTTTCAATCACATGTATATCTAACACCAAATGTATCATTACCCCTGTTCTTTGGGTAGAGAATGGAAAAATATTGATGAAAAGTGTGTATTAAAAGACTATTGAATGCAGAATAACTTTTTCTGTGTTACTGGTTTGACGAAGTAACATCATCTACTAGGTACCCAAAACATTGACATACAGTTATTATAGTTTGTGTTGGTATCATGGTTTAGTATTAATATACTGCTACGTTATAAGGCATGCTGGAAGTGTGAAATAAATTTAGTGCAACTGTTCTGTGTTGGTGTAGAATTCCTTAACATGTCGCAGGTACGTTATAGTGTAAATTCAGGATGTTTAGGTATTTTCATGGCATTTTTTAAAAAAGGCAAACCCTGTAATCTGTTAAAATTGAGTTATCCACATTAATGAGATACACTAATTAGTAGTAATAAGGGCAAGGTAACGTTGCATTTTTGGAAAAAAAAAATGACATCAACACAGAGAGACGTCTGAAATTATATAAGGCCAACGTTTGGTTATAAAAAATGACGGTAATACTTACTTATGTATATGTAAGGCGAACTAGATGGAATAAAATTTTTATGGTAGACGGAAATAAATGACTGCACCTATCCCCCTAGTTATGGATTCTACTATCGGCTTCTTGGAAAACCAAGCGAACAATAACCACAAAATCAACATGTATGTAATTGATGGGTTTCAAGAACGAATTAAAAGCGAGGAACTTATTACTTGAGGTCAAGTTCATAATCACCTCAGTTTAAGTCAAAAAATTGCTATATAATGTAAGGAAGTAAAGTTTAATTTTCTTGTTTTATTCGTTTACCATAAGCAGATGGAAAAATATGAAGGACCAGTATGCCCGTTAATAGAAGTATGTAACAACTTATAATAACATTTCATTACTGTGGTGCAATATGTTGTTAAAAAGGATGAAGAATAATGTACAGCATTGATGCTATTCAACTAATTTGTTAATGCCCTGAGAATAGTAATTTATGATTACAGTTCCTCACATACAACGTTAATGTTATCTATATAGTTGAATGAACCATCTCTGTGTTCTTATTTGTTGAGTGATAATTATTACTTTTGTCCAGTTAGATGATTATTTTATATTTGCTGTTATGTTCTGATCCATATAGTTTGACATGATTAGAAATAATAAGGGATCAACGACTATACTATCTCATTTAGCAGTGAAGTTGGTCTGCAAGGGAATGGAAAACGAACGTAATTGGATGTACAGTAAACGTTACATCCGAGAGCAAGGGGGCTTTTCGGAGGAGTGGAGTAGGGGAGTGGAACAGTTTATAAGCTTTGCATGTGCTCAGATCCCGTTCATGAATGGGGACGAAATTAGGTGCCCATGCCGGAAATGTAAGAACCTACAATTTAGATCTTCTGATGAAGTCAGGGTTCATCTGTATAAGTGGGGGTTCATGCCAATGTACTGGAATTGGACATCTCATGGTGAACCCGTTAATTTAGTGGGTCTGCCTCAGCCATACCGGTTTCATGAGCAGTACGAAGATAATTGTTCTTCGGTTAACCAGTTTCAAAGAATGGTGTTTGATGCTGTAGGTCCTAATCACCCTTCCATCGCTGATGAGGTGGAGGAGGAGCCGAATGCTGATGCCCGACGTTTCTATGACGTCCTTGCTTCAGCATCAAGACCATTGTGGGATGGTTGTGAAAAACATTCCGAACTCTCAGCTGCAGTTCGTTTGTTAAATCTGAAATCGGAATACAATATGTCCGTGGGATGTTATGATGGCATTGCGAAGTTGATGAAGGATACTCAACCAAGTGATAGCAAGATGCCAAGTACATGGTACGAGACAAAGAAGTTGGTATCCCATTTGGGACTTTCTCATATAAAAATTGATGTTTGTGTAAATGATTGCATGCTGTATTGGAAAGGTGACCAAGATGCCAGTTGTTGCAAATTCTGTCATGCTCCACATTATAAGCCACGAAATGAAAACTTTGGGAAAGATCGAGCATTGAAGACCATGCATCACCTCCCACTAATACCTAGACTTCAACGACTGTATGCATCACCTACTACAATAGAGCACATGCGATGGCATAAAGTACATGCCCCTTCCACAAATGTACTCAAACATCCTTCTGATGCTGAAGCATATAGGCATTTTGATAGGACATGCCCTTGGTTTACAGCGGAACCTCGAAATGTTTGACTTGGACTGTCTTCTGATGGGTTCAATCCTTTTGGTTCCTCTGGTAGACAGTACTCTTGCTGGCCTGTCATAGTCACTCCATATAACCTTCCACCATGGATGTGCATGAAGCGTCCATATATGTTCCTAACCTCTATGATACCAGGGCCACGTAGTCCAAGGCAGAAAATAGATGTTTATCTACAGCCGTTAATAGAAGAGTTAAATCTTTTATGGGATGACGGAGTTGAAACATGGGACGTGTCCGTTAAGCAAAACTTTCGCCTTCGAGCGGCACTCATGTAGACCGTTAGTGACTTCCCAGCTTATGGCATGTTATCCGGGTGGATGACGCATGGGAGACTTTCTTGTCCCATATGCATGGAAAAGTCAAAGGCATTTACACTGCAGCACGGCCGTAAAACATCATTTTTTGACTGCCATCGTCAGTTCTTGGATATTGAACACCCTTATAGAAGAAATAAAGTTTCTTTTAGAAAGGGAAAACTGGAGAAGTCCGACCCTCCTGAGCGCGTAACAGGGGAAGAAATTTGGTCTCGTGTGTATCAGTTGCCATCAGTCATTGAAAATGGTAACATATGCCAGATGCCAGGTTACGGGGAAACACACAATTGGACAAAGCGTAGCATCTTTTGGACATTACCTTATTGGAGAACCAACCTCCTCCGACACAACCTTGATGTAATGCATATTGAAAAGAATGTCTTTGACAATATATTCAATACTGTCATGGATATGAAGAATAAAACGAAAGACAATGTCAAGGAACGTAGAGATATGTAGATACTATGTAAGCGTCCCGAGTTTAATGTGATAGACTTAGAAGGTGAGGGTGTATTCAAACCTAAGGCTGCTTTCACACTGACCGCATCGCAAAGGTCTGATGTGTTAATGTGGGTAAAGTCCCTCAAACTTCCAGATGGGTACACGTCAAACTTCAGCAGGTGTATTGACAATAGCTCCACAAGAATGTTTGGCATGAAAAGTCATGATTGTCTTGTATTTATGCAACGCTTACTTCCCCTAGTGTTTCAGGCACTCCCGGAGAACATATAAAAACCATTAACTGAATTGAGCCAATTCTTCCGAGATCTTTGCTTGCCTGAATTACATGTTGATGATATTCAGGCACTTCAAAGTAGTATCCCAATTATACTATGCAAGTTGGAGAGGATTTTCCCACCAGCCTTCTTCGACTCTATAGAACATTTACCTGTCCACTTGGCATATGAAGCTTTAATTGGCGGACTTGTTCAATATCGTTGGATGTATCCATTTGAGCGGTACGCTTTCATTTATTATAAGCCAATTGGTTCAGTTTCTATACATAATACCATGCTCTGTTATAAGCAGGTGTTTAGGGAATCTTAAGCATAGAGTCTCGAATAAGGCCCGTGTTGAAGGGTCGATATGCAATGCCTACTTGATCGAGGAGACATCAACTCTTTGCTCTTACTATTTTGAGTCTGAAATTCCCCGAATGGGTACTAGGGTCCCAAGGAATGATGATGGTGGCCCAATTCCACAAGATGCAACATTGTGGAAAATATTCACATATCCTGGACGTCCACATGGACTGTCAAAGTATCGGTACTTGAATGATATAGAGCTGCAAGCTGCGACATTGTATATCCTTTTCAACTGTGATGAGATAAAACCATATATCACGTACGTAGTAAATGCATATAATTTGATAATTTATCCTCATTCGTTTACCAAAACACTAACATTTACCACGTCACCTTGCAAGTTGCGAACAGAAAGTTTGTCCAGTTCTTGCATCAGATGGCACCAAACATATCTAACGCAGAAGTTGATGAGAGAATTAAGAAGGATTTCCCAACATGGCTACAAAATTATGTAAGTCTTGTTACTCTGATATCATTATAAAGTAGCATCATGACTCTCACAATACTGTTGAACTACCTGTAGGTTAGTGACAGTGGTAATGGCGAAGTAAGTCAAATGCTATGGGATGTAGCATGTGGCCCTTCACGTCGAGTGGAGTGTTGACCTGTATTTTTCGTAAATGAATACAAGTTCTGGACTGTTGCATAGGGTGAGGGCAAATCAACATATAATAGTGGCGCGTGCATAAAATGCACTGGATCAACCAATAATGTTGAGACTGATTTCTATGGAGTAGTTCAAGAAATCATTCAACTAGAGTACCCTGGCATGCCTCATAAGAACGTTGTCTTATTTAGGTGTGACTGGTTTGACATGACACCGGAACATGGGACTCGCATTCATAAACAGTATAAACTTGTTGAAGTACTGTGCAACCGGAGGTACCCGAAGTATGATCCATTTATCCTTGCATCACAAACGGATCAAGTGTATTACACCCCTTACCCAAGTAAGTCAAAAGAGAAGGTTGGTTGGTGGGCAGTGATTAAGATAAAGCGAAGACGTATTGTGAATTATGAAATAACAGAAGATGCTGATGCTTATCAAGACGCAGTTGGGGAGCAGGTTGCACAAGTGATTCATGATAACCCAATTGCCAATCTAGGTGAACAAAATGTCGGTGAAACTATTGATGAGGAGACGGGTCACACTAATGATGTGATGGAAGAAGATGAGATGGAGGATGAAGACACAAGAAGCACGGAGGATGATGAGGAAAGTGATGTTGAACTCGATGAGTCAGAAACCGAAGATGACGAACATGATACTGATGATGTTTAACATTGTAGTTCAAACTAGATTGCAAAATTTAATGTTTTTAATTTATGTACTATTAATAAGTTTGTTATAGTAGACACAATGTGAAGAACCAGTATGTAGTAGAACAATTCTTAATATATCGACAATGTTGTTCTTCTTGTAATGTTTATTTCAGTATTGTGCAAATGGCTGAAAGAGAAGACGGTGGAGGTACCCCACCAAACCAGTATAGGAGGGGGGGATTGCCAAAGAAGAGCCTGGTGAAAGACTTTGTAAATGCTATTGGCCTTAGAGCAACGAGCAGTAGTGGAGGGAAGCCACCATCGAGGCAAACGGGTTCGACAAAATTTGCTACCTAATTTTCGGTCGATATCAGTCGACATATACATGGACCATCACCTCCCGCCGATACGATTGTACCAGAGACATGAGAGTCTCATTGGAGATATCGTGGAGGCTCAAGATCATCGACACACTCAAGTATCAAAGGCGTGGTGGTACGCCAATACTGAGAATCACTTTTGCAGATTGCCATCGAGTACTCAAGTTCAACTTGTACCCATGAGTACCTCATATTAGTCTCCACATCTAGCCAGACAATAATACTATACTAGGATTTAAGGTGTTTATTACGTTACGCAGAAACAAAACAACAAACAAAATTGCTGGATTAATGCCTAAATAAAATATCATAACTCAATGTGCAAATATACAATCATCTCATGATTGGTTTTTTGGGCACAACACTAACAATATCTGCGGGCATGGTATCCCGACGTATTCATATATCACCTTATTCTGAAACATGGTAATGGCAATTATTAAACCTCATTTTGTTAACTTATTTGTTTCTTTGTGCACTGCTTATTGACAATATTGATACATGCTTTTTATTGTGTAGCTTCGTTCCATACGCTGCGCAGGACCAGATTGCTCATTGCATCAAGGGGCATTTTCATGGACCATATAGGTCATGGGAAGAAGCTGCCAATGCCGGTGCTGTTGACCAATGGTTTAGCGTCTTCCAGGTTCAGAATTGATTAAAAATTATTGAAATTATTCTATAAAATCAAACTTTAATTGACTTTGTTGAACATTTTCAGACAAAATGTTCGTAGGATCCAGTTGATCATAATCGCATATTTACAATTTTCTGCAAATTAGGAAAGAGGCGCTTGATGCAAGCATATGAAAAAATAAGACGAGAAAAAGATCCGACAAAGCGAAAAGAAAAAGCAAACTGGATGACGACAAAGACATTAGAGGCACTTGAAGCTTGGTGGGATTCTCCTGATTTCAAGGATATGTCATCTAGGATGAGCCAGATTAGATGTGCATCTGGGGAAAAGATGGCAAATTATGCTGAAGGTAGAGTCTCAGTTTCAGGACATAGGCTGAAGATGGTAAGGAAAAAAATTTAGAGTTAATTGAAATTTTTCACAATAAGTATGTAACTAACGATTTATGCCTGCTTTCTACCTTGCAAAAGGAAGCAGATCCGGAGAAAAGGGATCCCGACTTCTTCAAACCATGGAACAAATGCTACACAAAGAAAGATAGAAAGAATGTGAATAAGAAGATGGAAAATTTTGAGATAAGTATGAACAACCTATTACCTAGTGCTTAAAAAATTCTTAACCATATACTACTGTTGGTTACTTGATTAACATGGAGCATTATACAAGCTCAATATCTTGCAGAGAGAGGGGAAATAACACAGCGTTCAGACGATGAAGCTGAGTTCAATGAGGCATTGCTGTTTGCAGAGATTGTTGGTGGGAAAAATAAGGGATGCATCCCAGGAATGGGTTCAGAGAGTCATTTGGTACCTGTTCGTCATCGTCGTTCATACTACGGGGATGGGTCTAGCGCACCAATCTCATTCACTCAAATATCCCAATTCCAAAATAAGGTTGACCGTCGGGTGGAAGAGAGAGTCTCGCAGAGAATGAGCCAGTTGCAGTCATAGGTACAAGAGGACATGGATAGGCATACTGCACAGATGAAGAGTACGTATCAGGATCAGTTAGCACAGATGGAGCGCAAACACCAGGATCAGATGGCTTCAATATAGCAAACAATTGGGAAGACTCCGCCAACTGCACCACAGTCTGATGCTTAGGTACTGATCCTCATGAAACTGGTTGTCATTAGAGTAGTATTATATCCCATGGACATGTTTGAATATAATTATTAAGATTGTACGTACGAAAAATTACATTGTGACACTGTATGCATTCTAAATATCAATTGTTATGTTTATGATGTTTGGAAGTGTATAACATAACTTTGGATTACTGGGAACTACTTTTTTGTTTGGGTTGTATCGAATGAACATGTATAGTTGAGGTTTGGTGATGAAATTGTTGACCATGGTAGTCGTTAAATTCGTAGGGATGCATATGATGGAATTAGCGGCTGCTAAAGGGAAGCCAATTTTAGAGGTCATTTTAACGACGGCTATGTGTCACTAACTACACAAACTAGCGACGGCTACGCGTCATTAGAAACACTAACTAGCAATGGTTATGCGTCACTAACTAGCGACGGCTACGCTTCACTAGAAACACTAACTAGCGATGGCTATGCGTCACTAACTAGCAACGGGTAAATGTCACTAGGGCGCCGGCAGGAACCAATACCGAAAAATTTGTGACGGTCTCTTTAGTGACATTTAGCTGTCGCTAAAAATTAGCGGCGAGTGAATAAGCAACGGACCTTTTAGTGACGGTTTGCCGTCGCTAATTCATGTTTAGCGAATACTGGCCGTCGTTAATGACCGTCGCTAAATGGCTTTTTTCTTGTAGTGACTGTCAAATAAAAAAAATAAAAAAAAACTTTCTCTAGATTTTGTTTGTTTTGCGTTTTTTTTTTTTAAATTTATTTCAATCCCTGAGCCATTGATCCTTTTCATTTCAGTCCCTAAATTCTATTCCTTTGTCATTTTGGTATTTTTCTCCTTTTTTCCTTTTTTTTTTTCTTTTTCGCTAATGTTAAGTCAATGTTAAACCCTTACTTCTTATACTATTCTCATTTATCCCGAAACTTTACTTTGACCTTTGTGTCAATAATTAAACATAATTTTTGTAAGAAAGTTATTTCTATTTTCTAAGCTACAACTTTGAACCTTAAGGTTCGTCTCATTTCGGCCATGACTTGGATTATCCCCAAACCTTACTTGAACTTTTTGATTTGTACAATTTTATATTTACTTTTTTTCTTGCGTCAATAGTTAAATATCACTTTTAGTTGTTAAGATTCTGCTCTTTACCCTATTCATCCTAAAATTTTATTTTGTAGAGATTAGATCTTGATTTTAAGTCAACTTCAAATTTAATTTTTTTTTCTATTTTCATAGAAAAGTTTTTATTTTCATTAATGGTTAAACTCAATTATAATATCTAGAACCCTTCTCTTTTCTCTTTTCATCCCCAAATTTTATTAACCAATAATTACTTTATTATATTTATATTAACTACTACCATAAATTGAACCACCACAACGTGTAGGACAAATAAACCTTGTAATATATTTATTGCCGAACCAGAACCAGATCATTGTTTGTGAACAGCACATCTCATTTTTCTGTGTTTTCCAATGTAATAGTTTAATGCCTCTTCCATCACCTACAGATTTCATTTCTTTTGGTTTGATCCCTTAATTGTTCCATTTTATGATCAGGCCTTGAGAGACAATGTGGAGACAGTAATGAGATCGACACATCTGTAAGTCTAGGGACTATAGCTACCAAATAAAAAACTAAAAGGGTTTTTTTCCTTGAATTTATTGTAGTCCCTGAGCTATTGATCTTTTTCTTTTTAGTCCCTGAATTTTATACATTTGACATTTTGGTACTTTTCTCCCTTTTTCTTTCTTTCTTTTTTTTTTTTTTTTTGGCCTTTGCTAAGTCAATGTTAAACCCTTACTTCCTAAACTATTTCCATTTATCCTGAAACTTTACTTTAACTTTTGTGTCAATGTTTAAACATCACCTTTTATGAGAAAGATATTTCTATCTTCTAAGGGACAACTTTTGACCTTATGATTTGTCTCATTTTGACCATGACTTGGACTATCCCCAAACCTTGCTTGGACTTTTATTTGTACTATTTTATGTTTTTTTTTTGTGTCAATAGTTACACTACTAAAAAAATGCCAATTTCCAACGGTTTTGCTTTGAAAAATTATCTATTTCTAATGTAAAATCGTTGGAAACAGGAACGTTGGTAAATGAAGCATTGAAAAAAAAAATTCCAACTGCTTAATTTTAGGCCGTTGGAAACAAGCTGTTACTAATTTCGAATAGCCTAACATTGCATATGCATAAAATTGGGAAAATACACCAACTTTTTAAAAAATAAAAAAAATTATAGAACTCTGGAAAATATTTTTTTATATATTACTAAATATATTTTTATATTTACAAAAAATATATTTTTATTTTAATAATACTATATTTTATAACATTACAAAAATAAATTTACTAAAATTACAAAACTCCTCAAAATCACAAAATTCATAAAATTACAAAAATACAAAATCACAATTCACAAAATACAAAAATCTCATAAACTAAAAAAATTGCAACAAATCACAAAAATCACTACAATCCAAAAACAGATCATCAAAAAAATCACATAAATTAAAGAAAAGCAACAAAATCACAATCCAAAATAAGATTTGCAAACGTGAGGCGGAGGAGGAGAAGTTGACGAGTGAGGCGGAGGAGGAGAGAGGCACGAACGGCGCACTGGCGATCGGGGAGGAGGGAGGAAAGAGGGCGACGGACAGTGCATGAATAGGCGACGGGGATCTGCAAACGGCAACGGAGACAGGCGCCAACAGCGACAAAAAGAGGAGAATGGTGATGGCAAGGCATGAACGGCTTAAGGGCTAAGAAGGCGAGAGGAGGCCTAAGAGCAAGAGGAAGGCGGAGAGTGAGAGGGCTGATGGCAAAAGGGCTGAGAGCAAGAGGGCTGAAAGCAAAAGGGCTGAGGGCGCGATGAGGAAGAGAAGGCTGAGAACGAGAGAAGGCGAGACAAGGTTGAGAGCGAAAAATGGCTGTGAGGGTGAGAGTTGAGGGAAATGAGATTAGGATTAGTGGTGGCCGGTGGGCCAACCAGGCCCAGACCTAGCCCTGCCGGCAGGGCCTAGGTCGGCTTTTCTGGACCTGGGTACGACCCTCATCAAAGAGGGATTGACCTGGGCCGGGACGGGGCAAGTTTAAGCTGGGCCGAGTTTGTGTGATTAATGAAAAATATGTTTTAATATGTTTGCAATCGTTCTGCTATAGTAATTTTATGAAATATATACTTTTTAAGAAAAAAAATACCACCGCTGGTGTCATTTTTATTAATGAAAAAGCCAAACAGCACTTACATAATTTGGAACGTACCTTACACTTGAAAATGGCAAAACGTTTTAGGGGAAAAAAAAAAGTTAAAACCTAAGATCTATGTTTAACAGCATAATCAGATCGATTACATTCTTTAAATTATAAAGAAACTTAAAATCTACTTTTGCAGGTCTTCATCAAACCCTCAAAAAGCCCTCAAAAACTCGCTATTATTGGCTGTTAAGTGAGGGTAAAAAAGTTTGGGGTCAAAAAAAATAGTCTGAAGTTGTTATAGAGGGTTGGGTGTCATTTTCCCATTTTTTTAAAATTTTTGAAAACTCAACAGATTTCTGGAAACATTCGACCTGGCCCTGCCTAGCTCCGCTCGGCCGAGCCTGACCGAGTTGAATGGCAAATTGGGCCGGGGCGTGCCAGTTTGGGCATCATTCTTCTTTCAGGCCCATGTTCGCCTCGCCACCTTCTGAGCTTTATCTATGTTGGGCCAAGCCAGGGTTTGACCGTGCCGGAAAGAGTTTGACCCGAGCGGGGTCCGGGTCAGGCCCGAGTCAACCAAGCCCATTGCCCACCACTAAATGAGATGGTTAAGTGGATATATGAAAGTATTTATAATTATGGTTAGTTTGGGTTGGGTTTGGGCTATATTAGCCCTTTAAGTCCTTTTTTTTCAGGCTGGGTAAAATGTCATATATACATATATATATAGTTGTTGTTATTATTATTATTATTATTAATTATTAATTATTAACAAAATATTATTAAAATAAAAATTTACTATTTAAAATTGTAAAATAAATATGATAAATATGATATACATTATATAAATATATATCAACATATATTAATACTATTAAATTTCTTGTAAAATATTTTTAATTATTATATCATATACATTTTTATATGACATATACATATTTATATATCATATATATGATATAGGTACACACACACACACAGCATCATAATAATAATAATAATAATAATAATAATAATAATAATAATAATAATATATGTATATATATGTTTGTATATTTGTGTGTGTGTGTGTGTGTGTGTGTGTGTGTGTGTGTTACTACAATTATTGTTATTTATAATAAAATGTTTTCAAAATGCTACTTTACTTTATAAAATCATAAAATTTATTAGTTTCTAATGGCCTTTATGTTAGAAATTTTCCAACGCTCACTTTAGAAATTTTCCAACGGTACAAAGGCCGTTGGAAAATAGTATTTACTATTTCCAAAGGCGCTTCACATTGGAAATTTCCAACAGTTTGACCAATGGAAATTTGACCATTAGAAAAATGAGTGTTTTTAGTAGTGTTCAATACTACTTTTAGTTGCTAAGATCCTGCTCTTTAGCCTATTCATCCCAAAATTTTATTTTGTAGAGATTAGATCATGATTTTAAGTCAGTTTCAAATTTAATTTTTTTCTATTTTCATAGAAGAGCTTTTTTTTTCATTAATGGTTAAACTCACTTCTAATATATAGAACTATAATCTTTTCTCTCTCCATCTCTAAACTTTATTATTCAATGATTACTTTGTTATATTTATATTAAATGTTATCATGGATTAAACTATTGCAACGCTCAGGTCAAATAAATCTCATACTATATATAAATTGTCGAACCAGATTATTATTCTTGAATAGTGCTTATTATTCTTGAATAGTGCTTTTTTTTTTTTTGGCCTTTTCTTATGTAATGGTTTAATGTCTCTTCCACCACCTATAGATTTCATTTTTTCCGGTTTGATCCCTTAATTGCTCCATTTGATGATCGGGCCTTGAGAGTTGGGATCAACACATCTATAAGTCTAGGGACTACAACTACCAAATAAAAAAAACTAAAAGGACTTTCTCTAGATTTTGTTTGCTCTATTTTTTTTCTTGAAATTATTTTAGTCCATGAGGTATTGATATTTTTATTTCAGTCGCTAAATTCTATCTATTTGCCATTTTGGTTTTTTTTTTTGTTTGCTTTATTAAATCAATGTTAGACACTTACTTTCTATACTATTTTCATTTATCTTGAAACTTTACTTTGACCTTTGTGTCAATACTTAAACATCACTTTTTATGAGAAAATTATTTCTATTTTCCAATGGACAATTTTGGACCTTATGGTTTGTTTAATTTTGGTCATGACTTGGACTATCCCTAAACCTTACTTGGACTTTTTGATTTATACTATTTTATTTTATTTTATTTTTACATCAATAGTTAAATACTACTTTTAGTTGCTAAGATCCCACTCTTTACCCTATTCATCCCAAAATTTTATTTTATAGAGATTAGATCCTGATTTTAACTCAACTTCAATTTTTATTTTTTTTCTATCTTTATAGAATTTTTTTTTCATTAATGGTTAAACTCACTTCTAATATCTAGAACTCTAATCTTTTCTCTCTTTATCCCTGGACTTTATTATTCAATGATTACTTTGTTATATTTACATTAAATGTTACCATAGATGGAACCACTAATTCACAGGATAAATAAACCTTGTACTATATATTAATTGTCGAACCCGATCATTGTTCATGAACATTGCCTTTCCTCTTTTTTTTTTTTTCATTTTCCTATGTGATGGTTTAATGCTTCTTCCACCACATGTAGATTTCATTTCTTCTGATTTGATCCCTTAATTATTCCATCTGATGGTTAGAGAGGCAATGCAGGGGTAGTGGCGGGATCAACACATCTGTAAGTTTGGGGACTGAAGATGCCAAATAAAGAAACTGAAAGGACTATCTCTAGATTTTGTTTGTTCAGCTTTTTTTCTTGAATTTATTCGGTCTTTGAGCTATTAATCTTTTTCATTTTAGTCCCTAAATTCCATCCATTTGCCATTTTGGTACTTTTCTCCCTTTTTCTTTCTTTCTTTTGGCCTTTGTTAAGTTATTGTTAAACACCTTACTTCTGATGCTATTTCCATTTATCCTGAAACTTTACTTTGGTCTTTGTATTAATGGGTAAAATCCACCGGGGGTCACCTAGCTTATTTTTTTGTCCTAAACGGGTACCTTACCTTTAAATTGTCCTACCGAAGTACCTTACCTCTTATCGCGTGTCCTATCTGGGTACTTTCTGTTAATTCCATCGTTAAGTCTCACGGAAATTGCTGACATGGCATTTATTAATGCTACAATAAACGTAAAATAATAACTTTGGACCCTAAACTTTTCTAATAACTAATTCTAACCCTTAAACTTCCACCAAAATCATTTTAGCCACCGTCAATCTCTTCCTCTACGTCGTCCTCCCCGTCCTCCGCAGTATCCTCCGATTTGTCCTCCGATTCATCCTCATCGTCCTCCCTTTGCCGTCACCCCCAACATCTCCCTTCGCCGCCCCCCGATCTCTCCCTCCGCCGCGTTCTACCTCTCTCTCCGCCACCATTGCCACCGTTGGGAGCTCCGATCAGCCATCAGAATCGGAGTTGTTTCTTGTTCATCAGATCCTTCGATCTTTCCAAATCCTAAACTCGCACCAACCCGCCTCTGTCTGCGTTGTATCCAACCTGAAACCCTTGAGATCGACGCTGTCACCGTGGTCGCTGTCAAAGCGATCAAGGGGGACGAAGGGACTTGAAGGCGCTGTCGCTATGTGGGTGCCGAATTGGAACTCGAGGAGACGGGGGGAGATGGAAAAGGCGATGAGGAATGAGGGGTTAAGGTTCAAAGTTCAAGTCTTTCCCAATTTCATTTCAATTCCATCTCGAGGAATTGCCTCGTTGCTGTCAAAGCTAGAACAATCGGCCACGTGTTTCCAAAAGAGCAAGAAGAACAAGAACAGGAGTTGAAGGGGGTAACGCACTAGGTGTGGATAAAGCTGGCTCAGTTGGTGCGATTGATGGACAAAGACGTAGTTTTGTGGCGAATTCATAACCGGAAGCCCAGAGCATAATGAGGGCAGGGCAGCGATTCAATCTTCTTTGCAGTGACATTTCTGGTGAGCTCCGATTCGGTGGGGCAAGAGAGATGGCCGAATTTCAACGATAGTAATACTGGAAATTTCAGTAACAAAGTCGTATTAGTTCTGATTGTTATTTGTGGAAAGATTTATTGGCTTTTCTTTTATTATTTTAGATCTGGTTTTGGATTCACTTAGAGAATCAGGCGGGTAAAAGGAGATGTTGGTTGATCCAACAAAAAATAGTGATTTAGGTGTTAGATCTGTAAATTTTAGGTTTAGAATTAGTGGTTGGAAAAGTTTAGAGTCCAAAGTTGTTATTTTAAGTTTATTGTAGCATTAATTAATGCCACGTCAGCAATTTCCGTGAGACTTAACGATGGAATCAACGAAAAGTACCCAGATAGAACACGCGATAAGAGATAAGGTACCTCGGTAGGACAATTTGAAGGTAAGGTACCCATTTAGGACAAAAAAATAAGTTAGGTGACCCCCAGTGGATTTTACCCTTGTATTAATGCTTAAATATCATTTTTTGTGAGAAAATTATCTCTATATTCTAATGAACAACTTTAGACCTTATAATTTGTCTCATTTCAGCTATAACTTGGATTATCCTCAAACTTGCTTGAATTTTTCAATTTGTACTATTATTTATTTATTTTGCGTTAATAGTTAAATGCCACTTTTGGTTGTTAAGATCTTGCTCTTTACCCGATTCAATCCAAAATTTTATTTTGTAAAGATTAGATCCTAATTTTATGTCATCAAATTTAATTTTTTTTCTATTTTAATAGAAAAGCCATTTTCATTAATGGTTATATTCACTTCTAATATTTAGAACTCAAATCTTTTCTCTTTTCATTCCCAAACTTTATTATTCAATCATTACTTTGTTATATTTACATTAAATGCTACTATAGATTGAACAGACACAACATGTTGGGCAAATAAACCTCATTATAGATGAAAATGGCTCCATGACTTTGAATGATCTGTCCTACAAGTTCTCAGAAAAGAGAACCATTCCTTCTTAAGAGTTTACATCATAACTTAGCCCATACAAACAATCGAGTCATCAGATAATTCAGAAAATTTCACTAACCAACCACCAGAGAGAACACACAATCCTGTGCAAAGCGAGGAATGGCTGCAAATTGTTCATGGGCTACAATAGCAATAGCATAGAAGTATCTTGTAATCTCTAACAAAATAGTTCTGCATCAAGAAGTGCTCAACATATTTTCTATAATTACATTGGATACTATGATAAGTAAGCACTTATGCACACAGTTTCAATTGATAGAGGTATAAAGCACTAGTATGCTTCAAAATACCTGCTCTGACCACTTCTCTCTACCCGACTTGTAAGAGAAGGCCTCATAGTCACAATTGCTGATTCATTAGCTCCAGCTCTCAAGGCAGCCTTCCCAGCTTCCAGGAATCTCTTGACCGCATCTTCAACATATTGGTTGGCTTCCCCCACAGTCATGCTTTTTCCAATGTCCGGGTAAGTATTCAGGACATGATCACCATTGAGTTGGGAAGCAAGTTGGACCAGTTCAACTTGGAATTCTGAGAGGCTAGTGTCTTCTTTTGGCCCCCCTGGCCTGAGAGATGATCTTACATCGGGCAAAGTTTCTACATCCAAAATGGATTGGTTAAGAACCAAGCAGACAACTTCCTAAAATGGATACGTTCTTACTGCTAGCAATAAAAACCTTTTCTCCTACAAAAACAGAATCTTTCTTTGCTTTTAGCTTTGAAAACAGATATGTTTAGCTTGCCTTATTAGCAGTCAAATGCTGTAAACAAAAAATTGCAGCAATAATGCCACTGGAGAATTTGGAGAACAAGCAACATGAAAACTCCAGATAGAAGCAAATCCAGAGAGTTTCTTTAGGTCACTCTTTAATTGAAAGAAGGAACTTGTATATAAAATAAGATTATTAAGAACCAGCCATGGACTAGTATTAGCTTTAACAAGTTAACCATGTGATGCAATAGAAACACAAACCTGGACAATCATCACGGGGAGTTTTGCGCAGATAAAAATAGCTCTCAAAAGTACCGGCCCATGCATCTCTCTTGGTCAGAAAATTTGACTTGAGATTGAAAAGCTTCTTTACAGTTGCTGGGATGGAAGAATGCTCAAACTGCGAATCTGGCAGAGGCCCCTTTGGCTCATGTATTACTGCAACAACAATCAAAACTCTGATAAGAAGGAATAATAAGAAATAAAAACAATCTCCTTAATCCAGGACAGCTTGCTTGCATATTCAGAGGTGGGTGAAGAAGGTCTCGAAACAGGGATGAGTAGCTAGTTTTGTAGCATAAGCCTAATGAGTATCTTATGCAACAACACTTTTTTTCTTCTCAAACACAAAACAAACAAAAGTTCACATAAAAAGGAGCAGCCTGACCTATAACTGAAATAAGAACAGTGGCCATCAGACAGCAGATCATCACCAGATTATGTACAGATGTAACCCAATCCCTAGTCTGCTTCTTGGAGCAAAGCATGACCAAAAATAGTTAATGTTGGTTAAGCTGGTTCTCTAGATAACCCTACTAACAGGTCTAGGTCCTAGGAAACATATTCTTGGCATCCACTGAAGATCTAAACCAGTGCCCCAAGTTCCAACCATTTCTTCTTCAAAACAGCAAAAAGCACAAACAGACAGAGGACTTGAACATCAAGAGCACATGAGAGCCAGGCCAGAGATTAGCAAGTTGGAGCAAAATGACATCATTTATTGGTGTCAGCAATGCTCATGCGTTAACATTCTTTCTCAAATAACAAACTGCCAGCAACATTCCCTACATATGAAACAAATTCCAGCAACAAATCCACTTTTTCCAAAAAAGAAAAGTCAAATTAGGCTTCCTAAGATCATTGATATGATTAACTTGAAGCAACCTTAACTTGTAAATATGCCAAAAAATTTAAGAGTCAAGAAAGTGAAAACAAGTGTTAAGAAGGCCACATAAGCATCGAGCATGAGTACTTCTGAGAAGGCAATAACAAGAAAGAATGACAATGATCCATCTGGGATAAGGGTGCACCAACTAGCAGGCTAGAAAATGCTGCCTTATTCTTACTAACAGACACCCAGCTGCCACCATTAGTGACTGTCCAGTACACACCCTCCCTAAATGACTAAATGTATCTTCTGAAAAGAACAACCTTAAATCTTCAGGTCCATTGTGCTAGAAGCCTGTCTCAAAAAAACCTTATTTACCAGCCAAGAACACCATCAACTGAGCTTACTGAGCTTGAAAGTAAGATGACCGTAAGTCCAGAAGGGGGAAAAAAAATCTCCATTAACATTTAGCTGACATATAAGATCCGACACAGACCTATCCTAATTTTAACCTACCAATTGATATACAGTTCAGAGAAGCATGAATGCCAATTGTAGAAGCCAATGAAAGAAAAGAAACAGAAAATGGTAATACTGGTAGCTCACCTGTTCCCTTATCGACCCAAGGAGAGACCAGAATAGTTGGGACCCTCACTCCCAGCCTGTCAAACCGGAAATAATACGGGTCAGGTCCCTCCATGCCGTCCGGGTTCGGCACACCGGAGACCGGCGTTGGCACGTGATCGTAGAATCCGCCGTGCTCATCATAAGTAATCAACAGAGCCATCTCTTTCCAATGCGGGCTCCGCCGCAGTATCTCGTACACCTCCTTCACGAACCTCTGTCCTTCCGACAAGTCATGCGACGGATGATCGTCGTTCGCTGGGAACAAGTTTATGTCGAAATACCGCTGCTCCACCACCGCGTAATTGGGCAACAACCCGAGCTTCGCATGAAGCCTAAACTTCAACGCGTAGCTGTGGAATTTGACTATGTGCTTCAACTTCCTCAGCGACTTGAAAAACAGCGTCGCGGGGATATTTTGGTAGTAAATCCCGAAGCTCAAACCGTTTTCGTCGAGCGAGTCGAAGATGGTCTTTTGGGGGAATCCATGGATCAGGTCCTTCCTGACGTTGCTCATGGCCCCGAATGACGTCGCCGAGTGGCAATAGAAACGATTCGGCTGAGTAGAGGCGGGAACTGACGCGAACCACCGATCGAACACAGCGAACTCGTTCGCCAGCGCCGTGTAGACCGGTACCCGACGCGGTTCGAACCCGCTCATTACGGTTTTCCCCATGCCTTTGCTCATGCTCTCTGCTTGCTGGGCGAAGCCGTTCATCGGTGCCGGGTTTGCCGACGATTCGTTGGACCCGAATATCTGCTCCCGGATGGCCTGGAAGGAGTGGCCAGGGTCGGAGTCAACAAAGAATGCATCGTCTGACACCATTATCTCGGGGGAATCAGGGTCCGATGAGTTGAGACGGTTGGACTCCGACCCGGAGAGACCGTCGATGTCCGGTCGGGTCGACTTGAGCCAGCCGAATATATGGTCAAAGGAGCGATTTTCCATGACGAGGACGACGACGGTCTTGATGGGTCCATCTATTTTATGCTTTCGACGCAGATTCTCCAAGTTGAGCGACTCCGAAGAAACTAGGAGACAGAGGAGGGAAATAACGGCAACTGGAAATCGTCGGCCACCCATTTTTGTCCGATGAGAAAATAGAAGGAAGGGAAAACGTAAATTACTAGAAAGCCATGGATTGAATATTTGAATTGTAATGTACTCAAAGTTACTTCGTCAAAGTTAAGACTTTTAAAGTGGGAGCTTCCAAGCTTGTGGATCAGTGGATGACATGAGGCCTGAGAGGCGATAAAAAGAATCAGCCGCCCGGCATATCCTTTGGAAAAGACAATACTTTTTTTTTCGGTAAATGAAAAGACAAATAGACAATACTTGAATATAGTTTTTGCAGTCTTTTTAATTCCCGGAAATAAAAGACATTTTTTGGTCTACGAGCGATGCTAACTTCTTTGTTTTTTGTACTTCGGGGGAGAACTTTTGTTTGGAAAATTGTTTTCGTAAACCACGACGGACGTGATGATCCTATTTCTCGTCCGTTTCTGTGGTTCCATGTGGATTTTACAGAAATGGACAGACTACAAGAGAATTCCATTCGGTTTTATTATCATGGTCCCTTTTTTTAGGTAAATTGAGAGAAGTATTTTTTATCTTAAAAGCGCTTTCATTCATGTGAACATGTGTATATACATGAATCCTAAAAACACACTACTATTTTTTCAGAAATTAAGAAAGTGATAAAAAAATTATGAGTTACTTCTATTTTTATTCTTAACTTTATATACATAAATTTTAAATTTTTTAAAAAATAAATATAAAAAGCTAGCAATGTATATGATAATTCTCGTATTGTAACCATCAACAAATAAATAGGAGATATATATATATGCTCTTAAAATAGCATAACAAATGTACCTTAATAAATGAATGTGTCTTGTAAGTGATAAGACACAACTTTTCTAGTAGGTGTAACATTTTTCAGGCATGCGTATAGATAGAAGACTTTAGCTACAAAACGATCTTATGAGTCCATTGAAGAGGGAAAACATTCAAGAATCCTCCTTGCACAGCAAATTATCTGCTTCGTAGAAATTTATTACAAGTTGGGCCCTTGGTATTTGATTCGAATTTACTCTTCCTTTCTTATAGTGTATTTATATCACAATTTTGGGAGGATATGTACCTGATTTTGTTGGATTTGTTTCAATGGAAGTGTTTCTTGTTTGATGATTATCTATGAAACTTATTTAACTGATGGATTGACTTTTGTAAATGGTTTATGATTTTTTAATAAATGAGAATTAACATTAATGTGCTTCAAGTATAAGTGTCAAGTTTCAATTCCATTGAAGATGTGTTTTTTTCCTACTCACTCCCTTATTTCTCATCTTTCTTGATTTTTGACATCTTCTAATCTTAAGAGTTTTGGTTCACAGGTGAAAAATCTTACGATTTTTATCAACTGTTGCAATTATATGAATTAATCAACTCGTAGGAGTGGCTTCGGAGAACGACTTATCTTATCAACAATCGGACATTATGCCTTCTTACAATTGCTCCTTTTTCTTTTCTAATTTTTCTTCAATCCATTATAAAGTTAAAGTGATGTTAATTGATTTTAGTGGGTTTTCCTTTTCTAAATTTCTTCAATCTCTTTTAAGGAGTTGCATATCAAAGCTCCGATGATTGAGTTTTTGAAGCAACGTGAATTCAGACTAACATAAATTTGCTTCTGCATGTTTGCCTCACTCTTTAGTCATCTATGTTTTTTTTCTTTTGAAAGATATACTATAGTTGTTTTTGGAGAAATATTTGATATGAAAAAAAAACTGAAAAATTGAATTATTTTATATTTTAATTTTTTTGGTTATGTTATTTTGGTTATCGATTTCAGTTTCGATTTTAACTGATTTTTTAAATCATTTTTAGTTCAATTTTTGGAATTGTGTAAAAAGAAAATATTATGACCGAAATAACCGATTTTAAGAAGCTTACACAAGCCTTAATTATGATCGGACTTACCATGTAGCCCAGCCCACATAATAAAATATAAATAACAAACAAAAAACCATGGAAACGAATAGCAGCCCCATACCCAAACCAATTAAAAATGAGACCCTAACAAAAAAAAGAACAAAATTCAACAGGTTAATTATGTGTGAAAGCAGAAAAAATCGATTATTTCAGTTTTATAACTAAAAAATTAAATTTTATTTATGTTCGGTTATTTTGGTTTTGAGATAAAAATCGATTATTTCAATTACCAGCTTATGCAATCGAAAACTGTATTTTTTATTAATTCAGTTATAATCGCAATAATCAAATAATCAATCCTATACATAAAGGATGATTTTAAATTTTTTTTTTTTTTTTGCAGGAGAATGCTAAAGAAATCTGTGCTCCCCACTTGGGTATGTGTGTCCATGTGAGTGTGTCCGTGAGTGTTATGTATGTCTTTAGTTGGCTAATTTTATGTACATGTGGTGCGTAGTACTCCTCTCATGTAAATCAAGGAGATACTTCATACTATTAGGGGTGAGCATAGGTTAGTTTGGATTGGTTTTTTTATGGAACCGAATCAATCTAATATATGTTTGGTTCTAAAATTTTTTATTCAACATGAGAATCAAGAACTGAAAAAAATCTTTTCGATTCTGGGTTTTTCAGTTCTAATTCTTGAGTTTTTTTTGTTTATATAATATACATATAACAACATTTAAATTCAATCAAATTACATTCACAACTAGTTTATGAATTTAACATAATACACAACTAAATCCATATTTAAATACACACGTTCTTAATAATATTTAAAGAGTTTCATATGTTGTTACATAATGCAACAAGAAGGTAATAAAAGGCAAATGTATCTAGTTGCATGCGATTTTACAAAATGCTTTTGCAAGATCCGAAAGATCACTAATCAGATACTTCATCTCCTTTCTTATAACAACATTTAAATTCAATCAAATTACATTCACAACTAGTTTATGAATTTAACATAATACACAACTAAATCCATATTTAAATACACACGTTTTTAATAATATTTAAATAGTTTCATATGTTGTTACATAATGCAACAAGAAGGTAATAAAAGGCAAATGTATCTAGTTGCATGCGATTTTACAAAATTTACAAAATGCTTTTGCAAGATCCGGAAGATCACTAATCAGATACTTCATCTCCTTTCTTTTATCTGTACAAAGTAAATAATGTTCAATCTAATACATATCCACTTGCTACTTAAACCAAACCAACCACTATGTTATTATAATTTCTTATAATATGAAAATATAAACAATTTCCTATCATCTGCTCCAATTTAGATTTAAGATTAGGAATATTAGTTTTAAGGTTTAATATAAAAGAATAAACACCCTCACAATTCTTTATTTTTTCAACACATAAATGTATGGATAATTTAGTGATATCATAACTTTGGTTAGATTCCACCTCGAATTAGTTCCATGTGGAATCAGAATCAACCCAAAAACTGTCGGTTCTCACATATGTTAAACCAACCCTTAAACCATGGTCAATTTTTATCCAACCCAACTCAATAAAAATGATTCGAGTTAAATTTTGATTTTACCCAACCCATGCTCACACCAATTGATACTATTTGTCAGTAAAATCCATCCATAGTCCCTTAGCTTATATGTTTATCCTATTATAGTCCCTTACCTCTCAAAGTGCTTATGAAGGTCCCCTAGCTCATAAATCCTGTCTCACCAGAGTCGCTATCATCAATTTTTTCGTTACCTTTAACAGAAAATGATGATGTGGCATGTTCTGGGCTAATGTGGTGGTTCCTAACTCCATTTCTTGTGCCCACAAAGCCATGTGGCTTTCTCTTTAAGTAAAATGGATGACCATTTTGTACAGAAAAGAACATTCAAACATAAATTGACACACACATAATTTTGAACTCAAAACATAGATTAACCAGCAAAATTTATATTCCCTTTGTCTCATAAAATCAGTACTTTTTGATAATACACGTAAATTAAGACTTTTCTATTTTTTACTTCTTTCTTTTAATATAAAATTATTAGTTTATTTATTTTTATATAAAATACATGTACTTTTGAATGGACTCTACGTACTTTCACTTTTTAATTTTTTCAATTTTTTCTCCTTTCAATAAATGATGTATATATAAAATAATTAAAAAAATTATCTTATTTGAAAAGATAAAAAGATGACAACTATTTTAAAACTGTTAAAAAAAAAATAGATGCTGACTATTGTGAACAGAGGAGTATCTTCCTCCTGCTTCACAACGACTGGCGAATTTGAGGCGGAGGCTGCCCAGCTCCGGCGAGGGCTCGGGTTTGTGGCCTTCAGCCGTTTGACAATAGCCTCCGTCATCAACAGCCACCATTGAACGCTGCCTCCAGCCGACCTAGTCCACCCTGAACTCTAATCGGCAACCCTCGTTGCTAATCGAAAGGGCTGGGGACGGAGATCAGTTGGATTTGAGGGCAGAGGCGGAAGGACAACGGCATGGGATCGAACCAGAGGTAAAAATAAAAAAAAAAAGCTTCGCAGATGACGATGTGGATTATGACGAAGAAGAAGCGGCAATCCAGCTTCAGCCGTTTTTTGCGCCGGCGTAGATTTGTTGCTTGGATTTGTTGAGGAATCGCTGCAGATTTTGGGCCTTAGGTTTGTTGAGGAATCGTCCGTCGATTCAATCGGCCTTAGGTTTCAGTCCTTGAGTCAACACCTCGTTGATTCAATCGGTATTAGGTTTGCCTTAGATTTTGGGATTTAATCGGCCATAGGCTGCAGCGGCGAGAAGGAGAAGGAGGTCGATTCAATTGGAGGAAGAAGATGGAGTTTGCATTATCTATATTTTAAGTCCCCAAAATTATGTGTTTGTGTTAGTTAGGGTTTAACTTTTTTTTTTCTAAGTTAAATGGTCACCCATTTCTAGGGATGAGCATGGGTTGGATAAACCCGAAATCGAAACCGAACTATCCCCATTGAATTGGGTTGGGTTGGGTAAAAATTGATCATGGTTCTTGGGTTGGTTCCACATATAGGAGAACCGACGATTTTTAGGTTGGTTCTGGTTTCATATGGAACTAACTCGAGGTGGAACCGAACCCGATATATATATATATATATAATAAAAATTATAGTATTACTAATATATCTATACACACACACACACATATTTCTTTGAAGTATTATGATGGTTATTTTGTGTTTTTATATTAAACTCTTAAACTGATGTTCCAAATTGAAACAGTATGGAAGTTGTGGGATCATTTACGAAATTTCTCCATATTCACTTAAATCACTTTGCTTCATAGACCCACCACTCCTAAGTCATTTTGCTTTCGATCTTTTATTCCAGACTACTCTTTACGACACAATTATGATATTTTTTTCATTTGAGTCATGCAAAATTAAAAATTTATGACATCAACATATTTTAGATTTTGATACTGAAGAATATGGTCTTAAAGACTCAATTTTCTATATTGAATGTCATACCAATATTGGAATTACTGGAATGAAGTAAACTAGTTGAGATAAAAGAAGCCCCACAAGCAACTCTTTTGAACCAATTTTGTAAGAACAACAATTTAAACTCTTTTAAATATATCTAAGTACTTATATTTAAATATTAATTTAATTGTATATTATGTTGAATATGTCATAAAACTGATTATGGATGTAGATTTATTGAATTTTAGTGTTGTTATAGGTATATGGTATAAACCGAAAAACCCAAGAACCAAAACCGAGAAACCTAGAACCATGGTTATGGTTTTGTTCGGTTCTCGATTCTGGTTGGGTAGAAAATTTTGGAACCGATGCCATTTTGGGTTGGTTCGGTTCCACCATAAAACCTAACCAACCTGACCCGTGCTCACCCTTACCCATTTCAATTAAAGAGGAAGCTATGCAGCCTAGAACGCGTCACAGCCTAGAACGAGTTAGGGACCTTAATTGGTACTTTGAGAGATAAGAAACCACAATCAGACAATTCTTAATAGCTAAATGACCATGGATGGATTTTATCCTATTGTCGTTGGAGTAATTTCTTTGTTCCTTTGTTTCCACCTGCAAGTTGGTGTCTCCTTTTCTCGTTTTGTCTGTTAGTTAAGGGTACTTTATTTATTAGATGGAAGGGCAGGTGTAATTTTGATTCGTTGAGTTTTAGGAACTGTTTTTTTTTTTTTTTTTTGTCTCTGTTTGTGTGTTGACTTGCTTTTATGGTACAATTATGGGATGACATAATGTAAAGATATCAGGGATGCTTTGCCCAGTTTCTATTTATGTATTAGGGATGGTGAAGTTTTGCTTTATTTGCTGCTTTTTTTTTTAATTACTTTCACTTTATGCTCTTTCTCTGTTAAATGTTTGTCATTAGTGTTATTTAATTTTTATTATCTTTATTATATATTTACTTTGTGGGTCTTCTGTTCTATTAATCTTTAGTTTGGGATTGGATGAAGAGAAATGAATGAAAATTACTGGTACTTTGTTGCCACTATGGTAAGTGAGATATTATATATATATGATTACTAATGTGAAGTATGTGTTATTTACATGTCCAATACATGTTATTCTAACATACTCCTCACAGATCTGCCGCCAGTTCACTTTGCTAACCACTATTATCCATAATGGAATGCATGAATAATATCAAGGTGAAGAACAAAATGTAGAACTTCTGTTTAAAATTTATAATTTGGAAAAGAAATACCATTCCTGAATTGTTCGTCAGGTTTCAACAAGGTGCTTTAACAACTAAACCCTCGAACTTTTGAAAATCAAAATTTACTCTCTTAACCCAAATTATAAAACTACTATCTCTCATATTTAAACTAATACCAAGAGTAAATTACATCTATGGCTCATAATATTTTATTATTGTCTTATTTTGGACCATAATCTCAAAACCTCACATATGATGTCCTCAATATCAATTTATTGTTCAATTCTAAACTTTTAGAGGACAGAAAATGTTAAAATTGATGAAATTAGCCATGTGTCACGCCAATGCAGATGATTTACCACAGTGGCACTAACGTGGAAAAGGAAGAAAAAAAGAATAAAACAAAAAATAATAGCCTACATCCTTGATTTTTCACTTCCCTCCCTCGAAATCCTAATTTTTCCTCAACTATTGTTGCCACCCCTAGACTACCACTCCCCCCTGCCTGACGCCATTCCAACTACCAGCCCCCAACGTTGCCAACTGTCCTAGCCTGCCGTCCTTACTTCGCCGTAAGCTGTGCTACTGTTCATCGTCAAATCTTCCACCATCCGTCAATTTGTTCGCCCCATCTAATCCGCCACCCTTTGTTTGCCCTCCCGCGTTTGGTTGATTTGTTTGACTTCCTTGATTCATTTTCCTCCACTCCAATCTTGGCATCCGTTGATTTGTTCACCGTCTATCAATTTGTTTGCTTGATTTATTGGTGACTTCATGATTTTGTGATTTCGAGTTTGGGGCTTGGGCTTAGGTACAAACAAAAAAAAAAGGCCAAATGGGGCAACTTAGTGGAGGAGGAGTGATGACAAGAGATTCATGAACGGAAGAGGTGGAAGGCTGTCGGAGATTCACAAACGGAGGAGGTGGAAGGCTACCGGCAATTATTGTTTTCCTTTTTATTATTTTTCTTTTTTTTATTAATATTTTTCTTTCTCCATAAATTTTTCTATTTCAATCTCCATAAAATAGGGAAGGCTGCAAATCATCTCACGCTGGCATGCCACATGGCCTTTCTGTCATCTCTACCGTTTTCTGTCCGCCAAAGATCTAAAATGAAATAAAAAATTGAGGTTTAGAATATCTCATACGAGTTTTTGAGGTTAGGGCCTAAAATAAGACTAATAAAAAGTTAGAGGCCACAGATGAAATTTACCTCAAATACCAATATATAACTATAGCATTAGCAAAGTGGGGAGCTACTGGACAGTGACATTAGAAAATGCTAAAGGGACGTATGAAAATGTCCATGAAGTAAATTTAATTTCGATCCAAGTTCAAAGTATATTTAAAATGTACTTAATTGACATGTCCCACCCCTATGGTGAGGGAGTAGGAAATTGCATCGGCACTGGCTAGGGTTAGATCCCCATATTTACACAGAACATTTATAATAGTTTTTTCATTTTGTAGATTTTATCTCTTGTAAGGAAAGTTGTTTTAAATAATGTAGAATATTATTGTTTTATATATAGAATAATTAATTATTATAATAATTAAACTAGTCAGTAATTTGAAGTTGCCTTAAATTCATAATATTTTACCATTATATAATAAATGAAAGATTCTATAAAATGGGAAAACTATTGGAGTTGAAATAGAAAAATTTATGGAGATTTTGATTTTTACTTCCCTATTTTGTAGAAATTGTAGGGAAGCTGTTGGAGATGCTCTAAGACTATTAAATTATGATTTGTATATTTTTACAATCTCAGAAAAATATACATGGTAAGATCCTTTTGACCATGAAAGAATGAGTAAATGTTAAATTTACCACTCAAAAGTATCAAAAAGATCAAATTTACCATTAAACTTTCAAAAGTATCAAATCTCGTATTGAATTTTACTTTCAATACCGAATATACCATCAACGTTATAAAAAAGTTGCATATTTGCTACTCCTCCATTAAGTGACCGTCAAATTGAAAGTGGAAAATAACAGTTGGTACTTGGTTCTCTACATTTCTTCTACTAGTATCATAACTTTTCTCATCTAATGATCATACCATCTTATTCTAAAGAAGAAATACCACTCCCCCAGCAACATTATCCAGCCACTACCCTACCACTGTATACACCTAAACTCATGAGCCCTCATCTCTGGCCTCCCGCACCCATCATGAAAGTGTAATGGTAAATTTAGTCATTTTAATACTTTTAAGTAGTAAATTTGATATTTAATCCCATGAAAAGAAAAAAAAAATAAAAACGAAAAGCCACTCGATCGAACATTTACCCAATTTCTGTATGTCCCATAAGCCGATCGAGGCGCCATGTCAGACCAAAAACTATTGCACTTATGGAGAGAAAAGAACCCTAGCCTTTATGTTAAGAGCCGATGCTCGGCGACTAGCTGCTAATCTCAACTTACATAGCATCAACGCGAACCCCAGAGAATCTCAAAGCATGAACCCGCTAACCTTGGTGAAGAGATTGCAGAAGATCAACGAAAGAGAAACTGATTTGGGTGTTTCCGAGGACGCTTCTTGGCACGCCAAGTACAAAGGCTCAGCTTACATCTTCGTCGGAGGCCTCCCCTTCGATCTCACCGAAGGCGACCTTCTCGCCGTCTTCGCCCAGTAAGCCACTTCAATTTCCCATCTTTTTCCCTTGGGAATCTCCATTTCGTGAAAATTTTGTTCAATTGCTTGTATGACTTTTGAGGCTTCGAATTGTGGGTTTTGGTTTCTGATTCTCGTGGAAGGATTCGTTTTCAGGTACGGGGAAATTGTGGACGTCAATCTTGTTAGAGACAAAGGTACTGGCAAGTCGAGAGGCTTCGCCTTTATCGCGTATGAGGATCAACGGAGCACGACTCTTGCTGTTGGTCAGTATTGCGTTAGTTTTATTTTTCTTTTCTAACGCTGGTGAATTGGTTGATGAATTTTACTCCCTTGCCTTCTCTTGTTGCTAATGGTTTAATAATTCTTATACTTTGGAAGACTGAGTAATGATTTGTGTTGGCTTCAGATAACCTTAATGGGACTCAGATTCTGGGTCGGGTGATAAGGGTTGATCATGTTGAGAGGTACAAAAAGCTAGAAGAAGAAGATGAAGAGACAGTGCGGAAGAAGAGGGAGGAGAGGGGTGTTTGTCGCGCTTTCCAGAGAGGTGAATGCACTCGTGGAGATGCCTGCAAATTTTCCCATGACGAACAAGTAAGCTTGTTTTACTTAAGCCGGTGATCTCAACAATTTGCTTGGTTCTTTTTGCATCATGACTGCCATGGCCTATTTCTAGCTTAAGTATTTTTTAGTCCAAGTGAGAATTTTCATCCTCTAGGTACGCATGATTGATGTTAGATTTTTGTGGGGTTTCCTCAGTCTGTCTCAGGATACCTGTTTACATTCTTATCATACTGTCTGAATGAGGTCAGCTCATTTCTATTTAAGGATGCGGATCACTTGATTTAGTTTATTATTGTTTGTATTGTTTTGGAAAACATCTTCCTAGCCATGAATTTAGGTCTTTCTGCGTTTGATTCTTCTGAATTATAATATTGACGTGCATTGCATCTGTTGTGCCTGATATATGTGCTGATTTATTGCATCAGGTTTCTAAATATGCCTAGACTGCTCTCTTCATCGAATTGTTTCTTGTGTCAAGCAACGGATACGAAAGTCTCAATGCAATTTAATAGCTCTGTTTTTAGTGTGTTGCTTTATGCTGATTCTTTTGCGTGCAGAGAGCTGCAAACACTGGCTGGGGTGCTGAGGACCAAGGTTCGAAATGGGGACATGATAAATATGAGGGATCAAAGCAGAATGATAGAAGATTTGGTTCTAGACCTGGTGATAAAGATTCAGCTTCTAGACCAAGGGTTAATGAGAAGACTGTAGGTAAAATTGATGGTGGCGAAAGAAATAGTTCAAAAAGATATGAAGATATTGAACCCAAGTCAAGAAGAGATTCTGACAGGAAAGAAGAAAAGAGATCTTCACGCCATGGTGCTGACAAGTTTGAGCCAAAGCAAAGACAAGAGTTGTACAGAAGTGAAAGAAACAGAGATTTTGAGCAAAAATCGGGCGAAGATATGAGGGGAGATGAAAGATGGAAGAGGCAAAGTGATGATGGAAATCTGAATCAGAGCATAGATTATGACAAGAGGGAAGAAAAGAGATCAAGAAGGCATGAATATGAATCATACCAGCGAGATGATCGAGATAGGAGAGAGGGTAGACGGTCAGAACATGATAGGGATTCTTCTTCCCATCGCCATGGGGATCGAAACGATCATCGGCATAAATCTGACAGATGAAATTCTTTAGGTGACAAGTTGAACTTTGTGATAGTGCTTTTATATCCACACTAATTTGAATGTAGCCTTCAACTATACCTAACCCTCACTGACAAGAATTGGAAGAGTTTGTATCATCTATTTGTAGTTGTTCTATAGCTTTTACTTGTTACTGAGAAATAGCCGAAGGTCAAAATGATCATGCTTAGGTAGGGAAGTCCGGGTCTTTGTTGGTAATAGGAGGTCCGAACATAGTTGGCCTTTCCTGTTTGAAACACCTGATGGTAGAATCCCGAAAAGAAGAAGCAAGAAGGTACCAAGGAACGAAAGAACGAAAAAAGATGAAATTGGACCAACACATTACATAATGTTTGCGGACTTCACAAGAGAATGACAATTGTCTGACAAAGGAGCTCTAAACAGCATCCACGGCTTCTCGTGGTTCTCTCATAAGAGCCGGTTCTTCAGAAAAGGGGTCAAGATTATTGATTCAATTTCAGAACCTCAAATTGTGATATGTGAACTCGTGGAGACTCATGACTGAATGAAGATGTGCTGACTTACCCTCCACCGAGTTCTTTCCAGTACTATTCTCCCTGAAAGAGCATAAAATTCCTCACAAAACCGGCTTTTGGGAGAGACCATGCCACTGGGGCTTTCTAACAATCCAGCAAGCCGCAGCTCCATGTTATAAATTGATGCAACTATCATGGATACGGTGCAGCATTCACCAGTAGTCCATGCATGAGCACTGCCCTCCTCTGAAATGATGAAACCGATATCGATCCCGCAGAATTATCTCTCTATTGTAAAGTTTAGAAATGAGCTTGGCTACAGTATGGCAGTCCCCACAAACACGAAGATTCTTCATGATTCTTATGGGTCGAGATGGTTCCACACTAATAAGCCCAAACGCAATTGCTAACTTTTCACTATGAAGATTCAGGGCCTGTTCCTGCAGCTCTTCCTCTTCAATTAGTTGCAGAAGGTGCGACTTGTTTGGTTTATATCCATTTAATTTTAATTGCCTCACCACCTCTTCCAATTTTGAGTAGATTTCCTTGGTAAGATGGTGCGAATTGTCTCCAGCAAGAAACTTGTGTATGGTCCCATTGGCTTCAATGGTGCTACAACCACGTTGTTTCTTCATTCCAGACACTCTCATGAACTTCCGTAATCTAGAGACTTCATCCCATTTCCCTGTTTTGGCATATACATTAGACAGAAGCACATAAGCTCCATCATTCCCAGGGTCTAACTCAAGCAAACGTTTACAAGCTATTTCTGCTATCTCAACGTTTCCATGAATTTTGCACGCTCCAAGTAGTGCTCCCCAAACAGTATTGCTTGGAGCTAAAGGCATTTTCTCTATGAATTCCACAGCATCCTCCAGGAGGCCAGCTCGGCCTAGTATGTCAACAATGCAGGCATAGTGCTGGACCTCAGGTTGTACCCCAAAAACAGGTTCCATCTGATTGAAAAGCATTTTAGCTTCCTCCACCAATCCAGAGTGGCTGCAAGCACATAATACATTTGTAAAAGTGACAGAATTCGGTTTCACCTTAGCTTCCTGCATTCTTGACAACATACTGATTGCAGGTTTCCCTTGTCCATGCATAGCCAGACCAGCTATCATGGCACTCCAAACAAAAACATCCCTCCTCTCTGCAGAATTAAATACCTCTAGTGCTTTCTCAAGATTACCACCCTTCGCATACATGTCAATAAGTGAGGTCGTAAGATGACAATTCAACTTAATCCCATGGTTGTTTATATACAGGTGAATGTCATAGCCTACATCCATTGCTCCTAATTGTGCACAGGCTGAAAGAGTGCTAACAAGAGTGATTTCATCTGGTTTTGCTGCATTGCCTCGCTTCAATTCATTAAAAGTGTCCAAAGCCTCCTTTGGCATCCCATTCTGTTCATATGCAGATATAAGTGCATTCCACACCGCAATATCTTTCCTGGGCATCAAGTTGAGCACATGTCGTGCCTCTTCATACTCCCCCATTTTAGCGTACCCATCAAGCATTGTTGTCCATGTGACAATATCCTTTTCCTTCATACTGTCAAACAACTTTTTTGCATCTTCAAGACTACCACACTTTGTATACATATCAAGCATAGCATTATTCAAAGTCAGGTTGACATTTATTTCATTCCTCTCAATATAGAAGCGCAGCCATTGTCCATACTCCAAATCCGACTCTTTTGCACAAGCAGAGAAAAGACCCACCATTGTCACACCATTCGGTTTCACATCCTCCGCCACCATTCTTCTGAACAACTCCAATGCTTTCTTGGGGTAACCCTTTTGTGCAAAACCAGTGATCATCGAATTCCAAGAAACAACATCTTTTTCGCCAATCATTGAAAACACACGATCCGCCAGATCCAATTCCCCACAGGAGGAATAAAAATGTATCAGAGAATTCGAAACATAAACATCCGAACCAAGGGAGGACTTTATCACCATCCCATGAACAGCTTGCCCGAGCCGCGAGTTCAAAATCTCCGCGGCTGCCTTGATCACAAAAGGAAAAGTGAACTTATTTGGGTAATAAGGACTGTCGCAGAGCATCCTCAAAAACATCAAAATCCCCTGAATAGGGTCGGAGCTAGAAGCGTAAATGCGAATGAGAGTATTCCACGAGTACACATTTGGTTGCGGAATTTGGTCGAACACCTTCCGTGCGTAGTCCAGGCTACCGAAAGGGCACAAGGCGCAAGCTGCGAAGAGTGTGCTGGCAGAGTAAGGATCGAAGAAGAGAGATTTTCGGAGCATCTGGGCATGAATTATCTTCAATTCCTTCAAATTGGAGCAGTGATCGATTTGTATAGGAAGAAGTAACTGGTTGTGAGACTGGTCGTTCTTGACAGGTAGGATTACAGGGTTACGTGGCAACCCAAGGAGAGGCGAGCCCAGAACTTCCATTTTCTCTCGGTATAAGCTTTTGGCGGGCCTTGGGGCTTCACTTTGATTAAATACGGGGATGAATACATACTTATCCGGCCGTAAGGATAGAAATGCTTCGCTGACACAATATCAACGGTAAGTGAGAAGATGCGTGTGAGTTTAAATAATAATTAAAAAAAATTTCTTTTTAAGTCCTTTGTAGCGAGGGTTTAACTTTAAATTAACACTAAAAAATTACAGAAACAATTTATTATCAGGTTTCACGCGGTAAAAGTTTAAATGAGATTGGTAAGGCAAATACATGTTAAAGACTTTTTAAAAATACAAATATTCTAATCTTTTTTAGATAACCTCAAAATAGAATGAATAACTCTTGTATAAATAGGGCTTATATCATATGTTATCTCCAAAAAAATTAAGAATTGTCTTTTTTTATTCTGCTTCTTAGAAAAGCAAGCAATCATTACCGTGCAATAAGGATTACTACATATAACTTTTATGAAAGATTAGAACAAACTCAAGCATATGGTGGAATGGTTGGTGTACTAATGTAGGGGTGGGGGCATTGGTTTGAATCCTAGCTGATCCTTTATCATTATTTTTTAATTTTTATTTTTCTGTTTATTTTTTCTCTTGATTTTTCTATTTCTTTCTTTATTTAATTTTCATTCTTTTGTACTTCATTTTCTATTTTCGTTGTTTAGTTTTGTCTTATATTTACTTTTTCCAATTTTATTTCCATTTCTCAACTTTTTCTAATTTTTCCTTTTATTTTATTTTATTTTTATTATTTTAAGTTTTTTTGTTCAATTTATCAACGAAAAAGAATAAACATCTCATTGAGCTAAAAGAATAAATAGTCACCCGTAAAAGAATATAAAGTTCCTCAAGAATAAACAAAAATTGATTAAAAAATTAATTAATTTATCTAGAAAAATTAAGAACAAACAGATAATAATAAAGGTGATAGTTAATGGGATCATTTGGGCTAGGCCCAATAGCTTGGTTGGAGGTGAACGGAGATCCTGCGCACAAAGACAGTATCAAAGCCTTGAGATGTTTTGTCAGGGAAACCTTCCAACGATCAAGTCAGGTTCCGATGAGTGAAGAAATATAGAAAATGTAGTAAAAATCTCATACCTTGGGATCGCTAAATGAGACGGGTTTATATAGCTAAGGGAAGTCCTGAAGAATTGCTTCTGGATGGAAATCCTCTAATTAATCGTATAATTCTGGGATTTTTTTCCTTCTTGAACGGGTTGTTTCTTTGGCCTGCCGGACCTCTTAGTCTTTGATCCGTCTGTTATGGACTTAGCGTTGGGCCTACGCCCTACCAATAACTCCCCCTTAAGAAAGTGTGGGTTAAGGTCTTGCATTTTCTAAGTTAAACCAAAACATTGTCGTATTCCTCAGAATGTGTTTCCCTTACTAACCCTTCTTAAGATAGGGGTATGACCCTTGTCTCTCTTTGTGTTGCTCTCATGCCTTATACAATGTTGTTTCAAAGAATGGGTACAACACCTTTGTCAGTAACTTCCTGGAGAAAGCACCCAAACATCGTCATTTCTAGACTAATGCCCATTACTCTGTTATCGTTACTATATGTGGTCAGCTTAATGGTTGATTAAGGAGATAAACCGATGCCCATTAAGTGTACCTTCCAAAGACGTGACTCGGCATGGCTTTTCAGTGGCTGTTTTTTGCCATGTGTTCTTCTCTTAATGACCTAAAAATCCACCATCATGATATTGGCAGTTTTCAATGAGGTTATCCAAGAGTCACGTCCATTATATATATAGGGTTTTTCACCATTCTTTTTCACTATTTAACTACTTCTTGCTGCTTGCTTTTTTTCACCATATATAGGTTATCCAACAATTCTTGCAAAGCGACATAAAAGGAGTGTACCCTCTATCACTGTGGACCCAAAGACACCATTGGTCTCCAAAAAATAGAAGGCACCAGGGGAGGTGTCGCAGAAGCAAAACACGCCTTGGAAAGTTTATGTCCCAAAAGTAGAATGTGCCTAGCTTTCTTCCTCTTCCCCCCACCACCATTCTCGCAGGGGTTGTCCTGGAGATAGCAACTTTAGGAGTGCTTGGGTCCATCCACCAAAGCTTCCCCAATCACGAGGTGGACGAGCGCCTCCAACCCCATAACCTAGTTTCTGAACGGGGCTAAGCTCGAAGGCACAGTCTGGTGCTTAGGGGGATTGCAGCAGACCACATATTCAATCCCTAATGGGCCATAAGTGTCGGTGAGTCGATCTTGGGGGATCATACAAACATAACTCACCCATCTTAAAGGGGTTGAGGACCTTAAAGGACCAGCACCTTTCACATATCTTAATCGATAAGATGGTGCCTAATTAATAGGCATCATATGCAATCTCTTCAGGTATATTTGCTAGTGTTTTCTATTTATAGTGCATAAGTATTAAGGCACTAACTAATCTTATCTGCAGGAGGCCATCATCATCTTTTCCATTGAGGAAATATGTGCTACTCGTGACAGGAGTGCAATCATTAACTTTTCAAGTTGAGAACTTGGAGTCCTTGAATGAAGACTAGGGATAGAAGTTGGAGGATGAGTGCGCAGCTAGGGAGGCACTAGTAAAGAAGTGGCTGGATTTGAAGGTCGACAAGGAGAAGGCTGGGGCTTGCTCCATGGATCTAAACCTAAAGCTATAGGAGTCAACGAAGGCCTTTCAAAAGGCTAAGGAGAGGGAGGCTTAAACCATTTCTAAGGTCCAGTGGCTGAGTTCTCTCATAAAAATTACTGAAGAGAAAATGAGGGCTGTGGACATGACTTTGTCGATGGACCCGTTGGCTCTACTAGGTCCATTGACTATTTATGGTAAAGCTAGCTTAAGCTCATCCACTGCTATAATGCATTTTGTGGAGCAGATTGTGAGAGTCAGCTATGTTGGATGACAGAGGCACAAGGCATACCAAGGGCTTCAAACTAAGGCAGTAAGGCTGACCACCAATGTGAAAAACCTCATTTCACTTCTTTCGAAAACAGATGATAGGCTTGGTAAGGAGGTTTTCAGCGAGTTTAAGGAAGGTTTCCTTACTTACCACTTTTAGGTTGTGCAGGTACACCCGAACCTAGACTTGATCTCCTTATCAGCTTTTGAAGTATCAAGTTCAGACTTTGAAGTATGGCCAAATGAGCGGAAAGTAGGAATGATACCCTTCGATGAGGACTTGTCGTTGATGGACACCGAGGAAGCGCCCCTTGAGGATGAGTTGTAGGTGGCTTTGTCTGTGGTCCTTATTTTGAAAGGTTCCAATGAAGCAACCAAGATGCAAAGTAAAGGTACTTTCACAATTGTTTGAAAAAGGGCACCAACAATGATTATGGAAGGGCATCAACAAAATTCTTCCTGACCCTGAGGCCTCCGTGTGACTTATGCACCCCTCAGTATCCCTTGAAATCCTTCATTGTTGAAGGAAGCTACTACTGGCCTGCACGTTGCCATCAGTATCTAATTACTAGTTTCTTACCTTTCCAATTTGTTGCACATCAAACTTCTTTTATAAAGAACACTAATGGTTGTACTAATGAGATTCTTATTTTATATTTTTATTTCTTGTATTTTAGAATTTGATTGCCATATTAAATCAGTTTCTTTGGTAGGCATATGCTTTGGGATAAACTTCAAGGTGTCCATAGGGGTTTTTATCCCTTTTGGTGATCTTTCATTCATTTTGCTGCCTTCATTATGTTGGCTTTTGGCTCGTTCATCATATATTACTACTGGTGTAATTTATGGATCTGTTTTAAGTTTTATTGATTTGTCTAAATCTTTCATGTTTCGTATGGCCAAGTTAAAGCCTCGTAAATTAGTTCATCAATTAAATTTAGCAAAATAAGTTTCGTCATTACTTGTATCTGTTCAAAGTATGATAATCACATCATATAAAGGATAAGTCCTTTTAGTAAAAAAAATGCCTTCACTGCACTTAAGTGTAGTATCATCATCACTATATAATGTAGGGTAGTCAAATTGCCTACCATTATTTGTGATGTTGGGTCAAGGACATCCAAACTAGCAAATAATGTTTTTCCATATGAACGTAATGATCTGAGAGACTGCTATTAAAGTTAAGGGCTCTACTTTCACCCACTTTGTGAAGTAATCCATGGCTATGATGTGATATTTGACTTGGCTAGGGGCCATGGGAGGGCTCTGATTAGATCCAAGCCTATATATCGAAGGGCCAAGCTTTAGTAGTTAGTGAAGTGGCAAAAGATGACAACCTTTTATTCGAGTGTTAAGCTGGCAAATGTGGCATTGTTGGACTAGCCTTCTTGCATCTTCTTTGATTGTTGGCTAAAAGTATACTTGTCGTAATGCCTTATGAGCCAAAGAGTTGGTACCAATATGCACATCACAGTTTCCCTGATGAATTTCTCTAAAAACTTATTGTTCTTCTTACGGCATTACGCATCATTGTAAAGGAGAAATGAGCCCTTGTCGGTATAATTATCTTCTAATGCTGATGAACCTTCCAGACCAAATCTTAGTCTTCATTCTTTCCTTAGGCACCCCGCTCAGGGCTCCAATTTTGAGACAGAGCTTGATTGATTTTCTCCAGTCATCTTCAAGGGCATGGTGTTCTAACAAATTGATTGACGGTTTTTTTTCTCGACCTTTTGAAAGGGCATTTACCCTCACATACCGAGCCTTCTGAATCTTCTGAACCTACATGAAGTTGCACATCCACATTAAAATTTTAATGTATTTAAGTCCTTACAAGGAGTAGGGTATTTGACTCATACAACTCCGGTGGCATGGTTTGTTATCAATTAGGATTCGCTATATATCTGTAGGCATTGTACCCCTATCCAATTAGCCATTTGTAGCCCATATGAGGGCCTTGTATTATACAACATTAGTTGTAATCAAGAATCAAAATTTTATTCTGAGTGTGGGCTTCATACTGAGAAGTCCTTGTAGTGTGATGCCTACACCTTGGTAGTTGGTTCTAGACACCTTGTCAATGTATATTTCGCAAGGTAGGACTTTCTCTAAATGTTTTACCTTGGTCTTTTTTATCGATGACATTTTGGTAATGAAATCAACTAAAGCCTGTGCCTTGATCGCTCTTCTGGGCTCATAGCGGACATAGAACTCTCCCAGCTTTATGCACCACTTTGCTAATCTCCTTAACTTGTCAGGTTTTTGAAAAATATCTTAGAGTGGTAATTCTGTACGGATGATAATTCGGTGCATTTAGAAGTATGACCTTAGTTTTCAAGATGCCACTATGAGGGCAAAGATAGCTTTTTAGAGGACAGCATATTGAGACTCTGCTTCTTGGAGGGTTCAGCTAATGTAATAAATAGGCCATTGCTCAGATCCTTTCTTTTGTATGAGTATGGCGCTAACAGAGCCTTTTGTTATGGCCAAATATAAGACAAGAGGTTCATCAGGCTCTGGCTATTTCAATGCTGGAAAGCATTGTAGGTACTCCTTAATATATTTAAATGCTTTGTGACATTCTTCAATCCACTCGAGTTTCACTTCTTTCTTAAGCATAGAGAAGAAGGGTCGACAATGATCTCTAAAGCGCGATATAAAGTGCCCAAGGGCAGTCAATCGGCCCTCTAGCTTCTAAACATCCTTCTTATTTCAAGGATCAGGCATCATCGTGATTGCCTAAATAGATCTAATGTTACTCAATCTGGATTAGTCAACATCCAACTTAATTATTAGATGAGACTCAGTATGTCTGTTACATGTTTTAAGAAAAATGTATAAGCAAATTCCTAAATTGTTAAATTTCAAAAAGTCCCTATGTAAAACATATTATTTTGTTAATTTATTCTTAAAAGACCCCTAAATAAAAAATATTTTTATGGCATTTTAAAGTTTCTTAAATTATATGGTCATAATTGATGTGTAATTTAGATAAGTAAATAATATATAAAAAATCACATTTTTTTAAATCTCTACCAATAATACATTTATGTTGATATTTGGGTTAAAATAGGTTATGTCGGGTTTAGTCATCTGGTCATTTTGGGTTCAGGTCAAGTCAATCTTGGCTTTGGGTCATTTTGGATTCAGGTTATTTCCGATTCAAGTCAATCTCGGTTCGGGTCATTTAGGTTTGAGTTTCATTTCAATCGGGTTTTAGTTCAAATCAGGTTAAGCCCAATCATGTTCAAATCATTGACTTTTCTGATCAAATTTGGTCACATCGGGCTTAGGTTCAAGTAAGTCGAGTCAGGTAGTCTAGTTGGGTCAGATTTTGTTATTCCTGTCCATTAGGAAAAACCAAATAGGTAAATGATACCTATCATTCTTGAACTAAGGCCATGTTGCAAATTCATCCTAGAACTACAAAATGTTATACCATTTGTCCTCTAACTATAAAAAAGTTACACTGTTTGTCTTGTTATTAACTGCAACCGTTAAAATGGATGGAAAACAATATGAAAAACTAGTTTTAACCCTGAAAAACTTTCTTTTTACCTTAGAAACTTTAAAAATTTTACATCTCATAATCAAACCACCTTCTCCATTGATAATAAATGAATCTGTCCATGACACCCTCTTCACAATTCCCCGGCAGCGCCCTCTTTGCCCAAGTGCCTATCGCAATTCCCTAATGACCCCCTAACTGTCACTGTCCATTTGGGATCCATTGCCTCTGCCTCTCTGCCTTTAGCCACCTTTCTCTTTTTGCCTTCAGTAGCCCTTCTCTCTTTGCCCTCACCGGCGATCATAGGCTCGCAGTTACCAACTATGAGTGAAGCGACTCCGATTCGTGATGGGTGACTCTAATCTGTGACAGCAACGCGTTGTTCCTTTTGATTTTAAGCAAAACCTACACCAATTTTCATCTTATTCCATGACTAAATAAGTGGTTTGATACTTGGAAAGCAGCTTGCAGCATCTAAGCGATGTTCATCTTGTGTGTGCCAAGGATGAACTTCCCAAGTTCTCGTGTCTTCGCCATAATCTTTCGTCGCCTTTTATGTGCTACCATGCTCTACTTTACCCTACCACTTGCAACATCTAAAAGGTAGGTGGCTCGCAACAGGGGTTTAAAGCATAGGTTGGTAAAATGAGTTATTGGAAAGGCAAGACGGCGGTAGAGCTGAACAAGGGCTCTATTAGCTCTGTGTAAGCTTTTATGCCTTCTGAAGCTGTAGTGAAAATAATAACATCAAGAAGAAGATTTATTATTATTAGAAAATAGCAAATCAATATAAAAGACATAGGGGGCACTAAAGGAAAGATCAGTTCTTGCATTAAGGAATGATATAGAGGTTAAAGTTATGGAAAGTTATTGGAATCATGAAAATAAAACATAAATAAAATTTTTGAAAATGTAAAACATAAATTAAAAAATAGCAATGTTACATTATTTATTTCTTTCAGATAATTATTGAAATAATTATTAGCAACATGGAATTGATCCTAGATTTAAAAAAAATAAGAAATAAAAATTAATGGGAGGAGAAAGGAGTAATAGGAGAAGGTAGTTTAATTATAAGATGTAAGAGTTTTGATGTTTATAAGGCAAATGGAAAGTTTTTCAAGGGTTAAAACTAATTTTTCATGCTTTTTTCCGTCTATTTTAATGGTTATAGTTAACGGCAGGATGAGCAGTGTAACATTTTCATAGTTAGAGAATAAACAGTATAATATTTTGTAGTTTCGGGATAAATCTGTAACATGGACATCAGTTTAAGGATGGTAGGTGTCATTTACCCAAACCATATATACGAGGAAATAAGAGTAAGAGTCCAAAGGTAACATAAATGCAAAGGGCTAGCAAGGCCTTGTGCATAATAAAGACTGTCACCTCAGCATGTTGAGTTGAAAAGAATCAAATTATTGGGTTATTTCAGTTGGCGTTAATAGCAAGCTGTTTTTGTGTTTTTGTTGCTATCATAATAGGTCCTTCAAAAGCAATGGTGGATTGACCCCCCTCTGTGAAAATTTTGAAAAGTTTGATATATGGGGTATTAAATTGCTCACTTCAAGAAAAATTGGTGATTAGATTATATATTCTTGCCCCCCCTGAAAATTTGAAAGAATATAAAGATGGGGGGCAATATGGCAAGCGCTTAAGAAATTATGTAGGTTCTTCCTTTAGCCTTAAGCAAGTACTTAGAATACAAGAAACGGTGACATTTTCATTCAATTAGCCTTATTCCAAAATCTCAATCTCTCAGGTAAATCTAAGGACCAAATCGCAGAACTTGACTTGCTTGGACAACGACCTGCACAACTCCGCCTTCGCCTGAGCGCCTCCTTCCCTGCTGCCACATCACCGTCTTGGTTCTGTTGTCCGTTTTGTTCCCATCCTCTCCTTCTCTCGTCTTGTTCTCCTCTGACGCTCTTGCCATCGTCTAGTCCGTCTATCTTTGTGATTTGCACTAGCACAGCCGCACATGCATATGTCAGTAGGCCACCGCCGCAGTCGGGCATTCTCCAGCTCCCAGCTCCACCTATCTTCCTCCTCCATTCAACTCCATTCCTGACCACAAATCAATTTGCCTGGTAACTTTAACTTAGTATTAAGTTATTAACTGTTTAAATAATTTTTTATTGCTTTTCAAATTTTCTTTTAATTTTCTCTTATCATTGTATGATTGAGTGATTGTCTAATTGTTTAAATGATATTTATATGAATTGAGTCTATTGACTCTTAAAGAGTAACAATCAAACAGACAGAGACACATACAAAACAAGGTTGCTTTCATGCTTTGTGAGACAAAAATGTGCAAAAAATTACTGAGATTTTTCAAATTTTGACATGCTTATAGATAATAAATAATTGTGATAAAATGAATAATTGTGAAAATTGCTGGGGTTTTCATTGATTGTCTATCTGCATATGCATAATCTAATTATGAGTTTATTATTTGGTTATGTACATTTTGCACATGATATGTTTTATTTTCTATTTTCAGCTATAATTGGCAAACAAAAAACGATATCTCATTTTTTTTTGAAAAAAGGCTCCACCACCAGAATATGATGAAAATTGCAAAAGTAGTCAAGATTCAAGGATTGTTGAAGAAGCTTTAAAATCTGTAGGATTCGGAGATTCTTCTTGATCTTCAAATGTTGAAATTGGACAACAAACTCCAACACCTACAGCTTCTACTTCTACAAGTTTTTTTATTGATCGATTGATTCGTTTGATATTGACTTTTACTGTGTCTATTGTCACTACAGAACGTGTTTTTTCAGTGATGAAAATTGTCAAAATCAAACCATAAAATAAGATGGATAATGATTTTCTTGCTGATGCTTTGGTTTTGTATATTGAAAAAGACTTTATAGAGACTTTTAGTTTAGATTCGATACTTGATGATTTCAAAAACATGAACAAGCGTCGTATTACATTATGAATTTGAATTTTTACAAGTAATCTTAATCATGTTTATGTACTCTTTTAAATTCTATAACTTATATAAACTGTATAATTTTATTTACATGAAGATTATATAGATTTGATAAATTTTCCTAATCCCGGCCCCAAATGAAAAAACCGGATTCCATTAGTGATCGAAGGTGAACCTGATTCCACATGTATGATAGGAGCCACGTGCTCAAGACTTTCTCACCCACCGACCCTAGTCATCTTTTTCGTAATTCTAGCTCCGTGCTCCATCTCTGCCACAAATTCCACTCTCCTTCCGTTTATTTTCAGAAGTTGTCTGCCTGGTTTGAGGAGACGATCGTTTACTTTCGAAAGTTGTCCACCTAGTTCGAGGAGACGGCAGTTTACTTTCGGAAGTTGGTTTTTGATCTTCGGAGGAGACGACCCTCGGTGTCTAATCCGAACCAACTACTGGGTTCCTGAAGTCGGGTCCGTGACAGCAATCGGAGCATCAATCGGGCACGAGGGTTTCGTCGAGTAATCGAGCATGTAGCTGAGCATCAAACGGGTAATTGGGCACAGGGGCGGAACTACCTCACCCCCTGCCCCCCGAAAATTTTGTAAGTTTTTAAATATGAGGTACTAAGTTGGTCATTTTGTGAGAAACTAAGGACTTGTTAAGTGTTTTGTCCCCCGAAAACTGGCTGAAGAATATAAAAGGGAAAATAGCGAAAACAATTCTAGATCTTTACTTTTCATCACAAATTTTCACCTAACCTCTGAAACATTGCATATCCATCCAAAAAATTGCCACCCTAGACTTTTGTGAGTTTTTAAATATAAGATACTAGGTTGGCCATTTTGGAAGAAATTAAGGACCAGTTATCTGTTTTATCCCCCCAAACTGGCTGAAGAATATAAAAGGGGAAATAGCGTAAACAGTGCTAAATCTTTACTTTTCATTGCAAATTTATATCTAACATCTGAAATATTACATATTTACCCTAAACCATCCTCTTTCAACATCTCTATGTGTCTCTCTCTCCTCTAGACTATTTCAGTGATAATTAATAAAAATAAAGCAATTATTTTACTAATTTTTATTTAGAATAGATATTATTTTAATACCATATATACCTAATAATTATTTAAATAACTTTTTATAAAATTTAATTTTTATAAATAATTATTTAAATAATTTTTTTCTTTTAGGGTTGAGCATCAATCGGGCGGGCAATCGGAGTTCCATCGATTCCCTCGGGTTTGCTTTTTTCTTCATCGTGACTTCCCCGGCTCCTACTGTCCTCTCATCCGTGATCTTTTTTATCCAAAGCAGTCGTTGTACGCATGCCAACCTGGCGTTCAACTTTGTCAAATTGATTATAATAACGTGGAATTGTACGGGCATAATATGAACCAAAAATGTGGCCCCAACCACGGTCCCCTGAAAACACTCTTAGGTCTTAGCCGAACTGGCCCACGTTTCTGTTTCCCTTATATTTCACGTGCCCACGATTTTTTGAAGCGGCAGCGCTGCTCTTGAAATCTTGTTACTGTAGTTTCTAGCTCCAAACCTTCGATTTCTCTAGCCAAGGCCATAATGAAGGCGATTTCCATCGAAACCTTAGCTTTTACTACCCCTCAGCATCCCTCAGCTCGCCGTCTCAGCTCCGTCAGCTTCAACGCTGGACTCTCTTTCTCCGGCTTCCGCTCCCGCTCTCGCTCCGTTTCACTCCTCAGTTCCAGCACGCGGGTTCGTCGGATTCAATGCTCTTTTGTGGCCTCCCCATCATTAGGTAAACTGCAATCTATTGATCCTTGAAAGAGGAAATTTTGTTCGTCTGTAATTTATGTTAAATTCTTTTGCTGAGATAATGTGTCCTTGTCTGTGGATTTTCCTCAATTTTGATTGTTGTGATTCGGATTATGTCAGTCGACCAGTCAGGAAAATTCAAAGAGGCGTCCAAGACTGCGAATTTGATTCCTCTATACAGATACATATTCTCGGATCACCTTACTCCAGTACTAGCTTACCGGTGTTTGGTTAAAGAGGATGATAGGGATGCTCCAAGCTTTCTGTTCGAATCCGTAGACCCTGGTTTGCATGTTTCTACTGTTGTAAGCTCCCTTAATTTGAGATGTGTTTCTTTGTGTTCGCTTCCATTTATCATTACAAAATGTCTCATTCTTATTTGGACCTCTTTAAAAACAAAAAATTTTATAGGGTAGATATAGTGTTATTGGAGCTCAACCCACCATGGAGGTCGTTGCAAAAGAGAATATGGTTACAGTTATGGACCATGACAAAGGTAGTAGGACGGAGGAGATTGTGGAAGACCCCATGGTTGTTCCCAGGAGGATTATGGAGGGATGGAATCCACAACTAATGGACGATCTTCCAGAAGCATTTTGTGGTAAGAGAATGAAGTGGCGAACTGCTTGTTTTGTACATCTCTCTTCCAATTTCCTTCTATTCTGTTTTCACCACTGAATCACTGAGGCCTATTATCATGGTGCAGAGTTATTATGCTTGTGTTCTACATTTTTAGAAAACATGTGTTACTGTAAACTTTACTTCTAGGATGATCTGGTTTTCCTAAAATACTCCATCATGAACCAACTTGAGGTGACATTTTAACTCTTCTTCACCAGGTGGCTGGGTTGGCTACTTCTCATATGACACAGTCCGTTATTTGGAGAAGAAAAAGTTGCCATTCCATAAAGCACCAGTGGATGACAGAAACCTTCCAGATGTTCATCTAGGCCTCTATGATGATGTGATCGTTTTTGATCATGTGGAAAAGGTAAGTTTGATTGGTGAATCATTAGTTTTTTAAAGAATGAATATAATATTCTGCTTCAAGATTTTCCATTGAGAATGTTGAATGTGTGTAGATCAGGTTGCAATTTCTTTATAGTAATCAGTCAAACTTGATTCACACCGTAGTCAGTTAGATTGTTACTGATATACAAGTGGCCAAAACCACTTACTAGTTGTAGAAGGAGTAGGAAAAAATCTGTTATTTATACTTTTTTCTTCTTCAATTTTGTAAGATTTGACTATGAATTTGTCAATCTTAGAAAGCATGCGTGATCCACTGGGTGCGATTAGACCGATACTCCTCTGTTGATGAGGCCTTTGAAGATGGAATGGATAAGCTAGAAATCCTTGTAGCAAGAGTGTGCAATGTAGATCTGTGAGTGATAGTTTCATGACGTTGCATTCGATTCATATGAAATTACTGTTCAGTAAAGATTTAAGTTGAGTTATTGAATTTGCAATTGCAGTCCAAGGTTGCCTACAGGTTTGATTAAGTTACACACACATCATTTTGGCCCTCAATTGGAAAATTCAAGCATGACAAGTGAGGAGTACAAGGAGGCTGTTTTGAGGTCAAAGGAGCATATATTGTCTGGTGACATTTTTCAAATTGTATTAAGTCAACGCTTTGAACGGAGAACATTTGCTGATCCATTTGAAATTTATAGAGCGCTAAGGATTGTCAATCCAAGTCCATATATGACTTACCTACAGGTTCTTTTTTCCCACTTTTCCTTTTGCTCTCTTTAAGATTCCTTGTTATATATCTATGCACGCTCCTTTTTGTTTTCATTCTTGATATGTTTTCATTTACTTTTAATTAGGCTAGAGGTTGTATACTCGTTGCATCAAGTCCTGAGATACTTACCCGCGTGAAAAAGGTAAGTAGTGGAAATCTAGGAATTATGGGAGGTGGAACTTCTGATTCATGTCATGTTCTACAATCACTTGTTTTTATCATTTCAAATTTGTTTGACAGAATAAGATCACTAATCGGCCCCTCGCTGGGACAGTTAGAAGAGGAAAGACACAGGAAGAAGATTGCTTGTTGATTTGGGAAGAAATGATGTTGGGAAGGTAAAAATCCATCCATAACCTTCTTTTTGTTCTTTTCATGTTTCCTTATTTTTTGTTTTTTACCATGCAAATGAGTCCTTATGATGTTGGTGTGATGGTAAAGTACCAATGCCACATGTAACGAACACAAAAGTGTTCAAGCCTAATGATCCACTATACTTGTTAACTAAATACATGAAGAGCAGGGTTTTCATATATTTCTCATAAATATGTACTAATGTTGGTAGTTCATGTAGGTTTCGAAACCAGGATCTGTGAAAGTGGAAAAGCTAATGAATATTGAACGCTATTCACATGTGATGCATATCAGCTCAACGGTATGGTATAGGTTCTTTGTGAATGGAAAAGGATTGTGAAGCTATAAGATTTTTACTTTATATTCTAATTTCCGCTGATTGCATTGTAAATGTATTTTTAAATAAATTTCATAGTAGTGCATGTGGTAATGGCCTCAATCCATGCTTTGCAGGTCACGGGGGAGTTACTTGATCATTTAAGTAGCTGGGATGCTCTACGAGCAGCACTGCCTGTTGGAACTGTTAGTGGAGCACCAAAGGTCGCCCATTTGCTATTTCCCCTTCCATGTTTTGTTATTGTCTATCTCTGATTGTTCATTCTATCGAATTAAGTAATTTGGATTCCAATTAGTTAAAGCCCAGACTGTCCTTTGATTCCTAGTTCTTTGTTAGTCTCTCCATTTGTACTAACAATTGCTCTGTGATATAGGTGAAAGCAATGGAGCTGATCGATGAGCTAGAGGTCACAAGACGAGGGCCATACAGTGGTGGATTTGGGGGGATTTCATTCTCCGGCAATATGGACATTGCACTGGGTTTGAGAACCATTGTTTTCCCAACAAGTACTCGTTTTGATACAATGTATTCGTACAAGGATGTGAACAAGCGCAGAGAATGGGTTGCCCATTTACAGGCAGGGGCAGGAATCGTGGCTGATAGCAATCCTGCTGATGAGCAGCGAGAATGTGAGAACAAAGCTGCTGGTATCGCCAGAGCTATTGATTTAGCAGAATCATCATTTATTGACAAATGATTATGAGGTATTGCTGATTGGACCATCAAGCGTAGCGCTCCAGTAGGGTTTTGTGGTGCTTGTTTTGTGGACTGGAAAAGGATTTGGATCCTGTGAATCTAATATATAAACTACAATCTTGTAGTTCTGTTTTGGATAAAATGTGCTTCTAGAAATAGTGTTTTTTGTAAATGAAATTTTAGTGGAAAAATTTTGCCAAAAATCTGTGATCCATGCGGCTGAAATCTTGAGACATATGTCTAAATACTTTAGGTTTTTTCTTTAGCAAAATTCAAAATTAGCCCTAGCAGTGATATGGTTTTTCGAAACCAAATTATGATTAACCCAATTCACTCTTCATACAATGCCCTAGGTGTACAGTTCTCGTCAACTACAGTATTGCCGAGGTTTCTTGGTCCAGAAGTGCCAAGTTTTGCAGCATATTCGTACGGTAATTCAGTCATCCACAAGCAAATGAAGAGTGCTAGATTCCAATTGTTAAGGGTGATCATGAACCCAACAATACTAATTCTGAGTTTTCAGTCGAGATCAAAATATGGGATAGGAACCAAAATATTCTTGACAAAAACAAAAAAAAAACAGAAAAAATAGAATACGTGTATGCATATACGAGAAAATGACAAACCCTCCCCTTTGACCAAGGCAATGATGGCTAAGAAAATCATAAATTTGGTGCATTGTATGAAGAGTGAACTGGGTTAAGCAGAATTTGGTTTCGATAAACCATATCACCGAGATGGTTGGCTTCTAATTTTGCTAAAAAAGAAACCTAACGTATTTAGAAGTTTGTCTCAAGACTAAGGCAGCATGGATCACAGATTTTTGCGAAAATTATTCCACCAAAATTTCATTTACTAAAAACACCATTTCTAGAAACACATTATACCCAAAACAGAACTACAAGACTGTGGTTCACTTACAAGATTCACATAAAACAAATCCTTTTCCAGTCCACAAAACAAGCACCACCAAATCTTGCTAGAGTTAGGGATGGTAATTAGGTAGACTGGATCACATTTGGGTTAGTCTATTCATGTTCAGATTTAATCAGATTAGCAAAAATTTAGGTCTAGATCAAGTTATTTGGGTTCATAGTAATTTTTTAGTTAAGTTGATTTCGAGTTCATGTTGGATTGAACTGAGTCTATTTGGGTTTGAGTTTAATGTAGGTTGGATTAATTTCAGTCTTAAATAATTTCAAGTCAGGTTTCATACTAAATTTAAGTTGACCCTGGTTCACTGAGGTTACTAGTATATAGGCTGAAATAACTTAAATCGATTCAATTTTTTATTCAATTTTTGTTAAAATTTAGATTAAAGAACTCAATTTTTTGTTGCAATTTAATTTAAGTTAAATTTTCTTTTCTAAGTATGTTTAGTTAAAAAATTCATAAAAATTTTCTTCTATATAATTTATTACATATTTAGATATTTATATTAGTTGATAATACTTTATAATATCTTATTACTTTTCAAGACTCACACACTTTAGGTATATAGTTTACTTTCTTTTCTTAGTAAGTTTAATTAAAAAAAATATTTTAAAATTTTCTTCTAAATAGTTTATTATGTATGTAGATATTTAATATTGTTGATAATACTTTATTATTTTTTCATGCTCTTGTTTTGATGAATTTTCTATGAAATTGCTACAAAAAGCAACTACAATTCATCATTAGTTACTAAACTGTAAAATTTTAAAAAGTTTGGGTAAAAATGTGAAGATTTCAAAAGTTCAGAAACCTATATTGTAATTATTGTAAGTGACGAAAATTAAAATTTTTAAAATTTAGGTACCTAATTGCATTATACTTAAAAGTTTATGGATAAATGTTGTAATTTTGATAATTAGCTATCAAGACCATTAAACCTACAAAATACAAAAGTTACTTATTTTGAAATAACCAAAATATGAGATTTACTAAACATGAAAATCTCTTTCCCAAATATAACACTGAGTATAGAAGTCCTCAAAAAATGAAAGTTACTAAATATGAAAATCTCTTCCCAAAATATAACAATTATGAAACATGAAAAAAAAAAATTTGGTAATTCCTTTATCAAATATGAGATTTACTAAATGTGAAAGTTACTAATTATGAAAATCACCCTTCCCAAATATAGAATTTACTAAATATAAAAATTCAAAAAAATGAAAAATATTAAATATAAAAGCCATTATATGTGAGACTTATTAAATATGAAATATAATGAATGAGAAAAATTAAGATTTAGGGTGACGGTCAAAATCAGATCTTATCAGGTCTAATGATTAGGTTATCTCATGTTCGTGTCATTTTGGATTCAGGTATTTCAGGTTTTAGTTATTTAAGCTCTAGTTTTACTTCAATCGAATTCAAGTAGAAGTCAGGTTCAGTACAATCAAATTTGGGATATTTTTTTTTTTTGTTAAAAAAGATCAAGTCGACCTTAAGTTTGGGTGGGTTAAACTTGGTTGTCAAATTGGGTCACATTTTATCATCCCTGGAACGCTTCGCTTGATGGTGTATTAAGCAATACCTCATAATCATTTGTCAATAAATGAAGATTTTGTTAGATCAATAGCTCTAGCGATGCGGCAGCTTTGTTCTTGAATTCTCGCTGCTCATCAGCAGGATTGCTGCCAGCCATGATTCTTGCCCCAGTCCCTAAATCAGCAACCCATCCCCTGCGCTTATTCACATCCTTGTAAGAATACATTGCATCAAACGAGTACTTGTTGGGAAAACAGTGGCTCTCAAACCTAGTGCAATGACCATATCGCCAGAGAGTGAAATCCCCCCAAATCCACCACTATACGGCCCACGTCTTGTGACCTCTAGCTCATCAATCAGCCCCATTGCTTTCACTTATATCACAGAGCAATTGTTAGTACAAATGGAGCGACTGACAAAGAACTAATGCTGCACAAAGGAATCAAAGGACAGTCTGGGCTTTAAGTAATTGGAATCCAAATTACTTACTTCAGAAGAATGAACAATCAGAGGTAGACAATAACAAAATATGGAAGGGTAAACAGCAAATGGGAGACCTTTGGTGCTCCACTAACAGTTCCAACAGGCAATGCTGCTCGTAGAGCATCCCAGCTACTTAAATGATCAAGTAACTCCCCCGTGACCTGCAAAGCATGGATTGAGGCCATTACCACATGCACTACTATGAAATTTATTTAAAAATACATTTACAATGCAATCAGTGGAAATTAGAATATAAAGTCCAAATCTTATAGCTTCACAATCCTTTTCTATTCACAAAGAGCCTATACCATACCGTTGAGCTGATATGCATCACATGTGAATAGCGTTCAATATTCATTAGCTTTTCCACTTTCACAGATCCTGGTTTCGAAACCTACATGAACTACCAACATTAGCACATATTTATGAGAAATATATGAAAACCCTGCTCTTCATGTATTTAGTTAACAAGGATAGTGGATCATTAGGCTTGAACATTTTTGTGTTCGTTACATGTGGCATTGGTACTATACCATCACACCAACATCATAAGGACTCACTAGCATGGTAAAAAACAAAAAATAAGGAAACATGAAAAGAACAAAAAGAAGGTTATGGATGGATTTTTACCTTCCCAACATCATTTCTTCCCAAATCAACAAGCATTATGTGCTCAGCACATTGTTTTTCATCAGCCAAAAGCTCTTTTTCCAATATTATATCTTCTTCCTGTGTCTTTCCTCTTCTAACTGTCCCAGCGAGGGGCCGATTAGTGATCTTATTCTGTCAAACAAATTTGAAATGATAAAAACAAGTGATTGTAGAACATGACATGAATCAGAAGTTCCACCTCCCATAATTCCTAGATTTTCCACTACTTACCTTTTTCACGCGGGTAAGTATTTCAGGACTTGATGCAACGAGTATACAACCTCTAGCCTAATTAAAAGTAAATGAAAACATATCAAGAATGAAAACAAAAAGGGAGCGTGCATAGATATATAACAAGGAATCTTAAAGAGAGCAAAAGGAAAAGTGGGAAAAAAGAACCTGTAGGTAAGTCATATATGGACTCGGATTGACAATCCTTAGCGCTCTATAAATTTCAAATGGATCAGCAAATGTTCTCCGTTCAAAGCGTTGACTTAATACAATTTGAAAAATGTCACCAGACAATATATGCTCCTTTGACCTCAAAACAGCCTCCTTGTACTCACTTGTCATGCTTGAATTTTCCAATTGAGGGCCAAAATGATGTGTGTGTAACTTAATCAAACCTGTAGGCAACCTTGGACTGCAATTGCAAATTCAATAACTCAACTTAAATCTTTACTGAACAGTAATTTCATATGAATCGAATGCAACGTCATGAAACTATCACTCACAGATCTACATTGCACACTCTTGCTACAAGGATTTCTAGCTTATCCATTCCATCTTCAAAGGCCTCATCAACAGAGGAGTATCGGTCTAATCGCACCCAGTGGATCACGCATGCTTTCTAAGATTGACAAATTCATAGTCAAATCTTACAAAATTGAAGAAGAAAAAAGTATAAATAACAGATTTTTTCCTACTCCTTCTACAACTAGTAAGTGGTTTTGGCCACTTGTATATCAGTAACAATCTAACTGACTACGGTGTGAATCAAGTTTGACTGATTACTATAAAGAAATTGCAACCTGATCTACACACATTCAACATTCTCAATGGAAATCTTGAAGCAGAATATTATATTCATTCTTTAAAAAACTAATGATTCACCAATCAAACTTACCTTTCCACATGATCAAAAACGATCACATCATCATAGAGGCCTAGATGAACATCTGGAAGGTTTCTGTCATCCGCTGGTGCTTTATGGAATGGCAACTTTTTCTTCTCCAAATAACGGACTGTCATATGAGAAGTAGCCAACCCAGCCACCTGGTGAAGAAGAGTTAAAATGTCACCTCAAGTTGGTTCATGATGGAGTATTTTAGGAAAACCAGATTATCCTAGAAGTAAAGTTTACAGTAACACATGTTTTCTAAAAATGTAGAACACAAGCATAATAACTCTGCACCATGATAATAGGCCTCAGTGATTCAGTGGTGAAAACAGAATAGAAAGAGATTGGAAGAGAGATGTACAAACAACAAGCAGTTTGCCGCTTCATTCTCTTACCACAAAATGCTTCTGGAAGATCGCCCATTAGTTGTGGATTCCATCCCTCCATAATCCTCCTGGGAACAACCATGGGGTCTTCCACAATCTCCTCCGTCCTACAACCTTTGTCATGGTCCATAACTGTAACATATTCTCTTTCGCAACGACCTCCATGGTGGGTTGAGCTCCAATAACACTATATCTACCCTATAAAATTTTTTGTTTTTAAAGAGGTCCAAATAAGAATGAGACATTTTGTAATGCTAAATGGAAGCGAAAACAAAGAAACACATCTCGAATTAAGGGAGCTTACAACAGTGGAAACATGCAAACCAGGGTCAACGGATTGTAAAGATTCAGAAAGAGAAGTTTCTCTGTTGTTTTTCTGTATAGAACAATCGTTTACAGTAGCAGCTACTTATACTTGGACTAAAGTCAGAATCCTACTAGGATTTAGAGTCCTAACTAAGCTGTAACTTGGCTACCAAGTAAGCTACGTAAACCATACAAGTTCCAGACTAAATATAATACAAACTCTAATACCCCCTCTCAAGTTGGTGCATGAAGGTTCTGAATGCCCAACTTGGACGTAAGATGCTCAAACTGCTCCCGACTTAGAGCCTTAGTGAGTACATCAGCTCGTTGTTGACTGCTGGCAACATGGACTGCTTCAATATCACTGGACTGTATTTTTTCTCGAATGAAATGGCAGTCTATTTCGATATGCTTAGTGCGCTCATGGAAGTTGACTGTTGGCAACATGGACTGCTTCAATATCACTGGATTGTATTTTCTCTCGAATGAAATGGCAGTCTATTTCGATGTGCTTAGTGCGCTCATGGAAGACAGGGTTCTTGGCAATGTGGATGGCTGCCATGTTATCACAATGGAGTTGCATGGGTGTGGTTTGTTGAACCGTCACATCCTTGAGCAAGGCCTTTAACCATATGAGCTCACTTGTGGCTGAAGCCATGGCACGGTACTCGGCTTCAGCTGAAGACCTTGAGACTGTAGATTGCTTCTTAGACTTCCATGATATTAGCGCATCACCAAGGAAGGTGATATAGCCTGTAGTCGACTTCCTTGAAATGGGACATCCCGCCCAATCAAAATCAACGTATGCATGAACACTCAGTTGATCGTCTGCTGGAAAGAATAAGCCAAGGCCCGGTGTCCCTTTTAGTTATCGAAGAATATGCATGACACCATCAAGATGAGCGATAGTGGGCTGTTGTATGAATTGACTCAGAAAATTAACTGAGTAAGTGATATCTGGACGAGTAATCGTAAGATAAATTAGTTTTCCAATCAGTCTTTGATACTGTCCAGGGTCATTCAGCATCCTTTCTTCCTTTGAGGCCAAATGGTGTTGTTGTTGTAAGGGAATGCGAGCAGGTTTGCAGCCGAGCATTCCTGCTTCTTTAAGAATATCCAGTGTGTATTTACGCTGAGAAAGAGAGATACCCTTGGGGAATCTAGCAGCTTCAAGACCGAGAAAGTATCTCAACTTCCCTAGGTCTTTAATATGAAACTCCTTATTCAAGTAATTCTTTAGCCTTTGTATCTCTTCATGATCATTACCTGATATGATAATATCATCAACATACAGCAATACGGCAGTAAATGTGGTACCTTTTTGTAAGGTGAACAAGGAGTAATCAGCTGTTGATTGTACAAATCCATAATTCATGAGGGAGTTGGCAAATTTTTCAAACCATTGCCTTGGAGCCTGTTTGAGCCCATAGAGGGATTTCTTCAACTTGCAAACACGATCATCCCCTGGTTTCAGGATTCCTGGAGGGGGAGTCATGTATATTTCTTCATAAAGATCTCCTTGCAAGAAGGCATTGTGAACATCCATTTGGTGAAGTTCCCAGCGTTTTTTTGCTGCCACTGCCAAAAGACATCTGACTGTTGTAAGTTTGGCTACTGGTGCGAACGTTTCAGCATAGTCGATGCCTTCTTTTTGAGTGAATCCCTTAGCTACAAGTCTTGCTTTGTAGCGCTCAATGCTTCCATTTGATTTGTACTTTATCCTGTACACCCATTTTGAGCCAACTGTTTTCTTTCCATTGGGAAGGTGTTCAAGGGTCCAAGTTCCATTATCCTCAAGAGCTTTTGCTTCAGCTTTCATGGCTTCTCTCCAAAGAGGATCTTTGACTGCCTGAGCATACGTTTGTGGTTCCATTTGAGAGGAAATAGCTGCAATATAGGCTTTGTATTCTGTACTCAATTGTGTGTAAGAAAGATAATCCGAGATGGGGTATGCCTTACCTGAGGCAACTATGTTGGCATCAGTTGTAATGGAAGATGACTTATCCACGTTCAGAAGATCACACACATATTCATTTAGGTATGAAGGTGGCTTTCTTGACCTTTGGGGTCGGCTTTCGACACAGGGGTTTGAAAGGTCAGATTCATGCGAATTTTCAGGTTGTGGCTCTTGATGGTTCGGCATTGTTTCTTGTTCCTCAACATTTTCAGTACTAAAGTGTCGGGCTTCTTGAGGTGGTTGGGCTCGTGACATATTGGACTCATGGAAGGGAAATTTATTTTCAAAGAAAACCACATCTCTAGATACAAACAGCCTTTGAGCTTCCATGTCCCATACCTTGTAGCCTTTTTGGCCTGGTGGATAGCCTAGGAAGACACATGGTTTCGACCTAGCTTCAAACTTGTCATTGGTTCGATGGTGAACATAACATAAGCAACCAAATACTCTTAAGTGTTCAAGAGACACTGGTTTTTCGAAAAGGACTTCAAGAGGGGTTTTCCTACAAAGATTTGGAGTTGGAGTCAAGTTTATCAAATATGTGGCTGTTTGTACGCATTCCCCCCAAAATTTAAGGGGTAAATGAGCCTGGAAGCGAAGGGCCCTGGCAACTTCCAATAGGTGTCTATGTTTTCTTTCCACAACTCCATTTTGTTGAGGGGTTTCAACACAGGAGGTCAGAAGACATATTCCTTTTTCGTGCAAGAAGGATAGCATAGGGCCAGCTTTGAACTCAAGGGCATTATCACACCTGACAGTTTGAACAGTTTTATTGAAGCGGTTCTTTATCATTGCATAAAAGGAGGCAAAGCATGAGTAAGCATCAGACTTCCTTTTTAAAAGATAGGTCCAAGTACAACGACTATGGTCATCTACCAAAGTAAGGAAATAATGAGAACCCGACAATGTAGGAGTTTTGTAAGGCCCCCATATGTCCATGTGGACTAGATCAAAGACAGACTCAGACCTACTTAAACTTTTTGGAAAGGACTTTCTTGTTTGTTTTGCCCTAAAGCACACTTCACAAGGCTCGCTTTTTTCCCTCGGAGGTACTTAGAAAGGTATGGAATAGAAGAGAACTTATCTAATGGTGCATGACCTAAACGCTGATGCCATGTTTCATGGGCAACCTTCTTGTTGGCTGAAGCAATGAATGATGTCTTGATCTCCTGAAAATAGTATAGGCCATCTTTCATTTCACCCTTGCCAATCAGTTTCCTCGAAGTCAGGTCCTGTAGCACACAAGAAGTAGGGAAGAAAGTCACTGAACAGTTAAGTTGTTGAGTGATTTTGCTAACTGATATCAGATTGCATGTAAAAGAGGGAACGAAAAGGACGTCATTCAGTTTTAAATGGGGTGACAGGCTGATTGCCCCATAAGCCTCCATAAGCAAGTCCGTGCCATTGGGGAGTTTAACTACATTTGAGCTTCTTGTAGATTTCATATTTTCAAGCAACTGATTTTTATGAACCATATGTTCAGATGCTCCACTGTCTATCACCCAGTCTGATTCTTGCTTACCAATGAAGTTCACATGACTTTCATGTTTTTGTCCCGAGATCATCACCAGGATTTGCTCTATTTGAGCCTGAGTGAATGGTATTTGATCTTGTTTGACGTTGCTGGTGCTGACCTTGTTTGCTGGAGATCGCCCATCCTTTTTGCCAGGTTTGTTGGTGTTTCCTCCTATTTTTCTTTTTCCTTGCCACCAATCTGGATACCCAATGACCTCGAAACATTTTTCTGGATCATGGCCGCTCTTCCCACAGTTCTTGCAAGGTCCATATGACTCCCTCTCTAAGGTGTTTCTTTTTGCTGCAAAGGCAACTTCTGTTGTAGGTGCCCTAAGTGTTGCTACACTTAACTGCCTTTCTTCCTTTACTACGAAGGCATAGGCTTTGTTAATGGATGGGAGCGGCTCCATATTCAGGATTTGCGATCGGATAACACTGAATTGATCATTTAAGCCCATGAGGAAGTGATGTAGTTTCTCGTTGTCTCTTTCAACCACCATCTCCTTAACGCCGCCACAAGTACATGGAGGAATCTTGCTGTAGGTGTCGAGTTTATCCCAAATCTCCTTCAGTTTGGTGTAGTAGACAACTACAAACATTTCTTTCTGTTGGATGAGAGTCAACTCTCTTTTCAATTCATGAACCCAAGGAGCATTGCCTTGTGAGAATCTGTCTTCCAGTTCCTGCCACATCTCTCTAGCGGTGTTAGCATAGGCAACGCTTCCATAGAGTTCAGGAGCAAGGGAGTTGAAAATCCATGAGATCACCATGGAATTACATTTTTCCCAGACATTGATCTCTGCCTCATCATCTCCAGGTTTCTCCATTGAGCCATCAACGAAGGCTGTTTTATTTTTTGCTCGTAATGCATTCAACATGGCACGATGCCATGTGGGGTAGTTGTCTCCCTTCAACTGGCAGAACACCAATGTGATTCCAGGCGAGTCGGAGGAGCTAAGGTGGTAGGGAGATGTTGGATCGTTTCCAGAGAACGGAGGGCCTCCTCCGTTGCTGCTCGATCCTCTTTTGTTATCTGACATTCTTAGTCAGCTAGGATTGTCAACGAGAGTTTGATTTGGGAAATTTTGGGATCAGGCGCGTCGCCTGCTCTGATACCATGTAAAGATTCAGAAAGAGAAGTTTCTCTGTTGTTTTTCTGTATAGAACAATCGTTTACAGTAGCAGCTACTTATACTTGGACTAAAGTCAGAATCCTACTAGGATTTAGAGTCCTAACTAAGCTGTAACTTGGCTACCAAGTAAGCTACGTAAACCATACAAGTTCCAGACTAAATATAATACAAACTCTAACAGAAAGCTTGGAGCATCCCCATCATCCTCTTTAACCAAACACCGGTTAGCTAGCAGTGGAGTAAGGTGATCCGAGAATATGTATCTGTACAGAGGAATCAAATTCGCAGTCTTGGAAGCCTCTTTGAATTTTCCTGACTGGTCGACTGACATAAATCACAACAATCAACATTGAGGGAAATCCACAGACAAGGTCACATTATCGCAGTAAAAGATGAACAAAATTTTCTCTTTCAAGGATCAATAGATTGCAGTTTACCTAACGATGGGGAGGCCACAAAAGAGCATTGAATCCGACGGAGCGCGGTCTGGAACGGAGGAGTAAAACGGAGCGAGAGCGGGAGCGGGAGCCGGAGAAAGCGAGTCCGGCGTTGAAGCTGAGGGATACTGAGGGGGAGTAACAGCTATGGTTTCGATGGAAATCGCCTTCATTGTGGCTTCGGCGAGAGAAATCGAAGGTTTGGAGCTAGAAACTACGGTGACAGATTTCAAGAGCAGCGATATTCTCTGCTCTGTGTTACCTTTTGGCTCCTACTCTTCTTTCCTCTTATATTTGGTTTTTCACCGATGGAAAGGCCGGCGCTATTCTCCAGGCTGGGCCTGGCATCACGCGCTTGGTCCTCCCACACATGCAAACTTACTCGTAAATGGACAATTCATCCTTAAATGCCACGTTCGGCAACAATTCATGACCTATGCGAAATCCTTGCAAACCAACCCTGATGGACACATGTGCAAGCACGTTCCCTCCGTTCACCAACTAACAACAAGCAAACAGGGATGAAGATAGTTTGTTGAGAGCAACCCTAAACTGGCGGGGGGCCTACTAAAGGGTTTTATTCCAATAATAAGAACTTTTTTTCCCCTCTTAACATCCCAACTTTTTCCCCTTTTCATCTAAACCCATATAATCTCCCCAATGCACGGAGAACTTAATATGTGAAACACACATAAAATCTAATAATATATATGAAAGCAGGATATCTGATAAAGTTATCTTTCCACACCTCTAAAAAATTTGACATTAATCCACGTAGTGTCATTTGTAATTCTGAAATAACTACAATATGACATGTGTTGATTTCCTTTTTTACCCCTACCATTGTACACGTGGGCTGCAACGATTTGCTAACAGTTTGACTGTAACAATGTTTACTAATATTTACGTATTTACAACATTGTTACATGTTCGACACGTGGCATCAAGGTTAATAAAATTAAAATTTACGTTTCTGACATCTAAATCAGATATTACCCCATGTCAACTACATATAGAAATTAAAAAGTTAAAATCGGTTATTATTTATCATCACACGTCGTTCACCCTTATCTAAAGTGTTGGTTTTAAAATTCAAAACATCGATTTTTTTTAATCTCTTTAGATTCTCATCTACAAGTTAGTTTAAAAATTGTGAATTTAAATTTAAAACCCATTGAACACCAAGCACCTTCTTTAAAAAAATTTTCCCAACTTAAATTTTAGAAAAATTTAATTTTACTTACTACAAACCTTTATCGAAATTTTTTTAAAAAATATATATTTTTCCTTAAAGTTTTTTTTTAAAATCTGTTAGTCGCATCCACTATCCCTAATTGTTGCCCATTTCTCCCTTCTTGTTTCCCTCTCCTCATTCCACTACTTTTCCACCGGTTACTGGTACACACACATTTTACAAATATAAATAATAATCTAGATTTACAAAATTCTTCTTCCTCCATTTCATGGTTTCTATTCCACTCATCATCTTCACTACATATTCACCGTTGTTTGAGAGTACGAAATTCACCAACGGAGAACAACTTTGGATAACTATTTCAGTAGCGAATTATTGACTTCTACAGTTTTTTTTCTTACTTTCATTCCCTACGCTACTGTTCCACCTAATCTGACACGCAACAATATATATATGCAGAAGATCAGCAGGAGGAGATTACATAATTTGGCCTTCTCATAACTCTATGCAAGTTAAATTCAGGACTTATTATGCTTAGATTTTTCTTCCCACTTAGCCATTTATTTGTCAGCCACTAACTGATTCAGTAATTTGATTACCAGGCAACAGCCAGCGAATAGAAGAAACAACAGCGTTTTCTTCAATCCACTCTCTAGGTGCATACCCCCTATAACTATCATTTCGGTGATTAACAAATGGTGTGAAGTGTGTGTGATAATCAAATATTTTTATATGCAACTTTTCACATCATTTATTTATGAAGCCTGTATTTTTTGTTGATTTGTGTGCTTTTATGCATCTAGTGCATAATATTTTTTACTAACTCAAGGATTAATCGTGCGATTCAATTCTTTAAGAAGGATAGTCTTTATAAAATTTCCAATTGGTAAGATGCAATGTGGTTACAATTCATCCCAAAACAATATTTCAAAATTGTTTTACAAAAACTTATGTTTTCACCCCTATCATTAATTTTTAGTGACATCTTTTGAATTTTATAATCTTAATGCACTTTTTTTCACCCCACAATTTATTTTACAGTTTTAATGGATGTCATTTCCATCATTTCAATACCCTTTGTAAAAACCTTAGACCACGTGTGCAAGAAGCTTAAGATATGCGGGACAATATCTAGTAATTCGTTAGAAGCAGGTAAGTTTAGGTTCAATGTGGAAATTGACGTGGGGAAGACAGAGGCCGGGGAAAAATGGTTTGAGCAGATTCAAGGAGCACTATCTAGGTCTCTGCCGTTTGCTATGGAGTTTACAACTGCTGCTGCCATCCACAGGCTGAAGAGTGCTTACAGCTTTCGAGTTCATGACACTAATTATAATGAAAATATGCTGTTGAAAGAGAAACTAAAGGAGAAAGAAAAAGAAAAAAAAAAAGATCTGGAGGATGAAATGATGCTTGTGCAGGTCAACTGTGCAAATATAGTTAATGTTTACTTGGAGTAGCTCTATCAGCTGCAGGCTGAAGTTCTGCACCTCAAATCACAGTTGGATGCACTTCAGGAAGGAAATTCTGATGGAATTGAAACTGACCCATATGAGAACAGTTCTTCGGATGATGTCCTTATCTTATACTACCTCCGTCCTAAATAAGTTGAAACATTTGACTGGACACGGAGATTAAGGTGTATGTAATTTGTGTTAATTTTTTATGTAGTAAAAGTTTAAATAATGATTAAAAAAGAAAAGATTCTTTTTTGGGTTTTGTGGAGTGAGAGATTAAGTAGATATTAAAAAAGAGTCTTTATTGGGTTTTGTGTAAAAGAATTATTTAATTGTTTAAACTTTTTTAAAAGAGGAAACGTTTTAACTTTTTGGGACTTCCTAAAAAGAAATATGTTTCAAGTAAACTGGTACAGAGGGAGTATATTTTCTTCGTATCAATTGGAAGTGTTAATTTTCTGCCTAAGTCTATATTTACTCATTTACTTTATATTTATTTAAACACATTGCTTTTCCCTTATGTCAATTAAGGTTCTTATTTAATTAAACAATTTAGTACGTAATCAAACCTACAGTCACCACAGTTATCACAGATAGGTTAACCAAGTTACATAACAAATACGTTCCTAGGTTTTATATCATTAACACCCACCTTACTAGGTCTGTATATATGTTACTTAATGGGGAAAAAAAAAAAGGTTTACTAGTCTACCTTACAACTCCCCTTTCATACACCAATCAACCTCCGTCTGTAACTTGTCCTCCTCCATCGATTTGGTGTTTATGTGGCATTCGAAACAAGCAAAGTAGAATAGGTAGTCAGTACTCCCATAGTAATGTTCCAAGAGACAATTAAGAACTTGGGAAATCAAATATTTCCTTCATCGAAAAATCCTTGCCAGGGAAGGCGACGCTTGATCCACACACGTCTTCACCAGCAGGGCACTACCTTTAAATTGGCCCTTCCTCCGGTAACCAGGCAGACGTTCGTGGTCCTTTCTTTGCGTTAGTTCAGATTTGATATCTCCACTTTTCATATTTGGTTCAATCACCAAAAGACAGGACATAGGTCATCCCTCTCGTGTGCCGGCCAAAAGAAAAGTAAAAACTATTTCTCCTTCCAAAAAAACATTCCCCAGTTTCAGTACAGATATATGACAAACCCAATCGATTTTGAAAAAACCCCTTACATAAAAGGTTGAAAATGGTTTTCCCTATCATGTCCCCATGAATAAAACCAGATCTCATTTCTATTTGCAAAAAACAAAAAAAAAAACCAACACTTTCACTACAGATCTAAGGAAAACCCTTAGGATTTTGACAATGCCGCTATAGAAAGAGTTATAAATGAGAGAGAGGGACACAAAATGCAAAGGCTTTTAAAAATTTGGAAAAAACAAAATTGTGGCTGCGCCACCGCCAAAGAATTCATCCAAGCAGTGGACATTAGTCGGGAAACTCATAAGGCCAGCGTTGCCACCGTCGGAAAACTCAATCGATGATGGCGTCACCTTATAAACCCAAAACCCATTTACCCACCGGTTGAGAGAAGGCATAGCATTTCTGATGAAGAAAGAAAGAGAGAGCAGGGGGAAATTATTTCTATCCAAAAAAATATAGTTTTTATTACTTTTTCAATTACAAAATTACATTATTACGTCCTCAGCTTCCTTCCCGTGTTACACTTAGTTCCCGTTTTCCCAAGTGCCTTCCAATCTTACCCCATCACTTATGATTTTACAGTTTAACCCCTTAGCTCTGTTCTCAAAATTTTTTTCCCTCCAAGTCATTCTCATAATTTTTATTCTATATTTTTCTCTTCATTTTGACATAAATAGTCTGGTCTATTACGTTATGAGGCCCAGAATTTTTTTTTTCCATCACTTTTCTTGGTCTTGCAAATAAGGCAATGTTGAATTTTCATTATATGTGGCCCAATATATTTATCCTATTTTAACCATTTTTCTTTAAAAATTGTGTTCTCTTGGGCCTTATAATAATCCCATGTTCAGCAGCTTTTTATTTGTCCCAAATATTGTTCCCTACTATTATTTAAATATACCCATTTTTTTTCCTTTTACTCATTCAAAGGAATTAATTGTTTTCAAACTTTTGTTTTCCTAATTTAAGGCACTAATTTCCTAAAATTCTTCACTAATAAGGTTCTTCAAGTATACATTTTGTGTTTACTATATAATTTTTTTCCCCTCTTCTTGAAATAGCCCCGCTTATTACATTACTTATTCTCAAAAACCTTATGTTCTTAATTGTTAACAGCTACTTAATGTTAAGATAGTAATTTTTTATCCTTTTCAACTTACGTCATATGATTACAAAAAATGTCAAGTTACTGTCCTCAACACTATTTACTATTTAAAAATAATTTATCAATTATTTCTTTTCTTTCCATTACTAGAATAATTTATTTTCCATCGTGCAGATACACAGTCCAGTATGATTCGCTTACTTATCGAGCTAATTGCTCTCATCTTGTCTGAGGTCCTCCGTTCTAACCCGAGAAAATTGGCCAATTTGCCTTCTGTCCAACGTTCATTCTCATTAGCTTTCACTCTTCCTACTACTTTCAGATCACTTGATGTTTCATGCATGATGTGGAATTGGTACCGGCATCTAGCTTCTCTTAAGTTCAAGGCTTTAAAGGATTTGGGTTATCCCATCACTCTTTTAGTTCATGGACTTATTTGTTATTTCAAGCATAGGGCTTTTGATAATGGTCTCTCATACATTTATATTGCATCTGTATGTGGGATTCCCGTTGCAAAATATTTGTCAGCTCTCCTCCCAAGTGTTCAAGGCCCTTTTCATATGAGACAAGTCATTCATTACATCCATCAAGTGAAAGATGGAGGGGGAATAGCTTGGGGTAAACGTATACATGACCTTCGACATGAAGCTAAATTTGTCATTTTAACAGTTGTTGAAAGGTGGCCTGGACGAAAATGTGATATGTTTTTTAAAGCTGTTGACTTAGAGCATCATCGTCTTCATTATGGAATGTGTGTGCATTACATCCTCGTAACTCCTTATGTCAATAGATGGATTATGAGTTATTATGAGTTGATGATTTGAGACTCTGTGAGGAGTGTGTTATCGCTGATGAGTATTGGTCTCTACGTGTAATGCTTAGGCGATATGAGTAGACTTCCCAGTTTCCCTTGTAGGTTTAATGTCTTAGGATTTAAGTTATTAGTGTTTAGGGTTTAGGTTCCCAAGTTTCACCATATTTTCAACTTAGTAAATTGTCATGTCCAATAGTATTTTTAACTTTAACCATGTATATATAACATTTATGCCTAACGGTTATTCATGCATTGATGTATAGTCTTAAATATCTTAAACTCACCAACTAAAATCTATTAAGAGGTAAGCCATTCATTGTTCTTATTGCATAGTCTCTTCATTATATAATTCATAATGTATTGGCGAACATGAATAACAAATGCTCATTACTCATTTACTTAACTGACTTTATGATGTCTTTTCTTACCTGTTTATCTTTTTGTTTTCCACTATTTTCCTTCCTTTCTTATTTAGTATTCTTTTTTTTTTTCATTTCCTCCTAATATGTCCATTGTTATTCCTATTAAGTTTATTTTCTTAAGTGCCTTGGGATTTGATTATGTTTTGAATGCATTTATTACAATTTTTATGTTATTTAATTACCTTCTTGACTATTAATACACTTTCCACACCTTACATTACTTAGCATATGGATTCTCGTGCTCAAAGAGCACAGAAATTTAGCACTTCATTCTATTAATCCCTAGCCATCCTCCAAAAGATAGATCCAACATCGTAAATCATGTGTTCATGATGAAGCTCCTAAATTTCAAATAAGATATTACTAAGAGAAAACATTTTGGACATGTCATGGCTGATATATGCATTTTTGAATTTCAAAAGCGTGGTTTGCCCCATGCCCGTATTGCACTTTTTTTTCATCCTGAAGATAAGATTAACACTCCTACAAAGATTGATCATTTCATATCTGCTGAACTACCAGACAAAGAAAAAGGCCCTATGGGATGTAAATCAATTGTTGCCCACATGCTTCATAGTCCATGTGGTGCAGCAAACCCACGTTTCCCATGCATGGTCAATAACTAGTATTCAAAACACTACCTACAGTCTTTCTAAAATGAGACTATAATCAATGAAAATGGATTCCCTCTTTACTATAGGAGGCATGATAATAATTTTGTAGTTATTAATGGAATACCCTTAGATAATCGTTTAGTGGTGCCACATAACTGTGATTTTTGCGTGAAGAATGACTGTCATGTCAATGTTGAGTTGACTAATATAGATATGTGCATTAAGTATTTATGTAAATATGTTTGTAAGGGTGCGAACATGTCAACCGTTGTCATGGAGAGTGGTCGTACTGCTCTGGTTAACATGAACAAAGCAAATTGTAATAACCACAATATATGGATTGTAGGTTTATTTCTGCCTTTGAAGGAATATGGCGCATATTTAGATTCTTTATACATGAACATCATCCTTCTGTAGAAAGGTTGTCTTTTCATTTACTCGATGAGCAAAATGTGGTGTATGAATTGGGTGATGACCTTCGTGATATGGTTCATGCGCACAAGGAAAGTATGGAAAAATTTCAAGCATGGATGCACTGTAATTGTCATGATGATCTCGCCTCAACGTTGACATTTGTTCAGTTCCCTGAGCATTTTGTTTGGACTAAGCAAAGAAAGATATGGACACGACGCCGTAAAGGACGGAGTATAGGCATATTATACTTTGTCCACCCTACTATAGGAAAGAAATTTTACTTACGCATACTTCTTAATGTTGTCAAGGGCCCAAAATCATAAAAGGAAATTCACATAATGAATGAGGTTTTGTACCAAACATATAAAGAAGCATGTTTAGCACTTGGTCTGCTTAAGGGTGATGGAGAATGGCATCAGTGCTTACGTGAGGTAGCTGATTGGGTATCAAGAAACTAATTGCAACAGCTTTTCATTATATTCTTACTATTTTTTTCATGTTGATGACCCTTTTGTGCTGTGGACATGAAATGCAGCTTCTTTCTTTGAAGATATCTTATTTCGGCAAAGAATGCTCTTCAACAATTCTGAACTGATAATAATTGATGATGAGCAGTTTAACCAAGCACTCTACAAGATTAAACAGGCCTTGAATAGGGTAGGAAGAAGCCTAAGGGAATTTCTTACTATGTCTTTCCTGCAGCTTGATAGTTGAATGTTATTGCAAAATTTTTTACTCATTGAAGAACTCAACTATGATAGATGTGTCGTAGCTTTAAAACTTGCGAACTTGGTACGCCTTCTTAATGATGGCCAATACAATGCCTATTCTTCCTTGTTTCATGTTGTTGAGTTATGTAGTGAAGGTTTCTTCTTTGTATATGGCAGTAGAGGCACCAGTAAAACTTTCTTATGACGCACTATCATTTGTAAGCTATGGTTTTTGGGGCGAGTTGTCCTTGTAGTAGCAACTTCTGGAATTGCATCAATTCTACTTCTTGGTGGAACAATTGCACACTTTAGGTTTAAAATACCAATTCCTACAAATAATATATGGTGTGCAATATTAAGAGGTCAACCCCAATGACAAAGCTTTTCTACAATACTGGCTTAGTAATATGGGATGAAGCCCCAATGACACATCAACATACATTCAAAGTTGTGGATTGTGCCTTTCACAATATCCTTTCTATGGTTGACCTTACTGCTGCCATGAAAACATTTGGTGGAATACCTGTTTTCTTTAGTGATGATTTTAGACAGATATTGTCTGTTATTCCACATAGTAGTTAGGCAGATATAGTTGGAGCATCTATAGTGTCATCATCACTTTGGTCCCAATGTAAAATACATTGTTTCACTCATAATATATGTCTAAATAACTCTGCAGCACCTGATGTATCTAAGTTTAGTGACTAGATTATAAAAGTTGTAGATGTTTCTTTACCAACACGACAATTATCTAAGGATAAGGATGAAGCTACCAGGATTGACGTTCCCAATCAATACTTAATCCCATGATCTTCTGATCCTGTTACGGATGCCATTGCATCAGCTTATCCTGAGTTGGTTCAAAAGTATGCTGATGTACATTACTTAAAGGAACGAACTATTCTTTCATTTACCAATGACATTGTTGACGAAGTTAACAATCGTATCATTACTATGCTCCCAGGTGATAATGAAACATTTCTCAATTCCGATAAGATTTCACCCGTCTCTAATAACTATGAAGCACATAAACTATTATACCCTACGGAGTACCTTTATGCCTTCAAGTTCTCTAGTTTCCCAAACCATGAACTTCACCTCAAGGTTGGTGCCCCAATTATGTTAATGAGGAACTTGAACCAATCTCTTGGTCTTTGTAATGGCACACGGTTGATTATCACAAGGTTGGCACAAAGGGTCATTGAAGCAAAAGTTATCACAGGTCTAAATTCTGATCGTTGGTTTTTTCATCCCTTGGGTAGAAATAGTTCCTTCTGATGTCGACTTGCCTTTCTTATTCTACTGAAGGCAATTCTCATTAAAGGTCTGCTTCACCATGACTATCAACAAAAGCCAGAGATAGACTTTTAACCAGGTGGGTCTATATTTGCCAAAGCCTATATTCACTCATGGATAACTGTATGCGGCCGCATCCTGTCTGACAACTCCTTCTAGTTTTCGTGTCCTTCTTGAAACTATAGAACCTAATCAAACAACAATAAAAAATATTGTATATCACAAAGTGTTTCAGTAGCTTGATCGATTTTCATCGTATGTTTATGCATTGCAATATCTTCAATCCTATCATTTCAAACCTCTTTTGTATCGATATTATGTACACTAATATACATTATTACTTCATTTCCTATGATTTACAGGTAAAGATGAAACCACAAGTAACAAATTTAAGTGAATTGAGTCCCCACACTTATAGATAGACAGTGAAGGTATAAGTAACCTAAATGTGGGAAGCAATTAATGTTAACAACAATGACCCATTCGGACTATCGATGACACTGCTAGATGAAAAGGTATTACTGTTATTTCTACCATTACCGGTGAAACATTGCTTACTTACCAATTTTTCTTCCCTACCGTGTCCTCCGCACGTTCATTTAATGATTCCTTGCAAAATGACCACATTCATGCAATGGCTTCATACTTAATATCTCCACGATTTAAAGCTGCCCTACAAGAATGGAATATGTATGTTATTTCAATTTTCAGTGCCTTTAAAGCTAATCGACCATATAGGCCTATCACCAATGAACACAAAATTCATTTCAGTTTTACGACAAAAATAACACCAATCTCTGTCCCTGTACCAAACATTACACTACACAACTTTGAGTTCATTCCATTTGATGAAATCCTTTGGCCCCACCCCTCAAATATTCAATTATGTGGTATGTCATTCACTTAGGAAATTTTGTAATTTACCTTCTACCAGCCTGTTTGGCTGGTATTAACATGGGGGATTTAACATGTTTTTGCAAGCTGTCTTAATCACCAGATGTGGGGGCCATGTAATTAAACTATAATTGCCCATGGACTTTACTATATTTACAATTGCACCAGCTGAACTTTGCCCAGACTCTCTTTTACTCACTTCTTTCACTACCCCATCCTGCTAAATCCACTCACTTCTTCCAGCCACCATTAATTATTTGCTCACCTTTTCTGTTACCAGGCCCAGTTATCGTCCAGTCCACACTCATCAAATCCAGCTTTTAAGTCCAATCAATTGGTCATAGAGCCCCTACTTGTTCTTCTCTACACCGCCTTCCTCAAACACCAGACTAGTTCATCATTCAAGTTGTGCCAAGGAATTGTAAATCCATGTGCAAAATTGGTCATAAGCCAAGGGGGAGATTGAGCATCAGAATCTTCAATCTTAATTTAGGCCTTAACCGCGCCATAGTCAAAGCGGAGCTTCGGATGTCGAAGAATATCTCATCGCTGGCCAAGGGGAGATCAACAAATTGAATCAAGAAACACATCAGAACAACTAAATTCAACCATAAAAATTGTGAAAGCTGAAAATCTACCTTGCCAAAAATGCAAAAAATCCAGATCGGGAAGAGGGAAAAAAAAATAAGCGGTGCTACTCTATCATCTTGGCTTTTCCTTTTCATAAAGTCCAAACGTTGCTCATCTTCGTTTCTCTTCTTTGTCGCTTTTCATCTTTGCTTCTTTTCTTCATCAAACTTGGCGTAGTTCATGGGCAACATTGTCAACCAAACATCGTTCCAAAAATCAAGCCAGTCAATGATCAAAGGCCAAAGTTCATCATATTTACATTTGTACCTCAGCCTCTGCGCCCTCCTCTACATCCATCTTCCGGTGACAATAACGTCCACCGATCAATTGGGTCAAATAATCAGATGCTCGATTAACTTACCCAGGAATAGCCCCGCCCACTCCCACCTTTGACCCCCACCCCATCGCAGTGAATTGAATCCATCAATGTTCACCCAAAGCACAGGCGTCACTGGCATCCTCGACGATGTTGATGGTCAGAACACGTTCACGACAAGGCTTGCCTTTATCCGAACTAAGGGTGTCAGAAAAAATTGCACTTACAGAAAGGCCCGACAGGTGGCCAAACAAAGATGGATGCGTGGGTGGCAGAAGGCTGAACTGGGAGGCATGTATGGGCTGCAAGAAGCTAAATGGGAGGGATGTGTGGGCGGCGGGAAGCCGAACAGAGTAGGTTCGCTAGAATCATCGAATCTGTTTTTGGGAGCAGGGTAAAAGACAAGGATGATTATGACTTTTCCAAATAGGTCGCGGAATCCAATTCAAAACGCAAAAAACGCTAATTGGGTTGTATTAACCAGAAACGAACTGGGCCTACAATAATTTGCCAACTTTATTCAACTATTTCTTCCACTACAGATATTGTTAAGAAGCTCACTGAAATTGGTGACATCAGTGACACTGTATGCAATGATGGGTTACCTACCAAGAAGCATATTATTCAGCTCCAAGATCTAATAATGATGTTTATCAGTATTACATAAACTATGTGTGATCTACTTCCTTTTTAACTTACATTGCCATCATACTCACTCATGAGATGTATTTTTTAGTGGCTCCATCATGTCTATAACTTTATGGGGAAATCAAGCATATTTCCTTGGTTACAATTCCCTGAAGAACTCATCTACTATGCAAATCCTGGTTCTCACCTCTACTTCAGTGAAATCATATGAAAGATCTGTTATTAACTAAATCTTAACTAGTTCCCCACGTTTATATCCGTACAATATTTACTGTTCTTTCTTACCATTACAAATTTATAGGGCAATATAATCTTGCTTCAACATCGGGCACAAAGGTTTATCTTAACATTAATATTCATGAAGTCAATCAATTCCTTTAATTGTATGACCTCTATACTCTCTCTTAATTTCTCTTACTTTCATATTATGAAAAATTTAACATAGTTTATTTTATGTCCACTAACACAACACATGTACCCTCTTGTCAAACCATCAATTGTCACTGATATTGTACGCCATTATGATCCTTCCCCTGCTGAACGCGGCCTCAGTTAAGATAACTTTAAGGCTGGTGAAGAACAATTAAAGAAATTACAACCCTGCTTGCTCATGGATTGTTTTCTATAAGTTACTAAACTTGGGTTTTACTTTTTCATTAGCAACAACAAAAAGTAATACTCCGTTACTTACCACTATTTTTTTTATTCTTTAAGTGCAATAACTACACTTGTTGTGCAATTGTTTCAAAGCTTCTTATCGATCAAAGGTAATGGTGCCTCGCTTATAAGAAATGTTGCAGAAAAGTTGAACCCATTGGTTTGACATTTTTTTTTTGTCATAACTGTAACATTGTCAACTGAACCCCACCTCAACAGTATTTATGCTCAATTACTTTGCCATTATTTTCATATTTTTAAATATTTTGATTATATTTTAAAGCTCCAAACTTATTCGTTCAACTTTCATTTTAAGTTTAAGGCAATTGTTAGAGTCTTTGACTTCATTGACTCAGTTTTGTTCACAATGCTTGACTCCATTGCTAGCAAATTCTTTGGTTCCTCTGCCATAATGCTTCGTTCTGTAGAGCAATCGATTTTCCCTTTCATCACTATTCTTTATTTTTTTACCGTATAATTATAGTTTACATTACTTTTTTCCCTTCCTTTTTATCCCTTAACTAGTGTTATACAATGCCCATCTCCATTACCTAGGATAATGGCATTGCAAGACTTTAGGAGCGGTTTCAACAACCTCTGAACCATGAGCTCATACTTGAACTTGAGCTTACTTCTTTTAACTTCGATAATCCCTCTTCCCTATTGACACTTAAAAAGTTTTATACAATCAATCAATAGGAGGAGAATCTCGCATTCTGACTAAAAAAACAACTTGTACGTTTGTTTCTCTTCTCCATACTTAATCAGTCATTTTATTTTCACTATACAAGTCCACTTCACAATTATTTTCATTTTACAGTGACCAACCCAGTCCACGTGGACATGTTTTACTCTTCCTGCAGATTGAGCTATTGATATAACTCCACCCTTACTGTGACTTAAAGTTATACATGCATACTATCTTCTTCTTATTCCGTTTATATGATTCATCTATTTAATGTTGAAAGTTTTTACTGTACATTACTTACTCCAATCCAGCAAAGCAACTACTTCAACTTACACTTATGCTAAATCGACGTCCTTCCCCACATTATCAATTACAGAAATTGAAACTATCTCTGCTTTGTAAGTACTAACTTCAACATACTTTCTATGTTCCGTAACTTTTTTTATTCACTATTACTTTCCTAACTCAACCTTCCTATAGTTTGGGCCTTCATAATCACCATCGTATTTCTCATGCTCCAAATATCGTTCGCAACTTTGCATGGAAAATGCTCACAATCGTCCATACATCTTATAAATAACATTTATGTTAATATCTACATTGTTTAAACTCTAAATGATTATGTGTTTATGTTAATAGAATTTAAGTTGAAAAGAATTGTGATGTTTCTGTTGAATTCCCCAAAATAGATTACCCTTACATTATATGACTACCTGTCCTTTGCACAATGTTCTAACATTCAGTCGTTTCAATTTTTCTTTTTTAAAGTTAATTTTACTGATTTGTCCTCCGTTACTATTTGAATACACCATATTATATGAACAAGTTTTCTTTCTATTAGACGGGTTATGAAACTAGTTCATATGGAATAGACAATGTATACTATATAGAGCAAGTGAAAAAAAGAACTGAAAACAGATGCTTTGTTATATGTACATGTATGTCAAAAATTTAATCTAAAAAGCCCTAAATGCATACAACTTAGAAATAAGTGGTCTGCCCAATTATTAAACACAATTGCCTATATGCCAAATGTGTCAACTACAGCTATGTCAACTTGCACAACCGAAATCTTCAGAGGAGAGAACGACTAGAAACAGGAGAACAAAGAGCAAAGTGTTGATTCCCCCCCAAACTAACATCCACGTTTCACACACATAGCCTCCACATCCATTTTCATATATACTAGAGGATTTTTCCGTACTATGTTGTGGGGAGGTTTTTTTGCTTTGATGGTTTAGTGAAAAAATAAGGGACTAAGTGAAAAATATATGTCTTGCATAAATAAATTATGTAGTACATAGAAGTATGTTGAAGTATGTTGTTGTGCACTCACACTGTCTACAATTCCTTAGGAACATATACTAAAAAATTAACACATTAAAGTTTAATAAAAAATTTTAGCAAAAATAAAATTTTTACATAAATGATCATAATTACAAAAAGAAAGTTATCTTTGTCTGATCTGTATTAGTACTAGTTGTAATTAAACTAATAACTAATTCAACAAAAAAATGTCTACGATGATTTCTAATATGTTCAATATTTCATAGTGAAATGAAAATGTAACTGTAGTTCCAACAAAACAGTTATCATCCTACCCTAATTGTGAAACTATAAGCTTTGAAGCTGTCATTAATTCATATGTGAATGCAACAAATAGCCCAATCTTGATAACACTTGTGGTGAGTTTGGATTGCTGCTAGTGGGTTCTCTTGTTGTATGTGGAAATTTGATAACAATGATGTCAATTTGCATAAAACGTAGTATTGCATTAATATGGAGCTATAATCTATATTCCAATCACTAATAAAAAAATATTATGAAAATCTATAGTTATGCTTATCTAAATTATAATGTATTAGTTTTATACTTATTTATCAACGAATACAAAAATTTTCAGAAATTTATTAGATGGACAGGTGTCCTCACTATACTGCAGATCCAAATATAAACATCTAGACAACGAGTAAAATCAATCGTAGGTCCATTAGCTTATTTTTTTGTCTCAAATGAGTATCTTACCATAATGTTGTCCTATCGAAGTCTCTTATTTCATGTTGAGTGTCCCAATTGGGCATTTTCCGTCCATTTCACCATTAAAATAGACGGACTTTGTTGATGCGGCATTAATTAATATTAAACTAAATGTAAAATTACAATTTTGGTACTTAAAACTTTTCCTATCAATCATTTTAACCCTCAAAATTTTTAAACCTCATACTTTCCCTCTAGTGTCTCTTCTTTCCAATTTCCCACCCTAGTAGATCTCAGAAACGGTGGCATACGGTGGCATCCACTTAAATCCAACCCCCTCTTTTGCCAAATCGACCCTTTCTTCACCTAATCCTGCCCTTCCTCAGCCGATTCCAGCTTTTCTTCATCAATTCCAACCTTCTCCACCGAACAGAGCCATCATCCGCTGGGTTCTTTGCAAGGACGAACATGCAAGATAGCGATCAAATGACGGTAGACTGGAACTCCTAGATTTCATGCATGCTCGTGATCGGACGACGTCAGTATTTTTGCGCATCCTCGTGATCCGATGGTGATTTGGTGGCGACCAGGATGAAGATTTCGTGGCAATTTTGTGCATCCTCATGATCCGACGGTGATTTCACGACAACGATGCTAGGCCATCTTTGCCTGGGGATTTTTTGGAGGTGGAGAGGAGATTAGGGGATGTGGCAAGTCGCAATGATCGGAGGCAATTCTAGGCAAATCAACGGTAAGTCATGGCGATCGATGATGGCGGCGAGGGAGAGGAGCAAAAGGTGGATGACAAGTTGGTGGCAGATGAGGAGATGGGTGCTACCGCCGCTCCAGATCGTGGATTGGGGATTAAAGGTTTGAAGAAGATGGTGTAAACAGTAGATACCTAAGTTTAAAGGTTAAACTTATTAATTGAAAAACATTAGGGACCATATTTGTTATTTTATATTTCTTTTAGTATTAAATAGTGTCATGTCAGCATTTTTCATTCAACTTAACGGTGAAATTGACGGAAAATACCCAATTGGGACAAACAACATGAGGTAAAGGACTTTGATATGATAACCTTAAGATAGGGTACTCATTTGGGATAAAAAAAATAAGCTAAGGGACCTACGATGGATTTTACCCTCCAGACAACAAGAGCTACTCCACCATAGCTACATAAGACGGAGGAACAACATCGTCATTAACCCATCAACAAAAGGACACCTGTCACACATTTCTTCTCCTCTTGCGCTTTAATGTTTATATAGATTATTATAGAAGAAATACTACATGGGTATAATATTACATTAAATAACAGTTTCTTGTAATATATTTAAACTTTTATAAATGTTTTTAGGTTGAGTAAGTAAACAAATTTCACAAAAATTTAATTACATTATAAAAAAATGTTATTCAATGGATTATTATATCTATATAGTATTCTTTCCAATGATATTGATTTCGGGCAAAAACACTGTAAAAATAAAATTAAATTAGAAAGGATATAATACAACTAAAGTAAGCTATACACCTATATTTTCCAATTATTTACTGTCTCACCATTTTGTCTCCCGTCCAATTCCAAATATCCTTCTTATTTTACATATCACAAAATAAAAAACCAAGAAATGCAAGAGCATGACCATGTTTGCCATTTGTTTCTTTAAGATCTCAACTACTCACAATGGTTGAGAGTGAGATTCATTGATACTGAACGACATCCGAGTGTGGCTAGACCATTTGAGAGCACCAAGGTGGCAACTATGGAACACGATCAGGCGACGTCCTCTATGAGAAGGCCACTAGCAGCGCTCGATTTCCTGATAGCGGTGGTTCGGGAATCATTGCGAAAGATGGTGTGGCTGGCCATATAAATTGTGCCTTTAACTGATTGTAGAATACAACTACAAAGAACAGTTCTGGAACCCCCCACAATAAGTTAGGAAAATCAAGCGATTGAGCAGTATAAGCTGGAAGAATGAAAGTTTAGACAGACAATTCAACTGACTCTTTGTGTCACAGATAATTTATAAGTTGAATAACCAAAACTAAGATTAACCACACTTCCTTTGCTACATAATTTGTCAAAAACTCAAATTTTGAACATGAAACCCCATAATTTGCCACATAAGTCAATATATTCTTCTACAACTTCTAACAAATTGGAAAATAAGGTTTAGTTCTGTAATTTGCAATTTATTATTAGTTAGAGTAGTTTTTTTCAAAGTTGTCTAAAGAACCATATTTTTTTTCCTTACGGAAGTGTATTCTCGGGAACCAGCAAAATCCCCTGCACCAATTATTTTGAATAGCAGAGCTGTTGAAGAAGTTCCAATCAAGTAGAAAAGATCCGCTTCTTAAAAAACCAAAAAAGGCTTATGGATACTCTCAGGATATTTTTAAATTAAAAAATTCAGGAAACAATAATAAAATTAAATTGAAATGGTTGCTTATGTGACACTGTAAGAAATAATATTGTTTCACTCATACAAATTTAATATTCTTTGAAAAACTGTTTATTTTGTAAGAAATGTTGTTCATAATTAATATTATTTTATTTAATAATAAATGCTTTTTTATTCAGATAAATTTACTATTCTTTAAAATTTTGTTCATTTTTGTAAGAAATGCTGTTTTAGACACAGTGACGGTCTTATTAAAAATGTTATTAATTTTATAAGATGTATTGTTCAAAATGATGTGACAGTTCTATAAACTGTTCATTTTATAAGATATGTTATTTAACTGTTTAAGACACAGTGACACATTGGTATTGTTTTGTAAATAAGATGGAACTAAGAGAATAACACGCCGCATTAAGTGCAGTATATAGCTACTCAATAAATTATTTTGGATTAACTAACTTAAAGAACTTTTTATTTGTCTTGATATACGATAAGGGTAACAAAGTTTTGGAAAATGAGAACATCAGATCTTAGATATATCTCCCAAAACTGCTGAAGAAATAAATAGATAAGTACATTAATGGTGAAAAAGTCCAATGTTGGAAAAATATGATAATGTTGGAGCATCGGAAAAATTCAATTCTAATGGCTTTTTTTAGTGGGAGGAAGTATTTTTGTATTCTGTATGTATGGTGGTTGAGAACCATTCATGCGCAACTCCTTCATTAGAACCATTCATGCGTAGTAACCAAATAGTTAAAGTATCTCAGAGACACTGGATCCCTAAGAAACACTTTAACTGATTGGTTATAAAATGATAAAAGAAGAATATTTCTAACAATTATCAATTGATTTTAACTTAAATCATCTGACTTATTTTTACTCTTATAATTTTTTTTTTCAGAAATCAATTTTATTTAAATGTTAATATTATGTAAATACAATAATTCATTTGAAAGTAAATTTTTATGATGATGTCAAATTTTTATGAACTTTTCTTTTTTAATGCCTTAAACTAGAAAAATTCATAAAAATTTAGTAAGTTTATGAAAATTGTATTTTTAATATATTATTGCACCTTAAAAATATTTGTTTTTAATTAAAATTAGTTTTGAGTAAAAAAGATGTAAGAATAAAAATAAGTCATTTTGGAATCAATTGACTTAAGTTAGAACGAATTGTGTATTACTATCAAACATAAAAATGCCAGATTTTTAGAGTGATTTGTAATAGTGATTGGGAATAAAAATGAACATCCACAAATAAATGGATTTCATCTTCCCACTCCACTCAATTTCACATCTCTTATTTGAGCATTTAGAATCCTCTATCATTTTCCATCTTTCGCAAGTTTCTGCCTATGATCAATATGTAGTTGTTAACCTTGATGAATTTAGATTTTGCCTTTACTTTTTCTAAGCAGACATATGTCCACCATGGACTAAATGTTTTATCTTTCATTATTTTTTAATCCCATTATTATCTTTCATTTTATTTTTTAATCCTAAGTGTGTCCCAGGAAGTTAAAACACGGAAGAGCACCTGCCACTAGTGGCTATGTGTCTGCAAAGCCCGCTGCTTAATATATGGAATGATTTATTCCCTTTAATAAAAAAAAAATTCCCCTTTTGATTTGACTTTGACAAGGTGAAAAAATCAAACAAAGTTCTTTTTTCTCTTCGATTTCTTTGATATCACCCTACCACAATAAAGCTAGACAACCACTGGGTTCAAAAAAATTATTGGAATAATTATGCAATTCCAGCAATAAGAATACAATATCATATATTTGCACTTATATGATCAGATGTTTCGTTCCAATATGAAGTTTTATTTCCATTTTGTTGTTTAAGTTTTGTTGTTGACTTTGATGAACTGAAGTAGTATTTTTCATCAGCATTGTTTTCCAGCTATGGTGAGAACATATAATGTTTGTTGTTTTGGTGTCATTGTTTCGTTAGTTTTGTGTTTAATGGCTATAATGTTTGCTTATTTTCCTGTTCAACTATCAGTTAATGGATTTTGACTTAAATAACTTTGTCTTTCATTCAAAGATATTTACCATGTTAAAATCAAAAATGTGAGATATGTCAATAAAAAAGCCAATCTGTCAATGAAAACAATGGTTACATGCAGTGGCGGATTCAGGATTTTAGGCTCGGGGGGGGTTAGGGGCAAAGCGAATGTGAGACGAGTGATGATCAAAATCTAAGAGAAAAAAATTATTTAAATAATTATTGATAAAAATTAAATTTTATAAAAATTTATTTAAATAATTATTAGGTGTATATGGTATTAAAATAATATGTATTCTAAATAAAAATTAGTAAAATAATTACTTTATTTTAATAATAATAATCCTAATAAATATAATCCTATATAATAATAATAAATGTTATTAGTATAATAATTATCATATTTACCATTCTTCTAAAATAAGGAATACTATTTATATATAATAATGAAAATAATTTATCTATTAATTACAATAATACCCATAGTAATTAAATTTGAGTAATAATAACACTACACCCATAATAATACAGATAATAATAATGTATATAATAATTATTATTACATAATAGTAATAATAGTAATATGCACGTCACTGTCATAATAATAATAATAGTAATAATAATAACATTATAATAATAATAATAATAATAATAATAATAATAATAATAATAATAATAATAACATGTACCCAATAATATAAAAATAATTATACTAATAATAATTATTAAGTATAGTACATAGTAGTTGTAGTAAGTAAGAAAATACTAATATGAAAACTAAGTAATAATAATTAAGTCTGATATGGTCAATGATTATAAATACGTGAATAATAAGAGCAATAAGAATGAGAAATATAATAATGTAATAAAACATTTAATAATAAGAATAATATGAACAATATTAGAACAATAATAAAAATATTAACGATAACGATTATAATATTTATAATAGTAAAAATAATTATTTTTCTGAATAATTATATTAAGAGTAATAGTCCTTATAATAGTAATATTAATAATACGTTGGAAGCATAATAACAAACAACAACAACAATAATAATAATATAATAAAAAATAATAATAATAATAATAATAACAACAATAATAATAATAATAATAATAGAATTAACATTATATTATTATTATTAGTAGTAATAGTTGCTATTATAATGATATTAATAATAAAAATAATAATAATTTTAATAGTAATAATAATAAAAATCTTAATGTTATAATTAATGTTATTAGTATCATAAATATCATATTTACCATACTTCTAAAATTACGAATACTAATTCTATATAATAATGAAAATAATTTATCTATTAATTACAATAATACCCATAGTAATTAAATTTGACTAATAATAGTAACCTTACCCATAATAATACAGATAATAACTAAGTATGATATGGTCAATGATTATAATTACGTTAATAATAAGAACAATAAGACTGAGAAATATAATAATGTAATAATATGCTTAATAATACGAATAATATGAACACTATTACAACAACAATAATAATAATACAACAATAATAATATAAAAAGACCCACAATGATTATATTAATTATAATAGTAAAATTCAATATTTGTGATCACTTATTATAATAAGTGAAATACTTCTAATCATATTCATATTAATAATATGTTGAAAGCATAATAATAATTAATAATAATATTATTAATATTAATAACAACAACAACAACAATAATAATAATTTTAATAATAATAATAATATTCATAGTTGCTATAAAAATGATAAAATTACCAATACTAATTATATATAAAAATGAAAATAAATTTATCTATTTTTAACAATAATACCCATAGTACTTACATTTGAGTAATAATAATATTATACGCATAATAAAACAGATGATAATTTTTATTATAATTACTATAGTAATAGTACATGTACTATTAATAATGGAAATAATTATAGTGATAATCGTAATGCGTATAATAATTATTATTACCAAATTATAATAATAGTAAAATGGGCCGCACAATCATAATACTAATAATAATAATAATAATATGATATGTTTTTTCTGTGATTTTTCTGTTATATGATATATTGTGAAATAATAATTTCGTGATAGCGAACTTTGATGACACTGATGGGTATACGATTACGAACAGATTTAGTTTGTAATGGAGTCGGCACGTAGTTGGATGTACAGTAACCGTTACTTGCCTGGCCGAACGGGTTACACACAAGAGTGGGAGTCCGGGGTTAATGAATTTATATCATTCGCTGTCTCTCATCCTGAAACAATGAGCGGGTTATGCATTCGCTGTCCTTGTCGGAAGTGTAAGAATTTGCGGTTTAAAGAGTCTGACGAGGTCAGAGTTCATCTGTACAAATGGGGGTTTAAGCCTTTTTACTTGAATTGGACGGCTCATGGAGAGCCATTTAATGAAGCATCAGATACAGACCCGGGTGTGGGTGGCTTTCATCACTTTGACCAGGGGTCTTCGACGAATCCATATGAAAGGATGGTATTAGATGCCGTTGGGCCTAATTACTCACAAATTCTGGAAGACAATGTTGCGGAGCCGAATGAAAGTGCAAAAAAAAATTTTAATCTATTGAATTCAGCATCAACTCCTCTATGGGATGGGTGCGAAAATCATTCTGAGTTATCTGCTGCTGTCCGTCTTCTTAACCTTAAGTCTGAGTATCACATGTCACGAGCATGTTTTAATGGCATTGCCCAACTGATGAAGGAGACTCAACCTACAGATAGTAAGATGCCATCAAATTGGTTTGAAACGAAGAAATTAGTTTCGCAGTTGAGCCTGTCTCACCAGAAGATTGACGTCTGTGTGAATGATTGCATGTTGTTCTGGAAAGATGAAAGTATTCTGCGTATTTGTAAGTACTGTGGAGCTGAGAGATATAAGCCAAAAAAGGGAGGTCGGGGTAAAGATCGACCGAGAAAAACCATGCATTACTTACCACTAAGCCTTCGTCTGCAACGCTTATTTGCGTCAATGTCAACAGCAGAGCAGATGAGGTGGCATAAGGAGCAAACACAGTTCCCAGGTGTTATAAAACATCCATCAGATGGTGAAGCTTGGAAACATTTTGATCGGACCTACCCATGGTTTGCTTCAGAAGCACGAAATGTCTGATTGGGGTTGTGTGCTAATGGATTTACCCCATTTGGACCATCTGGAAAACAATACTCTTGTTGGCCTGTTATCGTTACTCCGTATAATTTGCCCCCTTGGATGTGTATGAAAAAACCGTATATGTTCCTTTCATTGTTGATTCCAAGTCCACATAGCCCAAATCATAAGATTGATGTTTATCTACAACCTCTAATAGAAGAGCTAAGGCATCTGTGGTTTGATGGCGTTGAAACATGGGATGTGTCATTGAAAGAAAATTTTGTTCTTCGAGCAGTATTAATGTGGACCATAAATGACTTTCCCGCTTATGGCATGCTTTCAGGATGGATGACACATGGTCGATTGTCTTGCCCTATTTGTATGGGAGAAAGTAAGGCATTCTAACTTAAGTATGGTAGAAAATTTTCTTTTTTCGACTATCACCGGCAATTTCTTGGCCGGAACCACCCATATAGAAGAAATAGTACATGTTTTAAGAGTGGGAAGTCAAAGAAGGCATTGCCTCCCGAGCGCTTATCAGGTGAGGCTATATTTGAAAAAATCTCATGGATTCCATCAATTGGTAATGATGGTCCACAACATCGCCCATGCGATTATGGGAAATCACATAATTGGACGAAGCGAAGCATTTTTTGGGACTTACCGTATTGGGCCACGAACTTAATCCGCCATAATCTTGATGTCATGCATATTGAGAAGAACGTGTTTGAGAATATATGGAATACTGTGATGGATGTTAAGAACAAAACGAAAGATAATGTTAAAGCACGGAAGGACCTTGAAATTTATTGTAATCGGACGGAGTTAAACATGGTTGATCTTGATGATGGTCGTTCATTCAAACCAAAGGCAAGGTTTACATTTGATGTTAACCAAAGGCAAGATGTGATCGTTTGGGTAAAATCTCTATGACTCCCTGATGGATATGCCTTAAATCTTGGGAGATGTATTGATACCTCTGGTTGCAAAATGTATGGCATGAAGAGTCATGATTGTCATGTTATGATGCAAAAGCTTCTCCCCATTGCCTTTGAAGCGCTTCCCGAAAATATATGGAAGCCATTAACGGAGTTAAGCCTATTCTTTAGAGACTTGTGCTCTCCAGAGCTTCATGAGAATCACTTGTTGGCGTTGGAGGCCAATATTCCAATTATAATTTGTAAGCTTGAGAGAAATTTTCCTCCAGGGTTTTTTGATATCATGGAGCATCTCCCAGTTCACTTGCCATATGAAGCAAGGGTTGGAGGACCTATTCAGTACCGATGGATGTATAAATTTGAGCGGTGCATGCATGACCTAAAAATGAAGGTTTCTAATACTGCTCATGTTGAGGGATCGATATGTGAAGCATACCTTATAGAGGAGACTTCCATCTTTTGCTCTCATTACTTTGAATTCCATGTTCCCTCCATGATGAACCGAGTACCGCGAAATGATGATGGTGGTCCTGTCCCCTGTAATGGTGAGTTGTGGTCCATATTCACCTTTTCGGGACGTCCATATGGTGCATGTAGATATAGATTCCTCACAGATGATGAACTCAGACTTGCAACCACATACGTTCTTCTAAACTGTGCTGAGATCAGGCCATATCTAAAGTAAGTCATCCTTCATGATCATCCAGTAGTTTGATTATTTTGAAGTTCAGTATTAATCATCTTACGAAACTAACATATTTTCCTCCTCTCCCCATTTCGTCGCAGTATGTTTGTGGATCAGGTAAGGGAAACTGCGCCCGATATAACCATGTCTGAGATGGACATACACATTGAAAACAATTTCTCAAGCTGGCTCCGACACTATGTACGCTAATCAATTTCGACTCACTATGTATTGCAATATGTTAAGTTATAAACTTCCAGATATATTGTCCTAAACTGAAATTGTTTTACATAGGTTGATGACCCAGGTAACAATATAGTCGATAACATCTTGTGGGATGTTGCATGTGGACCCTCACGTCGGGTAGAGACATGGCCTGTTTATTTCACAAATGGGTACAAGTTTCACATAAGTGAATGGGGCAAGGACAAATCAACATTTAATAGTGGAGTCTGCATACGAAGCACGGGTTCAAGCGAAGTTGAATGTGATTTTTATGGTATATTAGAAGAAGTCATTCAACTCGAATATCCTGGCTATCCACATAAGAATGTTGTCTTGTTTAGGTGCAACTGGTTTGACCCAACACCTGAACATGGAACTTGAATGCATAAACAGTTTGGGTTAGTTGAGATCCGGGATAGCCACAGATATCAGAAGTTTGATCCTTTCATTCTAGCATCACAGGCTGACTAAGTTTACTACACACCCTATCCGATAAAGTCACGTGAGAAAAACGGGTGGTCAGCTGTTATGAAGATAAAACCTAGATGGATAATCCAGTATGCAATTGTTGACAAGGATGACGTTTATCAAGAAAGTGGATCCGTTATGAATCAAAGAATTGAAGATGACCAAGTTGAGGAGTTAGCTGACTTGGGTGTCGGTGATGCTATTGAAGGAAATTTAGTTGAGGAAGGGGGTTCTAATGAAGAAACAGATGATGATGAGGACTTTATATCAGATGACACCGACACCGAAGAAGATGAGGAGTTTCACGATACTGGAAGCACTGGGTTGGGTGAATGAGGATGTATTTAGTTTGTTTAGTCATCACGAGTCATTAGTTGTCTGGAACATATTTGGTAAATTTATGTGCATCGAATACATAACAATTAATGTCAGTAAACATATGAATGTTTAATTTTCTTACTAATAATAATAATAAATGGAGATGCCGCGTAAATGAGATAACACATATAAGCGCCGACCTGGAAAGGGACCATTCGCGCAGTTTAAGGAGGTCATGGAGCCAATATTGAATGCTCGACAGAGGATGGGTTCTTCATCCCGGGCACAGGACGATGTCGGTCTAGAGACGCAGGACACAATAGTGCCAGCAACTCACGTCCACTCACATCAACACCAATCTAACGACGGGGGAGGCACGACATCTAGACATGGATCTGGTGCGCGGCATGTGAGTCACCTGATACTGACGACTCATCCCTCAGATGAAGACATACATATTGATGACATCCCATCATCGATGTCACAGATACCAGCCCAAGCATGGATGAGGATATCCCTACATGGTAACACGTAAATGATGAATATCCTACAAATGTTTTGAAAATAGTAATATTACTTATATTACTGTGAATAATCTCAACATATCACTGTGAATAATCATTTGAACTGTGCAGATTCATTCTAGCTGCAGTGACACGGTTAGTGACACCATGTTTCACCACACATTTTAAACCATATTCTGATTGGTCCTCCGTCTCTCCATCAGACCTTCAACAATGGTAGCGTGTTTTTGAGGTATAACACGTATATTACTATGATAATGATGTGTTACTGTCAAAACTACTACTTGCTTTTTTCATGCTAATAGTTTCAAAATATTAACCTTTACAGAGGAGTTGTGAGTGGGATCCGATGCATCATAATGAGGTGTATCGGGTGTGGAATATCTTTGGAGAATAGCATTACAGATGCATGATGGCAGAAATCCGATGTATCAAGGATCCTGTTAAACATCGAGCAAAGGCAAACTTTATGTCCGATGCTGCATATGCGGAAATAGAGGCATATTGGGCCAGTCTGGAGTTCATTCAAAAGTCCACTAGATTCAAGGCAATGTGAGAAACAGTAAGTGACAAGGATTCACAGTCTAGCTCTTGCAGTGCGACATATGTAGGGAGATCTATCTTGATGTCTGCACATTAAGAGCAAATGGTAAATATCCCGTCAATGTTCTTCCATTTTACATTTAAGAAAATAATGAACTTAAATTACCTATTAATCTGACGTTTCATTCATTTAGAGAGAGAGAGATCCAGAGAAAAAGGACCTTAGCTTGTTTAAAGTCTTTCAAGCAACACATAAAATGAAGAACGAAAAATATGTTAGTAAGCGATGTGAAGAAGTTGCTGTAAGTATAATAACTTTTTTTTTTGTAAACTATTGTTAAGATAATTACCATGTTTTACCAATAATGTCTGATTCATATGATATAATATGTTTCTCTAGACTTGTATCAATGCTGAGATTGAGGATCAAACACAACAAGATGATGGATTATTGCCAATTGATGAACTTGCAATAATAAGTACTGCATCTGGAGGGAGAAGGAGAGGACGTGTTTTTTGTTTAGGATCTGAGCAGTGTGTTATACTGGGCCACCGACTACCTGGTGGCATCCCACTTATTGACATCACACAGACACCGTGATTCAACGAGCAAGTACAAAAGATGATGGCGGAGGAGAATGCGCGAAGGGATGCCGAGTACGAGAGGAAGCTCGAGAAAATTAAGAGGAGACAGAGAGCAGAGATGGAGGCGAATAGGGCCGCATTGGAGGCGAACCAGGTTCAGTTGGAGATTATTTGTCGTTCGTTTAACCTTTCGTGCCCACCGGCTCAACAAGTTCCACAGTATCCTGATGACTCAGACTCGGAGGATGAGGAGATAGTCGAGACTCATTGATTGTCGTCTTCAACATGTATATCATTTCAAAATTTCTTGTGTTATCAAACTTGGACAAGAATTGTTAGACCTAAGACTCAGATGACATTCCTGATATGTGTCGAATGTTGAATGTTGTATGGTTTGTTACAGACATATATGTACTTGTTTTAATTATGATGTATTAGAGAATGTGTGATGGAAATTACATGGAAATTGTGAGTAATTTTGATTGTTTAGCAAGGGTGGCGGAACTTTGAAATTGGTATTTCATTTTCGAATTTGTTTCAAACAGGGAAAAACAGGAAACAACCCCAGCCCAGAACTGAAAAATGTATATTACTAACGCGTACGCGCGTTGGTAAATACCAACGGCCGTTTACCAACTCGTACGCGTTGGTAATTACCAACTGTCACCCGCGTTGGTACCTACCAACGCACTTACAAACGCGTCTGGAAGTTGGTAATTACCAACAGCTTGCTACCAACTCGCAAGCGTTGGTAATTATCAACTTCCAGGCACGTTGGTAATTACCAACCCCCTTACCAACTACTGTAAGTTGGAAACTTTCCAACGCGCATGGCAGTTGGTAATTACCAACGCGCGACGCACGTTGGTAATTACCAACTGCCATGACAGTTGGTAATTACCAACGTTGACGCAGTTGGTAATTACCAACTGCCATGCCAGTTGATAATTGGCAGTTGGTAATTACCAACGCGCGTTGGTAATTACCGGGACAACGGCAGTTGGTAATTAATTACCAACTGCCTCGCCCGTTGGTAATGGCAGTTGGTATTACAAAGCTAATTACCAACTGCCATGGCAGTTGGTATTACCAGTTGGTAATTACCAACTGGCGTGGCAGTTGGTAATTACCAACCAACGGCCATGGCAGTTGGTAACTACAACCACGGGTTGGAAACCAAGGCCCATTTCTGACCGTTGGTAATTACCAACGTACATTTTATCAACGGTCACGAGTTGGAATTTACCAACGTGTCAGATTTTGCGCGTTGGTAAAACATTTTCCAACGAATCGATTACCAACGTTCGTTTACCAACTGCTCTGCATTGGTAACTTCAGTTTACCAACGCGCAACAGTTGGTAACTGACAGTTGGTAAACATGGGAATTTTAGTAGTGCATCCCTAACCCATCTTGGTATATATATATTGTGCCACGATGATGGAAAATCACAGTCCTCATTTTTTTCAACGCAAGAAACTTGTTACGTAAACAACATTCAAATTCTCATAGAAGATCTTCTATTCGATTCTCATGATCTCCCACTGCCTGGATTTGATCATGGTCCAAATCCCAGATTAATTTAGCACAAATGTGATCTCACCTTCCTTCTTAATTTGATCTGCCCCGGCCCCCAAACTAACAACCTGAAATCTCAACATATATTTTCCAGAATTAATTGATATCAACAAAGAATGATTAAATATGGTAACGACTAATGAAGCTGATCCCAATAACTTAATCGAAGGATTTGCAGATTTCGGCCCTTGTGTTGTTACTTGGTGTTTTTTGCTTATAGGGAAAGGGTCGCAGCCGGTGGCTTGTCCCACATACTCGAAAATATTAGTTACTTATTTCACCCACTAGAAAACATCGGTGGCTTATTCGCCTGCAAAAATATTTTAGTGGCTGATTTGTGCTATGCAAGAATGCTAGTAGCTCTGTAGTTTGTTTCACATTTTTGCAACAAACTAATAACTATAGTTGTTCAGTGGGCAGACCCGGCCCGGGACTGGCCCGGCCCAGCTAGTCTCGGTCCTAGGTTTCACTACTAAATTTTCATGCTTTTCTAATGGTTTTTTACCAATGTCCTAGTCGTTAGTAATTACCAACGCATAGGACCGTTTATGTCAATTTCCAACGTGCATGCGTTGGTAGCATAGTTATTGCAAATTTTTTTTTTTTACAACGGTGAGGACCGTTGGTAAGTTTCTAACTTTGACGCGTTGGTGGAAGGTCATGTGTAATTGAGCTTCTTATTATGGGCTCATTGCTGTTGGTAAATTTTTAAATGAAATGGTGCATTTCAATTGAAAATTTACCAACGGCTAGCCATTGGTAATAAGTTTTTTAAATCTGTCTCCTTCCTCTTTCAAATTCAGTTGCGCATTTCGGGGGGAGAGGACCTTCAGTTCCCCACCGCCGCACCGCTCACATTACTGCCAACGGAGCTCCTTGGCCGGCCATTTTGCGACACTTTTCCCCCTATTTCGTAGATCTGCTGCTAATATTTTGGGTAGGGGTGTATTTTTATAGTTGTTTTTCGATTTTAAGTATATAGTAGAAATTTTTGTTAGTTTGAGTTTTTGAGCTTCATTTTTTCAGTTTGAACTCTTCTTTAGGGTTCCAAAGTTGGCCATTGTTATTCCTCAGGCTCTGAAGTTGTTAGAGGTAAGTTTTATTCTTCTTTTTTTTACTATATCCGAAAATTTTAGTTATTTTGAGGGAAAAAATTGTATTTTATTATTTATGTTGTGATTTAAATTTATGTATTATGACTATGGTTCCTACATTGCTCTGGCTATTTAAGTTGGGTATTTTCCATTTAATTTGTGTTAATTATTTTTTATTTATGGGTAATTTTAGTGATGGAAAAGGTGAAGATGAAATTTATTTATGGTATTTAATTATGTTGAAGATAGGTATTTTCATTTTTCATATAGATTGTTGTATCAATTTATTTTTTCTATATTTTTTAGATCGTAATTGGTCGACTTAAGATTTAGTTTGAGTGATTTAGTCTTGGGTAATAATAACAATAATAAAATAATAATAATAATAATTAATAATAAGATGTACCCAATAAAATAAAATAGTAATAGTAATAATAATAATAATAGCAGCAGCAGCAGCAGTAATAGTAGTAGTAGTAAAAAGTAGTAGTATTTTTAGAAATTAATATTAATGAAATTAATAAAAATTATGATAACAATTGTTATAATCATGTTAATAATAAGAACAATAAGAAGGAGAAGGATATATATGTAATAATATGCTTAATAATAGCAATAATATGTACTGTATAATAATTAATAATAATAATAATAATAATAATAATAATAATAATAATAATAATAATAATAATACTTATTTGTTCCCAATAACTATAATAACAGCAATAGTTCTAATAATAGTCATTATAATAATACGAATAATAATGATAGTATTATTAATGATAATAGTAATAAGTACAAATAATAATAATAATAATAATAATAATAATAATAATAATATTTGTTCCCAATAAACTATAATAACAGCAATAGTTCTAATAATAGTCATTATAATAATACGAATAATAATGATAGTATTATTAATGATAATAGTAATAAGTACAAATAATAATAATAATAATAATAATAATAATAATAATAATAATAATTATTATTATTATTATTATTATTATTATTATTATTATTATTTGTTCCCAATAACTATAATAACAGTAATTGTTCTAATAATAGTCATTATAATAATACGAATAATAATGATAGTATTATAATGACAATTAGTAATAAAGTTAGTACAAAATAATAATAATAATAATAATAATAAAAATAGTATAATACTAAGAATATAATAATAATAATAATAATAATAATAATAATAATAATAATAATAATAATAATAATAATACTAAAAATAATAATAATAATAAATATTATAGTATGTTTGAAATTGGAAAATAATAATAATGCAAGTAATAAAATAATAAGAATAATAATAAAATAATGATAATAATAATACAATTTAAATTATTTATAATAATAAGTATACTGATTATTAGAATATTGCCACAGTTACTAATTAATTTACTAATGATAATAATGAAAAAAATTATAATATTTATTATAATACTACACATAATAATTAAATTGTGCTAAATTTTACTAATGATAATAATGAAAATAATTATAATTTTAATTATAATCATATCCCATAGTAATAATATTGTGATCAAGTTTACTAATGATAACAATGAAAATAATTATAATATTATTTAGAAAATTACCCATACTAATAATATTGTTGGAATAATAATATCCATAATTATACTGATAATAATAATGACTAATAGTATTAGTATTATAAGCATACTTATACTAATATGCACCCACAATAATAATAATAATAATAATAAACATAATACTAATACTAATACTAATACTCATACTATTAATAATTGAAAGGATGTGTTTTGTTATACATATATTTTGTCCTTGTGATACATGGCAATATGAGGGAAGGGTACAAATCATAAGTAGTAGTAATTATGTATGAGGTTACGATGTTCTGATGTGTAAGATGATATATTGTCAAATATAAGTTTCGTGCTTGCCAACTTTGATGACTATATCTGATATACGATTACTAATAGATTTAGTTTGTAATGGAGTCGGCCCGTAGTTGGATATACAGTAACCATTTCTTGCCAGGCCGAACGGAGTACACACATGAGTGGGAGTCTGGGGTTAATGAATTTATATCATTCGCTATCGTTCATCTTGAAACAATGAGTGGGTTAATAATTCGCTATCCTTGTCAGAAGTGTAAGAATTTTACGGTTTAGAGAGTGTGACGATGTCAGAGTTCATCTGTACAAATGGCGGTTCAAGCCTTTTTACTTGAATTGGACAGCTCATGGAGAGCCATTTAATGAAACATCAAATACAAATAGATATGTGGGTGGCTTTGATCACTTTGAGCAGGGGTCTTCGACAAATCCATATGAAAGCATGGTATTAGATACCGTTGGGCCTAATTATTCATAATTTCCTGAAGATAATGATGCGCAGCTGAATGCAAGTGCACAAAATTTTTTTAATATATTGAATTCCGCATCAACTCCTCCATGGGATAGGTGCCAGAATAATTCTGAGTTATCTGCTGTTGTTCTTCTTCTTAACCTTAAGTCAGAGTATCACATGTCACGGGCATGCTTTAATGGCATCACACAACTGATGAAGGAGACTCAACCTACAGATAGCAAGATGCCATCAAATTGGTTTGAAATGAAGAAATTAGTTTCGCAGTTGGGCCTGTCTCACCAGAAGATTAACATCTGTGTTAATGATTGCATGTTGTTCTGGAAAGATGAAAGTAATCTTCGTATTTGTAAGTATTGTGGAACTGAGAGATATAAGCCCAAAAAGGGTTGTAGGGGTAAAGATCGGCCGAGAAAAACCATGCATTACTTACCACTAAGTCCTCGTCTGCAACACTTATTTGTGTCAATGTCAACAGTAGAGCAGATGAGGTGGCATAAGGAGCAAAAACAAATCCCAAGTGTTATAAAACATCCATCAGATGGTGAAGCTTGGAAACATTTTGATCGGAACTATCCATGATTTGCATCAGAACCACGAAATGTCTGATTGGAGTTATGTGCCGATGGATTTACCCCTTTTGGACCATTTGGAAAACAGTACTCTTGTTGGCTTGTTATCGTTACCGTATAATTTGCCCCCTTGGATGTACATGAAAAAACCCTATATGTTCCTTTCATTGTTGATTCCAGGTCCACGTAGCCTGAATCATAAGATTAATGTTTATCTACAACCTCTAATAGAAGAGCTAAAGCATCTGTGGTATAATGGCGTTGAAATATGGGATGTGTCATTGAAAGAAAATTTTGTTCTTTGAACAGCATTAATGTGGACCATAAATGACTTACTGGCTTATGGCATGCTTTCAGGATGGATGACACATGGTCGATTGTCTTGCCCTATTTGTATAGGCGAAAGTAAGGCATTCCAACTTAAGTATGGCAGAAAAATTTCTTTTTTCGACTGTTACCGACAATTTCTTAACCGGAACCAACCATATAGAAGAAATAGTATTTGTTTTAAAAAGGGGAAGTCAGAGAAGTCATCACCTCCCAAGTGCCTATTGGGTGAGGCTATATTTGAAAGAATCTCATAACTTCCATCAATTACTAATGATGGTCCACAACATCGACTGTGTGATTATGGGAAATTATATAATTGAACGAAGCGAAGCATTTTTTTGGGAGTGACCCTATTGGGGGGTGAACTTAATCCACCATAATATTGATTTCATGCATATTGAGAAGAACGTGTTTGAGAATATATGGAATACTGTTCTGGATGTTAAGAAGAAAACGAAAGACAACATTAAGGCACGGAAGGACCTCGAAATTTATTGTAATCGGCTGGAGTTAAACATGGTTCCTCTTAATGATGGTCGTTCATTCAAACCAAAGGCGAGGTTCACATTCGATGTTAACCAAAGGTAGGATGTGATCGCTTGGGTAAAATCTCTACGACTCTTTAATGGATATGCCCTGAATCTTGGGAGATGTGTTGATAGTTCTGGTTGCAATATGTATGGCATGAAGAGGCATGATTGCCATGTTATGATGCAAAGGCTTCTCCCCATTGCCTTTGAAGCGCTTCCCGAGAATATATGGAAGCCATTAATGGAGTTAAGCCTTTTTTTTAGAGACTTGTGCTCTCCAGAGCTTCATGTTAATCACTTGTTGGCATTTAAGGAAAATATTCCAATTATAATTTATAAGAATGAGAGAATTTTTCCTCTGGGATTTTTTGATGTTATGGAGCATCTCCCAGTTCACTTGCCATATGAAGCAATGGTTGGAGGACCTGTTCAGTACCAATGGATGTATAAATTTGAACGGTGCATGCATGACCTAAAAATGAAGGTTTCTAATACTGCTCATGTTAAGGGATCGATATGTGAAGCAAATCTTGTAGAGGAGACTTCCATCTTTTGCTCTTATTACTTTGAATCCCATGTTACCTTTATGATGAACCGAGTTCTGCAAAATGATGATGGTGGTCCTGTCCCCTGTAATGGTGAGTTGTTGTCCATATTCACCTCTCCAGGACGTCCATATGGTGCATGTAGATATAGATTCCTCATAGATGATGGACTCAGACTTGCAACCACATACATTCTTCTAAACTGTGCTGAGATCAGGCCATATCTAAAGTAAGTCATCTTTAATGATCATCCAGTAGATTGATTATTTTGAAGTTCGGTATTACTCATCCGACGAAATTAACCTATTTTCCTACTCCCCTCATTTGATCACAGTATGTTTGTCGATCAGGTAAGGGACAATACACCCGATATTACCATGTCTGAGATAGACATACACAGTGAAAACAACTTCTCAAGCTGGCTCTGACACTATGTACGCTAAATTTGACTCCCTATGTATTGCAATATGTTATGTTTTAAAGATCCAGATATATTGTCCTAAAATGAAATTTTTTGTACATAGGTTGATGACCTAGGTAACAATATAGTCGATAACATCTTGTGGGATGTTGCCTGTGGTCTTTCATGTCAGGTTGAGACATGGTCTGTTTATTTCACAAATGGCTACAAGTTTCACATAAGTGAATGGGGCAATGACAAATCAACATTTAATAGTGGAGTATGCATACGAAGCACGGGTTCAAGCAAAGTTGAATGTGATTTTTATGGTATATTAGAAAAAGTCAACTTGACTACCCTGGCTATCCACATAAGAATGTTGTCTTGTTTAAGTGCAACTGGTTTGACCAAACACCTGAACGTGGAACTCGAATCCATAAACATTTTGGTTTAGTTAAGATCCGAGATATCCGCAAATATAATAAGTTTGATCCTTTCATTCTGCCATCACAGACTGACCAAGTTTACTAAACACCCTATCCGACAAAGTCACATGAAAAAAATGGGTGGTCAACTGTTATGAAGATAAAACCTAGATGGATCATCCAGTATGAAATTATTGACAAGGAAGATGTGTATCAAGAAAGTAAAGCCGCTATGAGTCAAACAATTGAAGATGACCCAATTGAGGAGTTAGCTGACCCTGGTGTCGGTGATGACAATGAAGAACATGTCCAAAGAATGGGTGTAATTGAGCCTGAAGAAGATGTTGTTGAGGAGGGGGGTTCTAATGACGATACAGATGAGGAGGAGGAGTTTCAATCCGATGAAACTGACACTGATGAAAGTTAGGAGTTTGACGATACTGGAAGCACTGGGCCGGGTGAATGAAGAAGGCAATGTCTTTGTTTAGTCATTGCGAGTCATACGTTGTATCGAACATATTTGGTATATTTATGTAAAGTCAGTACAATTCAATTAATGTCATATCAAAGTTTATTTTTTTTACTTAAATAATAATAAATGCAGATGTCGCGTAAAGGGGATAACACATATAAACGCCGACCTAGGAAGGGACCATTGGTGCAGTTCAATGAGGTCATGGAGCCAATACTGAATGCTCGATAAAGGATGGGTTCTTCATCCTAGGCACAGGATGATGTTGGTGTAGAAACACAGGACACATCAGTGCCAGCGATTCACGTCCACTCACATCAGAACCAATTTAGCGGAGGTGGAGGCACGACATTTGGACATGGCGGACGGGCGCCGCATGTTAATCACCCGATCCTGACTCCTCATCCCTCAGACGAAGACATACATATTGATGACATCCCTTCATCGATGTCACAGACACCAGCTCGAGCTCGGATGAGGATATCCCCACATGGTAACACGTAAGTGATAAATATCTTACAAACTATCTAAAAATGATAATATTACTTACATTACTGTGAACCATCAACATATAACTGCTTATAATAAATACAGTGATAAATCATTTGAACTGTGCAGATTCGTTCGAGCTGCAGCGACACGGTTTGTGACACCATGTTTCACCACACATTTCAAACCCTATTCTGATTGGTCCTCCGTCTCTCCATCAGACCTTCAACAATGGTGGCGTGTTTTTGAGGTATAACACATATATTACTATGATATGATTTATTACTATCAAAACAACTACTTGTTTTTTTCACACTTTTAGTTTTGAAATATTATCCTTTACAGAGGAGCTGTAAGTGGGATCCGATACACCATAATGAGGTGTATCGGGTATGGAATATCTTGGGAACACAGCGTTACAGGAGCATGATGGCAGAAATTTGACGTGTCAAAGATCCTCTTAAATGTCGAGCAAAAGCAAACTTTATGTCTGATGCTGTATATGCGAAAATGGAGGCATATTGGGCCAGTCTGGAGTTCATTAAGAAGTCCGCTAGATTCAAGGTAATTCGAGCAACAGTAACTGACGAGGATTCACAGTCTGACTCTTGCAGTGTGACATATGCAGGGGGATCTATCTCGATGTCTGTACATCAAGATCAAATGGTATATATCCCATCAATGTTCTTCCATTTTATATTTAAGCAAATAATGAACTTAAATTACCTATTAATCTAACGTATCATTCAATTAGAGAGAGAGAGATATATAGAGAAGAAGGACCCTGGGTTGTTTAAAGTCCTTCAAGCAACACATAAAATGAAGCACGAAAAATATGTTAGTAAGCGATGTGAAGAAGTTGCTGTAAGTATAATGACTTTTTTTTTTGTAAACTATTGTTAAGATATTTACCATGTTTTAGCAATAATACTTGATTCAAATGTGTTAATATGTTTCTGTAGACTCGTATCAGTGCTGAGATTGAGGAGAAAACACAACAAAATGATGGATTAGAAGCAATTAATGAACTTGCAATCATTAGTACTGCATTTAAAGGGAAAAGGAGAGGGCGTGTGTTTGGTTTAGGATCTGAGCAGTGCATCATACCAGGCCGCCGACTGCCTGGTAGACTCCCATCTATTGACATCACACAAACACCACAATTCAACGAGCAAGTACAGAAGATGATGGTGGAAAAGAATGCACAAAAAGATGCCGAGTACGAGAGGAAGCTGGAAAGACTTAAGAGGAGACAGAGAGCAAAGATAGAGGCAAATAAGGCCGCATTGGAGGTGAACCGGGCTCAGTTGGAGATTATTTTTCATTCGCTTAACCTTCCATGCCTGTTGGCTCAACAAGTTCCACAATTTCCAGATGACTCGGACTCGGAGGATGAGGAGATCGTTGGGTCTCCTTGATTGTCGTCTTCGATATGTAAATCATTTCATAATTTCCTATGTTATCAAACTTGGACAAGAATTTTAGACCTAACTCGGATGAAATTCCTGATATGTATCAACCATTGAACCTTGTATCGTTTGTTGCAGACATATATGTACTTGTTTTAATTCTGATGTATTACAGAATGTTTGGTGGAAATTACTGAAATGAATGTCCTTTCTCTGTGTAATTCTGATTGCTTAGCAAGGGTGTTAGAACTTTGAAATTGGTATCGCCATTTAGAAATCGTTTCAAATAGGCAAAAAAATGAAACAACCCCTCCTGGAACTGAAACTGAAAATTACCAATGTGCGTGCACGTTGGAAATTACCAATGGTCGAGTACCAATGCGCCCGTGTTGGTAATTACCAACGCGAACGCATGTTAGTAATTACCAACGCTCATACCAACGCGCGTGAGTTGGTAATTACCAACACGTGCACGCTGGTAATTACCAACGAGCTTACCAACGCGTTAGGCCACCAATATGCACATGTTGGTAAGTACCAACTCTCGTACCAATGAATGACCGTTGGTAATTACCAATGTATACACGTTGGTAATTACCAACGTGCTTACCAACTCATTAGCCCGTTGGTAATTACCAATGCACAAACACGTTGGAAATTACCAATATTTCCAACTCCCGTACCGACGCATGGACATTGGGAATCACCAACACATGCTCGTTGGTAGTTACCAACGCATAAGGGCATTGGTAATTACCAACGGCCACTCACGTTGGTAAGTACCAACTCTCATTCCAACGCATGAAGCCGTTGGTAATCAAAATACACATTGGAAACATGGGTTTGTACTTGACCATTGGTAAATTCCAATGCGCATTTTACCAACCTACACGCGTTGGAATTTTTTTTTTCAATGAATCAATTACCAACTTGCGTTTGCCAACGGCTTCACATTGGTGCTGGGCCTAAGGCCCACTATTTTTTTTTTAACTTTTTTTTAAGAATTTGATTCTAAAATAAATTTTTTGAAAATTAATTGTTTTAAGAGTAAAACACCACTACCGGTGTAAAATTTTATTAATTTGAAAGCCAAACAGTATTTACATAACTTGGAATGAGCTTTACATGAGTCAATAGCAAAATGTTCCATAAAAGTAAATGTAAAATAAACGGTAGAATCTGTGCTGAACAGCAAAATCAGATCAAATGCAAAGTAGGAAGATAATGAACAAGTTATGGATTTAAGCATCTATCTCATTGGGGTTTTATTTGTCGAAACTCTTGTGGTCTTGTAATCTTAAAGCCGTAAAACCCCAATCATGGTTGCATATACAAACTTCAACTGCATTTGGTGATAACCTTGCATGTTTTTTTGAAATTACACGTTTTCTAGTGCTGAAAGCCAACTCAGACGCAACGGGTGAGACGGGAACAACTAGAACTTCTTTAGCAATTATGAAAAGTATTGGAAATTTGTTACTTCTTGCTTTCCATCATTCTAGAATGTCATTTTCACTATTCTCCCAAACCAAGTTGAGGTATACATCTAATTCATTAAGATTGGATGCTGCAGCACGGGGCTGTTTGAGGAGTTGTTCTGCAGGATTGAATGATGATAAGCGCGACGATGATGAACACCCGATGGTAGAGGAAATAGTGTTTGCAACCTTATCCTTATGCAGGTCGGCATAAATCTTAAATAACTCCTGCAAGTGCTCCTGAATAGTGGTAGTTATAGCATTAACAGAAATATGTGCCATTTCTAATAAACTATAATAACACTCAAATAGTTGTTGTGTATCCGTGATTCTGACAATCGGGTCTAGTGCAGATACAAGTAAATAGATCGAGGGTATATTATTGAAATATAAAATCCATTTGTCTTTCATGGCCTTAACCGTGTCTTTTATGAACTCGTCATCCTTGTATTGGTTAAAAACCCATCCAATATTGACCAAATACATTAAAACTTTATGAGATGTGGAATAGTATACATCAGAGCAAAAAACAGTAACCTCATAAAAATATTGTTGCACAGCAGCCACTTTTAACAGTTTATCACATATCTCTTATTTCAAAAATATTCTTTTTTATATATATTTATAAAACATATCATGTGTGCAGCACATGGCAATGCATCCATCGGCATCGCCATTTTTTGTTTTTTTTTGCCATCAACATCTCGTAAGTCAAGTTCCATCGAGTAGAGCAATTAAGTTTAAAACGTTTCCAGCTAAAATCGATGCCATTTTCAAAGGCAATATAGTTTAAATTCTTTAGAAACTTTGGTCCTTGACTTTAAATAATGGAGTGCCCACATGGATTGGAGTAATTTCATTACCCAAATCTTGAATACCTTTTTGGACAGCTAATTTTAAAATATGACATACACATCTAATATGAAAAAATGCGGCATCCCAGACAAGTTCTAGTGATTCCTTTAATATCTCAGCCGCGACATCGCTGTTTGATGCATTATCAAATGTTATGTTAAAACCCTTGTCATGACAAAAAATATTGTTTAAAAGTTTCTGAAAAAACTTGCATTATGTTTCAACTAGTACGATCGACTTTCATCAACTTAAACGCAATGATACATTTTTTAACGACCTAACTATCATCAATCCAATGTGCAGTTATGCAATAATAATCTTGTCTTAGTGGTGAAGTCCACATGTCACTATTGAATGAGATAGAATGATCAAAAGTAAAGAAATATGCTTATAGGTTTGATTTACCAGCTTCATAAATTTTAAATGATTCACTCCTAACAGTACTCATAGATGTTCTTTTAAAAGCAGAGTTTAATTCTTATTTAATATATTGTTCCATATACCTATCTTCCGATTGTGTAAATGATTTTTCAATTAACATCACCCAGTCAACAATGCTTTATCTACAATCTTTGTTGATTAAATCTAAAAAGGGAAAGGGTCTGTTCCCTCTGGTCCCCTTTGTCCACCCTTATCCGCTAACCGTACTCACAAGTTGTGTCTGACCTCGAGTACTGGCAGCTGCATCTGGACATAGATTCGGGTGTTTATGTTCCATGTGCCGTTTGAGTGTTCTTGTGCCAGAGTTCTTTTTGTGCGCAAGTTTTGTGTTGCAATGTTTGCAATTTGCGAACATCACATCGTTTCCATTAGCATCCTTCTCGAAAACTTGGTCAAAAATCTCCCAAACCTATGCGCTAAGCCTCGACGTCTTACATTGTTTTGGAAGTTTGGGTTGATGGCTTGTCGGGGTTCGTTAAGAACCATTTCTTCCACTAATATTTTCTGATGCTGCCGTGCTCCACCTCCTCAACGTCATCATTTGAAAGTTGATTGTCGAGCCCCAAGTCTTATTGACTCATATCAAATTGCTCGTTATCGTTAGTTTGTTAGATATGAGTCCCATGGGTTGCTGGTTTGGAAAAGGCCACGGAAAAATGATCTCAAACCGGTGCCGGATAAAGAGTTTGAGATCTTTCCCTTTCATCTTGATGCCATTTGTGTGAGAAAAAA